>CM060685.1:24642064-25242064 GCA_030686995.1 Artemisia argyi
AGTTTCAGAGATTTTACCATGCAAGAGATTTGAAGAGACCCCCAAACATTTTAGCTCCGAAAGTTGCATAATCTTTTCTCCTAGAGTCCCTTCCAAATGGTTTCTCTCAAAATATAACTCCTGCAATGAAGAAAGAGGTGAAAGATCCGGGAGCAATCCACTGATCTGGTTATCACCCAAGTCAAGGATGACGAGATTCGATATCTGCTCAAATCTTTCAGGGAAAGTTCCCTTCATCTCATTGTAAGAAAGATGTAATTCTTTTAAAGCCGTGAATGTTGTAAAATCGGGCAAGGAACCACTTATGTTATTATAACTCAACTCCAGAACTTGGATCGACTTTTTTGCTGGCCCCAAGAGATGGAAGAAGTTCGGAAGGTCTTCCTTCAGAGCGTTCGTGGAAAGATATAGGGATTCTAAGGTGCTGAAGTTCCCAAACGATCTTGGAATACCACCTTCAAGGCCATTTGAGGTCAAATCTAACTTCTGTAGTGATGTGAATGCACCAAAAGCTTCATGAATGGTACCATTTAACTCGTTATAAGAGAGATCGATATTAGTAATATACAAGACGATGGAAGATCATTATTGGATATATCTAGAATAGAAAGAGACTTTGAAATATTGGTGACATGAAGTAGCCTATTGACAGAAACTTTTGGAAGAAGGCAACTGTCTAGATGTAGTTCAAAAAGTGAAGGAAGTCGTGTGATCAAACTTTCCAACAGTTTATTAGAATCACTCAGGTCTATATAGTCGAGATTTAAGTATTCGAGTGAGGAAAGTTTGAAGAGCCACTCCGTGTTTTTCAAAATGATGGTGGAAGTTGAGAGATCAAGAGTTTGCAAGTATGAGAGATTCCCCAATTGAGGGGGTACTTTCAAAACATCAAAAAAAATGCTCGAGAGATTGAGGTAGCGAAGTTTTCTTAGGGAACCGATGAATTCTGGCATTTGGGTGAAGCTATTAAAACTTAAGTCCAAATGTCTTAAGTGTTTCAACTCAAGAAGAGAAGAGTCGATGTCACCACTAAAACCAACTCTTGCATCCTGATCATCTGACAAGTATCCGTGAAGATCAAGCTTTATAACATGATTAGTTATGTTGCTGCATCCAACACCTCTCCATAAGCAGCAATCGTTGGACCTTCTATGACTACTCCAGGAAGAGAGTATGTCATAATCATCAACGAACCCATTTTTCAGTTTAAGTAGTGCTCTTCGCTCCCTCTCAATGCACCGTGTTTCAGCAGAAACAAGGCTGGTGAAGCAAATGAAAAGAACTAGTAACGACAGGGAAATATGATGCCATTGCATTCTACTTCTTCCCATGGATTAGAAATCAATATCTATGAGGATAGATGAAAGCCCAGTATTAGTATTTATATCCAGTCAGAAATATTAATAGTAGTAATTCTCATGTATTAGACGTTTTCAAAGAGTCAACTTTTAACATAAATAATGTAGGCCGCATTATTGGGTCGTAAGAAAGGCTGAAAGGGACTAATCTTATACGCATTTAATAGCGTTGGACCGATGGCTGCATGAGCTGTGTACAATACTATCTGCACTTATATCTACATGGCATTTAATTAGAAAGATTCAAACCATATCTCATATATGCTTATTTACTTTAAAAGTCATGCTCTATATTAATTACCGTTCCTTTTTTTTTTTTTTTTTTTTTTTTTTTTTTTTTTTTTTTGGCGCGTTTTGGCTTCTCGCTATTTTTCTGGTTTAAAACAATGCTATCAATGAGAAGGCTGAAATTGGTGCTTCCAGAAAATGTCGACAGTAAAATATGTGTTTGCTAAGGACTTAATTAAGGAGTATCTTATGTATTTGATTACTGATCAAACGGTTTTGTGACACGCTGAACGTGACGTCGAACTTTTTAACTCTATGGAACAAGTACAGTTAGTTTGTAAATTGAAGTACATCCTCTAAAAGACGATCACCAAATTCATCCAGTTGAAGTTTTAGTAACAAAGTGGTTTAGTTTAGCTATTTTCAACAAACAAGCACTAGCTCTTATTCTCATGAAATTATGGACATCCTATAATGCAATACAAAATGTTTCTGTAGGCAATAAGGAAAAATATATATATTTCAGTTTTCGTTAAAAAAATTAAACCGAAAAAAGTAGGAAACTTGTTTAGTAGCAAAAAAATTTGACAGGTTTTTTCAAAAAAGTGAAAAGTTCAAATTTTATATTATAACTACAAAATTGAAAAGAGCTATTTATACTTCTCAGCATTTTTTCCTTGCACTTTTTTTTTCAAATCCTTTAATTTTTTCATTTTTCTAATAAAGTATCATCTACACATTCTCTAAATTTTAAAACTTTTTTAGAGATAAAAACTCCTTCCTTTTTCATTTTTTCTAAAAAATAGAGATAGATAATTAAGGAAATTTTTCTACAACTAAAACACTAAGGGTGAGCATATGGTTCGGTTTTAGGGTAAAACCAAAACCGAACAGAAAATTTTTGATTTTTTTATTTTAGAAACAGTTCTGGTTTGGTTTTACCTTGGTCCGGTTTTTTGGTTTTGTTTCTCGGTTTTTGTTTGATTTATCAAGCTTTGGTATATCTAAGGTTGAATTTTAACGCATCATAATTAACACTATCATTTTTCAAAAAAAAAAAAACAAAAAACACGCAATAATATCAGTAAGAAACTATGACAATATAAAAAATACTAGAAGATTATTGTTTGTGTGTCATAATTTACACAATAGTAACAACAAAAAATCCATAACCACCAAAATCTTAGAAAAGAACTCTTGATCCTTCTTAAATGACACCTTCAAAAACGAGTATAAATAAGTGTTTTAATAGTATATGTATTTTTTCGGTTCGGATTTTTTGTTTGTTTTTAGGCTAAAACAAAAATTGAACTGTAAACTTCCGTTGTTTCAATATACAAACGGTTTCTCAACTTTTTTTGGTTTAAGTTCTGTTGCTCTTGCACACCCTTACTAAACACACCTAGTCTTTCTACTTAAATCAAAACTTCTAATGGTATATTAAAGCTATTTATTATTTGAAGCACTAACCGCTCAAATATTTAAAATAGTTTAATATCAAAAGAAAATGTTAGATGAAGCATGCTCAATACACACATTCCACAAAAATAGTGATATATAAACGTGCTCTTCGTATAAACATGTTTCAAATTCCTCAATACCAAAAATACATTTTCTCACACAATTTTAGCTTGTTAGGCACTTTGTCTCTTCAGCGTTAGTATCATCTTCTTCGTTGTCTCTTTAACTTCATGTTTACCTAACACTTGATTAAGCATGAATCATATGTATTGACATTGATAGAAAATTGGTTGATCATAATATCTATGAAGTTAACTTGGAGCTGAGGTGTCATGGTGGCCAGCATTAAATATCCTACATATAGCAGGTCATTGACATGCCTTTTATAAGCATTCCTGGCGTTATTGGGCGTTAGCCACAGGTGCTGGTCCGATGGAATTTTCAAGGATATACCGATTTTGTTCATGCTAGAGTAAAATTTGAAGACTCATCTCCTAGTCATGAAAGTTAGGCCCAATAAGTTTATCCTTCTCAATGACAAAACAAAGTGACAAAGAGTTATTGTTGTTGTTTTTGTTAGAGTTTGACAATCAAAGTACACGTATATGCGGAAGCTAGATCAAGTATAACACGTAAATATTAACTAAAACATAATAGGAACGTACCGTGGTGATTCTAGCCCGAACAAGAATCAAATATGCAAATCTTCAATTAATTGATGAACCCTAATTAGGGTTTATGAATCAATGATCAATCCCTTACCGTTTTATTGATCAATTCTTTGATAACAACTATAGTGATTTATTACCTCGTTCTTGTACACACAAACTAATACCGAATCAAATTAATTGCAAGATTAAACACAAGTAATATTTTACTTATGAAAAAATCGACCCTAAACCCTAAGGGTTATAGTGTACGATCGGCAGGAAGAAACAAGAGAGGAAAAACCAAACTTAGGGTATTATATGTGCACAAAAGGTGAGAAACAAATGACCCTTGGGTTTGTATATATAGTATAGGAAACTTGGAGACCAAGCAAGGCATGGGTCGACCCCCCTTGGGCCTTGATCGACCTGCTATACACCCACAAGGGTGTTCTGGATCCTTCTTGTCATCCAAATTACATTCTAGTCATTTTCCTTCTTATTTAACGATAGTTAGTCCATACATTTAATTACTAACGATCATTAATCCTTGAACTTGTGTTATTAATAAATATAACTAACAATTAATATTTATTAATCTTTGACTCTCGTTTGTATTGTGTGCAATCCCGAGGTCTCGGGTTCGATACTAGTCATTTACATATTAATATTTATACGTAACTTTTAACAGCTCCTACTCGTATATCTATCAATAGTAAAATGACATTGGTTGGCGTCTTGCAACAATCCAATGCCCCCAGCACGACTCGAGCTAGGTTTCCTGGAAAACCTTTAATGATTCATCATTGTAATTATCCTTTTGTTCTAATACCACATTAATAAAGATGTGAGGTTCTTTATTAAATTTATGTTTCTCGTCTCTTTATGATTGAACAAAATTATCAAAATATCTGAACGTATTCCAGATAGACTTTGGGCGTGGCCACGCAAATATTTTGTCAACCCTACGAGGGGCCCCATTAGTATTAAACTTCTGAACAAATCAGAAGGAACAAATTCTCTCTTAACTACAAGAATAACCCATGAACTTTGCAACACTTCTGAAAACAACCCTTATGACTCCAATTTACGGTAAGCGGTAGATTGCTTCACAAAAATGCACTACATCCATGACACTTATCTAGTATTTAAAGTCTGAGGATAACTTTAAATATGATTCTCACATTAAATATTAAATCATATTGTTGGGAAAAGTCCAATACTCAATTCATTCAGTATCATGTGAAATTGGTATGACTACGCATCAATATACTTTCAAGTATATCCTGAACCAATAATAATTGTACATTACATCCCTTATCCAAATACTAATTGTTGAGGGACCGATTACACGATAAGGTGGTTAAACCTTCGTTCTTTGTGTATGAGATATGTTTGTGTGAATATGATTAAGTATGCGGAATCTACTTAATCACACTTAGAAGATTTATGTTTATTGTTATGGAAATGGAATAGTTAACACCAAACGATTCAATATTATTCAAAAATAATACGAGTGATCTTTAGCTTATCACTAGGGTTACAAAGACCTTGAATCTTATGTTTGTTCTTTCTATTGTCTGTGTATGAGAGTTGTGTATGGCATTGTCTCTCTTATCTACATATCTAAGATTTTCCTTTTATAGTCCAAGGAAATATCTTTTACAAACTACATGACTCAACAAATAACTAGCTTATGACTAATCACTATTCTAGCTTAGTCATACAAGATACATCATGTATCTAAGATAAACAACTCACTTGGAGTGTTCAATTTGATGACTAGAACTAAGATATTATCTTTTTATGCAAGTGTTGAATAAGTCGGTCTTATCTACACAGCTGTTTGTTATGAGTCATAACTGCACAATCATAGCAGCAGCAGAATCAAGCAGCAGTATTCAACAGCAGTAGGATTCAGCAGCAGAATAAAGCAGCAGCAGGATTCAGCAGCAGAATAAAGCAGCAGCAGAATCAAGCAGTAGTATGATTCAGCAGCAGCAGGATTCAGCAGCAGAATCACCTTCAGTGGAAACTCGCTTTGATTCTTCTGATATTTAATTCCTAACAATCCTCCCCTAAACATGTGAATCACATTCAAACATGTTTTTCTGAATTAAATGAGGACTTTGTGAAGATCTTTCAAACACTTCATTGTCAGACTAGTTGATCTGAACTTTCTTCTCTTCTGAGTGAATGAACTTATCTTTCTCTGGAACTTATCTGCTTTCTGATCTTTCAACAAGTGATGAACAAACGTAGTGAACTGAAATTGAATCTTTTCAACTTTTTGACCTAGATAGAACTTTCTCCTTTGAAATGCTTCATCCTTTCTGAATACAACATTTAAGAATGTTCTTGTCATTTTCAACCTCTATGTCATCATCTTGTATGATCTTGTCTTTTCTTTTGGTTAATCTTCCTTAAACTGGGCTTGTATTTCCTCCCCTGAGATTCAAATATCATCTTATATTGATATCCTCCCCTTGTTTGAAAGATTTTCTCACAATCATAACATCATCATCTGATTTAGCATTGTTCCATGTTTTCAGACAATTTGTACATGAAGCCATCAATTCCTTAAGAGTTTAAGATTCTGTCCTCATCACTTCTAGGTGTGTTAACTCCTATGAGAGGTGATTCAATGGACATTTTTTACTTATGGTCCATCATTTGATGGTTTTTAAAGTCATCTTTTGAAAATCCTTTTAAGAAACTTTTGCCTTAGCAGTATGTATATGATTTTATTATAAAAAAATCATACTGCTTACAACCATTTTGAAAGGATTAAGTGTGTAACAGACACTTAATCAAAATTTCGGTTTAAAGCAACCTCTGGTTGTGTGAGAACCAATGTTTTCAGTTATAAATAACCGCCTGTGTATAGATAAACCTATTCAAAAGGCTTTCTTTACAGGGTTTCCAGCTCGTGGCATTTGTTACCTCCAACACAAGTGTTAGATTCACTTTTGCTCGCTGTTCTTTCTATCAGATATCCGTAGACTAGTCACATTATACTTGAGAGTATAAAATGATAGAAAGTGAGTTGTATCAGTGATTAACTGATCAACTAATTTATCAATTCAAAGTGAAATATCATAATCAGATTCCAAGAAAGAAGTTTTTTAAGGATTTTTTTTTTTTTTTTTTTTGAAGTCCCAAACCTTTTCTATCATGAACCTATTATATCAGTGGAAATGATCCGCAGCAATGATCAGCTTTCAGCAGCAATGATCAGCTTTCACTTGAAATAGCCTTTCAGCTCAAACATTCATACCTGAAATTGTTAGTCTAAAACCAAAAGAACAAAGTACAAAGTACTTGTCTTGAATTAGAATAATCATAAAACTAACTGTATGAATAACTTCAAATATTGTTAATAGTAGACTTAGATAACAAAGTTAGATGCATTAACAAAAATCTATATACAAAAACACATTATATTGAAAAATTTAAAGATTAAGCATTCCAATACTTGCTACCAAGTACTGAAATCTACCAACATCAAAAGCTTTGGTAAGAAGATCTGCAAAGTTTTGTTCTGAAGCAATTTTCATTACTTGAATTAACCTTTTCTCATTGCAATCTCTTATAAAATGATGTCTTATTTCAATGTGTTTTGTTTTAGAATGTTGCACTGGATTTTTAATAATGCAAATTGTACTACTATTATCAATATGTATAATGGTATGTAAGAAATTGTACCCATAATCAAGAAGTTGGTTTTGAAGCCATAGAACTTGACCACAGCAACTTGCAGCAGCTACATATTCAGCTTCAGTTGTTGAATTTGCCACAATTGTTTGTTTCTTACACTGCCATGAGATAAGTCTGCATCCAAGGAATTGACATCCTCCGGTTGTTGACTTTCTGTCCAAGCTAGCACCAGCATAGTCACTGTCTGAGAATGCTATCAAATCAAAAGGTGATTCTCTAGAATACCATAAACCCAACCTTGGTTGACCTTTGAGATATCTAAAAATTCTTTTGACTGCTGTTAAATGAGAAACCTTTGGAGTTACTTGAAATCTTGCACAAGCACAAACAGAGAACATGATATCAGGTCTGGATGATGTAAGATACATCAAAGAACCTATCATAGATCTGTATGTATGTACATCCACATTTTCTCCATCTGCATCTTTAAGAAGTGGCTTCTCAGGATCTATTGGTGTGCTTGCTATTTTTGAATCAGCAAATTGAAATTTTCTAAGAATCTCTGCAACATATTTGTCTTGACTAATAAATATGCCTTCAGAAGATTGCTTAAATTGCAAACCCAAAAAGAATGTAAGTTCTCCCATAGAACTCATCTGAAACTTATCTTTCATAAGTTTTTCAAAGTCTAAACACATCTCCTTCCTTGTAGATCCAAAGATAATGTCATCCACATACACCTGTACTAACAGAAGATCTTTCTTGTGTTGTTTGATGAAAAGTGTCTGATCAATCTTTCCTCATTGAAATCCATTCTCTAATAAATAGGAAGCTAGTGTTGCATACCAAGCTCTTGGTGCCTGATGTAGGCCATATAGAGCTTTAACTACCTTGTACACTTTGTCTGGATGGTCAGGGTCAGTGAAGCCTGGAGGTTGTGTAACATACACCTCTTCTTCAATTGAACCATATAAAAATGCACTCTTGACATCCATTTGGTAAACTGTGAAGTTCATAAATGAAGCATAAGCTAAGAAAAGCCTAATTGCCTCAATTCGAGCTACTGGAGCATAAACCTCATCATAGTCTATCCCTTCTTCTTGTGTGTACCCTTGTGCTACTAATCTAGCCTTATTCTTAATCACTATGCCTCTTTCATCCCTTTTATTTCTAAAAACCCATCTAGTGCCAATTACCCTTACACCATAAGGTAAATCAACTAGCACCCATACCTTTTGAATTTTGAACTGAAGAAGCTCCTCTTGCATAGCCTCTAACCAGCTTGAATTTTCTAGGGCTTTATGAATATTCTTTGGTTCATCTTGTGAGAGAAAACATACAAACAAACAGGAGTTTGAAGACTCATGTTGCTTTGAAGCATAAAGGGCATCAAGAATCCCTTTTTGATCTGAAGACATCAATTGTTGTCTTGTCTTCACACCAGATTGTACATCTCCAATCACATTTTCTAGGGAGTGGACTTTGTGAATTCGTGTTTGTGGAGTGGAAGGAACTTGATAATCAGATGGAATATTGCACAAATCCACCTCATCTTCTGAAAAGTCTGATTTTGTTTCTTCTGAAGGACTATCAGCAGAGACAATTTGCTTATCAGCAGGAATTGTTTGATCATCAGCGGGAACATTTTGCTGTTCTTCTGTTCTTCCTTCTCTGATTTTATCTTCAACATCTTCTTTAGCTTTGCCAGAAGAAGATTCTCCATTGGTTGAAGTTGATTCCACATTGGTATTTGACCATATTGGCATCATCACATAATCTTGATGTGTCTTCTTGTCTAACCTTGCCTCATCTGTTGCTTGTGAACCTGAAAAATCATTAGTTTCTGCAACCACAGGCACATAATTCATTGAATGGGTTAGAGTTTCAAGATCAAATAGCCATTTTGGTCCTTGACCTTCTACATTAGACTTATTCTCTAAGAACTCTATATGTAGACTCTCTTCTACTCTCTTAGTTCTTATGTTGTATACTCTAAAAGCTTTGCTATTGAGAGAATATCCAACAAAGAAACCTTCATCTGCTTTACCATCAAATTTTCTCAAATGGTCTAAGGTATTCAGAATTGTCACATGACATCCAAAAGGTCTAAGAAATCCTATTGCAGGAGTTCTACCTCTAAAAAGTTCATATGATGTCTTATTGTGAGGCTGTACTATTAAAACTCTGTTCTGAACATAACAAGCAGTGTTGACTGCTTCAGCCCAAAAAGTTATAGGCAACTTTGAATCAGCTAACATAGTTCTAGCAGCTTCTATTAGTGTTCTATTCTTTCTTTCAGCTACTCCATTCTGTTGAGGAGTTCTAGCAACACTAAATTCTCTTTTAATACCTTTTTCTTTGCAGAAATCATCCATAACTCTATTTTTAAATTCTGTCCCATTATCACATCTAATGACTTTTACTCTTTTGCTTACTAGGTTTTCTATCTCTGTAATGAAGGTCTTAAGGATGTTTGATGTCTCATCCTTAGTACCTAAAAAGAATACCCATGTAAATCTACTATAGTCATCAGTAACAACTAGACAAAATCTCTTATGCATTATACTACTTACTGAAACAGGTCCAAATAAGTCCATATGAAGCATAAACAATGATTGACTGATAGAGTTAAAAATCTTGGGCTTACAAGTGACTTTGTGTTGTTTGCCTTTAAGACAAGCAATGCATGTTTGATCATTTTCAAAACGTTTTTGAGGTAAACCTCTTACCAAACCATTCTTAACAATCTTATTTATGGTTTTGAAGTTAATATGACCAAGTCTCCTATGCCATAACATAGATTCATCTAATGTGGCCTTTGCAACAAGACAAGTTAAAGCATCTTTAGAAACAATGTTATTCATATCAACACTGTACATATTGCCCTTCCTAGGAATTTTAAGAAGTACTTGACTTTCATCAGGCATCTTAAAATCAGGAGAAAGTACAAGACATTCAGTCTTAGTAAAAAGAACATTATTCTTTCTATCACAAATTTGTGAGACACTAAAGAGATTATACTTAAGCTCTTGCACATAAAACACATCTTCAAAATCTAATTTACTGGTTTTGATAGTACCTTTACCAGTAATCTTTCCACCAATTCCTCCTCCAAAGGTAACATATCCACCATCAATTGATTGAAAGTTGGAAAGATAAGACATGTTGCCTGTCATGTGCCTTGAACACCCACTATCTGAATATCCTTGATCTTCATGATCTGTTGGTGAATGTCCCTGCACAAAATAAAAGAATTAGTTTTCTTTGGGGATCCAAGCCAACACTGACTTGGATCTGCCTCTTGCATCAATGAAATGTAATCTCTTGAGGACTGTTGATGCAACATTGGATTTAAGAATCCAACATGCTGAGGCCTTAACAGCATTTGCCCTGTTACCCTTAGCAGCAGTATGCTTAGCAGAAGAAACTGCTAGCTTTGTAGTTGTACCCTTTGGTCTCCAAACTTGTTTTTGGACCACTGCTTTTGTTTGAATGGGCCTTTGAACAATATTAGATGCATGTTTGAAAGTTGTTTTTGCACCTTTAATTGTTGATTTTGGGTAAACAGTCATATATGGTTTTTCAGCAGAAACCATTTTCCTTTCAGTAGGAACAGTTTTTGTGACTGTTTTGGGTTTTGATCTTTTAGAATTAGAGTGAAAATAAGATTTAGGTGTTTGCCTTTTGTAGTTCACTCTATTACTTTCATACCCAGATACCCATTGGTTGCAGAAAGCTGCAAGATGGTCAAAACTACCACAAATGAAACAAGCTTTATTGTGAAAAGCAAAGTCATCACCTAATTGGTAAGACTTGAGGTTATTCCAATTTCTTTGGTTACCTCTGGGCTTGTTTGTGGTTCTATATTGTTCACAATATCTAACTGGTTGCCTAACATATTTTTCATTGATTTTAGGCCTATCAGTATTGTGTTTGACTATCTTAGGAACTCTTGTTCTTGCTTTCTTAACCACTTCAGGTTTAGACATAACCTGTTTATTTACAAAGGACACCTTGTCCTGAAAAAGTAATGTTTTACATGAACATTTACTTTCTTTCTTAGGCTCATCAGCTACTATGTTAGAGTTTGGTTGAACTCCATATTGTAACTCAGGTAGCTGAAATTCAGGCAATCCTGAATGTTCTAGGTCGATCCCTGGGGGTTTTGGGATACCTCTATAAGGGGGTGGGGCTGCATTATATCCTAATCCTGACTTAACTTTATTATTCACTTGACTGTCTATTATTTTGTTTACATTTTTAGAAGCATGTTCAAGCTTCTCTTTAGTCAATTGAATGTTTTCTTTCTCAGTCTTAACCCTATCCAATGCTTCTTTTAAAGCCTCAATGATTTGATCTTTAAATTGATTATCATTTTCAAGTAAAGTTTTAGCATCAGTAAAGGTAAGTTCATTCCTTTTATAGTGTAGGATTTGTCTCTCTGCAGATTCTAAACCACTTTTATAATTGAAACAATCTAGATCAGATTTGGCGTATCGAACCTTTTGGTCATCATACTGTTTAATTAAGATTTTTAAGTCTTTAAGAGCAGTACAAGTATTTGAACAGGTTTTATGATCATGTACCTCAGGTGCAGTAAATGCCATAAGAGCCATCTGTGAAGAACCCATTTCTTCATCATCCATGAAGCTCCAATCAAAACCTAATCCATCAATTGCTACCATAGCTTTTGGTTCAGACATCTCCCCTGTATTGGATTTTCTTCCAACATCTCTATTTCTGCTATCTTGCTGTCTTGGCCTTCTACATTCTCTTGAGAAGTGTCCCATCTTGTGACAGTTGTAGCATTCTATCTTTGACTTGTCATAACCAGCAGAATCATTGCTACTGATTGTGATTTTCTTCCCCGTCCTTTGATAGAATTTCTTAGCTCTCATGCTAAGAAGAGAAATTTGCCATTTTAGATCCATTTCCTCCAGATCATCATCATTGATCTCTTGAAGGTCTTCATGAGTTAACATGGATCCATTATGTTTGCTTGTGAAGAAAGCACAACATGTTTTCTCATCCAAAATTGCAAAAGTACTGCTTGATGAACTTGCAGCACTTGCAACATCATGAACTTTTTCATTAGTAACTGGATCTGAATTACTAGGAGATGACATAAATGCCATGTTCCCAGTGCTTGAACTAGTACCTCCAGTTTTCTTCAAATCTTGCTCAACAATCTTAAAGTTGCTATACAGATCCATAAGATCCATGGTGTCAATGTCTGACTTGTTCTTCCAGACAACAACATGCATAGCCCATTCTTCAGGTAAGCTTCTCAGAAATTTTGAGTTTAAATCTTCTTGAGGTATTTCAACTCCAAGAATAGCAAGTTGACTCACAATATTCTGTAGCCTGTTGAACATATGGTCTAAAGATTCATGGTTGGTTGATGTGAAATTTTCAAACTGTTGCTTAAGAAGAGTCTTCTGGGTCTTCTTGGTGGCTTCATTCCCACCATACCTTGCAATAATGGCCTCAAATAGTGACTTTGCATCTTTGAATTTGCTGAAGTTTATAAGTTGATCATTTGGAATGGTCATCATCAGCATGCTTCTGGCCTTTAGGTCATTCTTCTTCTTAATTCTGTCTTCTGCAGTTTGTGGCTTGGTTTGCAACTTATCAACTTCCTTACCATCAATTGTTGATGTAGTGGTTGTAGGCTTGTAAGAATCTCCATCTTCAATAATTTCCCACAGTGCATAATCTTGCACTTGAAAATATTGTTCTATTCTTAACCTCCACATCTCAAACTCATTCTGTTTGAGCATTGGTAACTTAGCAGCAACATTTGTTTGAATAGACTCAACATCCATTTCTAACTTCTTCTTCTAAAACAAAAATATCAACCTGTAGGCTCTGATACCACTTGTTGAGGGACCGATTACACGATAAGGTGGTTAAACCTTCGTTCTTTGTGTATGAGATATGTTTGTGTGAATATGATTAAGTATGCAGAATCTACTTAATCACACTTAGAAGATTTATGTTTATTGTTATGGAAATGGAATAGTTAACACCAAACGATTCAATATTATTCAAAAATAATACGAGTGATCTTTAGCTTATCACTAGGGTTACAAAGACCTTGAATCTTATGTTTGTTCTTTCTATTGTCTGTGTATGAGAGTTGTGTATGGCATTGTCTCTCTTATCTACATATCTAAGATTTTCCTTTTATAGTCCAAGGAAATATCTTTTACAAACTACATGACTCAACAAATAACTAGCTTATGACTAATCACTATTCTAGCTTAGTCATACAAGATACATCATGTATCTAAGATAAACAACTCACTTGGAGTGTTCAATTTGATGACTAGAACTAAGATATTATCTTTTTATGCAAGTGTTGAATAAGTCGGTCTTATCTACACAGCTGTTTGTTATGAGTCATAGCTGCACAGTCATAGCAGCAGCAGAATCAAGCAGCAGTATTCAACAGCAGTAGGATTCAGCAGCAGAATAAAGCAGCAGCAGGATTCAGCAGCAGAATAAAGCAGCAGCAGAATCAAGCAGTAGTATGATTCAGCAGCAGAATAAAGCAGCAGCAGGATTCAGCAGCAGAATCACCTTCAGTGGAAACTCGCTTTGATTCTTCTGATATTTAATTCCTAACATTAATCACAAACGGGCATGAAATTAGTATCGACAACTGACAATTCAAAATAATAATTTATTCATGGATTTAAACATGCAAATATAGGATATATTATTAAGACAATGAATAAATAAACATAAACAATATTTTATTTTATTAAAATAATAATTGTACATTACATCCCTTATGCAAATACTAATCACAAACGGGCATGAAACTTTCAGCTAACTTAAGTCCTATTCCTTCAGCATGCTTGTAAAGCTTGGTGCCAGGTAAAGGCTTTGTAAACTGATCTGCTAAGTTTTCATCTGTGTGAACGTTGAGCATTTCGATTTCACCTATTTCGACTTGTTCTCAAACATAGTGATGCTTAATCGGGAAATGTCTGGTGCCTTTCATGATTCCAGGTTCATTGGCAAATGTAATGGCAGCTGAATTGTCGCAATACATTTTTATAGGTCGTTGAATCGAAGGCCTAACCCCAAGCCCTGAAACAAACTTCCTAATCAAAACAGCTTCCATTGCAGCTTCTGAAGCAGCTATATACTCACTTTCTGTAGCAAACATCGCTAGTACACTCTGCTTTCTGCTCCTCTAATCCACAGCTCCTCCATTAATGACAAAGACATAACCCGTCTGAGACTTGGTATCATCCTTATCACCTTTCCAAGAAGCATCGCAGTAACCTGTAACATCAAGTTCTGCAGATGGAGTACCCCCACAAACTAAGAACATCTCTTTAGTAGCCCTTAGGTACTTAAGAATATTCTTAACAGCATTCCAGTGTTTTTCACCTGGATTCTGCTGATATCGACTGGTTAAGTTCTGAGCAAATGCCACATTAGGCCTTGTGCTTTTCACCGCATACATAATAGATCCCACAGCCGAAGCATAAGGGACTCTCTTCGTGCGTTGCACCTCTTCAGGTGTTGAAGCACAAACTTTCTCGCTCAAGCCATGTTGCTCTTGCATCGGCAAATATCCCTTCTTGGAATTTTGCATATTGAATCTCTTCAATATTTTATCAATGTAAGCACTTTGGCTTAATCCAATTAATCGCTGAGATCTATCTCTATTTATCTTGATTCCCAGAATAAATGCTCCTTCCCCTAAATCTTTCATAGAAAAACAACTTCCAAGATATGCCTTAACCTTTTGAAAACTTGGAATGTCGTTTCCCATAATCAATATGTCATCAACATATAATATAAGAAAAATTACATTACTCCCACTAGCTTTGTGATACACACATGGCTCATCAAGATTTTGAGTGAATCCATACTTTATAATCTCACTATCAAATCTCTTATTCCATTGTCGTGATGCTTACTTCAATCCATAAATGGATCTTTTAAGCTTGCATACACGATTTAGGAATTCTGGATTCACAAACCCCTCAGGCTGCGCCATATAGATGACCTCATCTAGGCGACCATTTAAGAAGGCGGTTTTGACATCCATTTTCCAAATCTCATAGTCATAGTAAGCAGCTATGGCTATAAGAATCCTAATAGCCCTAATGTCAGCTACAGGAGAAAAGGTCTCCTCATAGTCAACACCAAAAGTTTGAGTATAGCCTTTAGCTACCAAACGGCCCTTATAGGTGTGTACAGTGCCATCCGTATCAGTATTTTTCTTGTAGAGCCATTTACTCCCAACTAACTTGGCACCCGGAGGTAGGTCTACTTCTTCCCAGACTTCATTGTCTTCCATGGATTGCATTTCCCCATTAATAGCAACCTGCCATTTTTCCTTTTCAGGACTATTCATGGCAACTTTGTAACTTGTAGGTTCATCAAGATCTCCTATCAAGTTTTCATTACACACTACATTAAGACATAGACGTGTAGGAGCCACAAGTCTAGATAACCTACGAATGGGAATCACTTCAACTTCAGGTGGAGGACCTAAACTCTCAGGTTCCACAGGAAGTTGGCTAGTGTTTTCAGAAGATGTAACATCTTCATGATTGTCTTCCAGATCATATACTCTCCCATTGAATTCTTGAGATATGAGCTCCTTTTCCAAGAAGTCTCCATACCTTGCAACAAAAACTTTGTTTTCAGTTGGGTAATAAAAGTAGTAACCCATAGTTTCCTTAGGGTATCCTACGAAGATGCACTTCACAGATCTTTGTTGGAGTTTGTCTGCTGAGTCACGTTTAACATATGCCTCGCAACCCCAGACCGTTAGATAAGACAAGTTAGGAGCTTTTCCAGTCCATAACTCATATGGAGTCTTATCAACCTTCTTTGTTGGAACCATATTAAGAATGCGAACCGCAGATTCTAAAGCATAATCCCAAAACGAATAAGGAAGAGTTGTTAGATTAAACATAGATCGTATCATATCTTGCAATGTACGATTCCTTCTCTCAGATACACCATTTTGTTGTGGAGTATATGGAGAAGTAAGGTGTTGGACAATTCCCTCCTTTGCTAAGTAATCTATGAACTCCTGACTCAGGTATTCACCACCTCTATCAGATCGAAGAGCTTTAATCTTCTTTCCAAGTTGCAACTCTACTTCTGCTTTAAACACTTTGAATGTTTCAAACACCTCATGTTTATGTTTAAGTAAATAAACATAACCATAACAGCTGTAATCATCCGTAAATGTTAAGAAGTAGCTAGCACCCCTCCTTGACACATGTCTAAGTGGTCCACACACATCTGTGTGAATAAGACCAAGTAGATCATTAGCCCTTTCAATCCTATTTTTAAAGGGTTTCTTTGTCATCTTCCCAGCAATGCAAGATTAGCACTTATCAAATGATTCATCATTGATCTTATCTAAAAGCCCATCATGTTGTAGCTTTTTCATGCGAGCCTTGCCAATGTGAGCAAGTCGACAATGCCAAAGATACGACGAATCCAGACATTTCTTGATTCTCTTATTATTGATGCTATACATTGAATTATTTTTAACAAAAGCATTATCATTATCATTCATATCAATTTCAAAGACACCATTCACAGCAATAGCATTAAAATAAAAAACACCATTTAAAGAAACTGAAATTCCATTGCTAGAAATAGTATGCTCAAAACCAAGGTTCAACAAACATGAAAATGAAATTACACCTCTAACAATTGACGGTGCATAATGACAATTATTTAAAGATAGTACTAGGCCCGAAGGCAACACTAAATTAAAAACTCCTATAGCTTCAACTCCTGCATGCACTCCGTTACCCACGTGCAAGAATTGTTGTCCATAGGCTAGCTTTCTCTCAACTCTAAACCCCTGCAAGGTATTGCAAATATGAATGCCACATCCCGTATCATATACCCATGAATTCAATTTAGGAGTAAGAGTGAATAATTCAATCAAAAGAACGCACCTGATGAACTGGGGTTACCAGCTTCATTACCCTGGTTCTTGAGTCACAAGTCATGAATGTAGAGAGGACAATTGCGCTTCCAATGGCCCTTTTCATGGCCCTTTTCATGACAATGGTGAGAAGCCTGATCCTTCTTGTTTGGCGGATTTACCTTGTTCTGCTTAGGCTGATGCTGCTTCATCTTGGGCATCTTTGGTTGAGGTTGATAGGCCATGACTTGCTTGCCTTTATCACCTTTCCCCTTGCCTTTGTTCACATGCGATTTCTTCTGGATTCTCCCCCCATGAATCGCCAACACTTGCGGGGTAGGAGCCTTGACCTTGGCTGGTAGACTTTTCTCATAATCAACAAGCAATGCGAGTAATTCTAAGACTGTCTTCCCCGAGCAGTGCATGTTGAAATTCTGCACAAAACCAGCAAAGTCCTTGTTAAGGGCCCTGTTGATCAAGTGCACTTGAACATTTTCGGAGTAACCAAATCCAATTCTGTGAAGCTGATCAAAAGATTCCTTCATCTCAGTCACATAATCTTCAACTGGTTTACCATCACCATGCTTGCAGTTGTGTAGCTTGTCAAGTTCATCATACAATTCAACTGCGGGAGATTTCTCATAAGACTACTGAAGTACTTCAATCATATCTTTTGGTAAAAAGTACTCAAACTTCTTTTGTAACTGAGCACTCATGCTAGTGAGCATTAAACAAGCAACCTCATTAAACTTAGCATGTTTCTCCCTCCACTCCGCTTTAACTGCTTCTGTTGCATCAGCAGCAGGCTCAGCTGGACATTCTTCGGTCAAGTAATTGAGCTTACCAGCCGCCCTCAAGACAATTCTGAGCAAACGATGCTAATCATTGAAATTCTTTCCAGTCAATTTTTCTCTCTCAAGATGACTCTTGAAAGCAGAAATCACAGTTGGGTTATCGGGTTGAGCCATATCTACATATAAAAGTTCAAACATTAGTATTTTTGATAATAAATATCTTCAAGAAAATAAAATACCTATAGGCTATATTCATATAACCACCAAAAATTTTCTTGAAAATCTAGGATCCAACTTTACATAGATTCCACCACATCAGTTGATCTGGTAGTGGTGAAAGTATAAAAGATGGTAATCTGTCGAACAAAAATTGGCAAACAAGATTTCCAATTCCTAGATCATTATGGGATTTACATCAAATTGATTCATCAATTTGCCTTGTAAGCATGTTTCATCCCATCTCATGCCTTAAGTTCTAGGTCTCACGCACAACTTAATTAAGTCGTCTACCTTAAAACCTGTAAAATTACTATTTATGGTCTCAGGCATTAACAGAATTTTACCTTGTTATAATAATTTAGCCTAGGTCTCACGTTTACTAAATTAAAATTCCAAGTGTTCCTTACAGATAGATGGCATGTAACTTAAATTATAAGGGTATTCAATTTTAAAATGTCAATCAAAATATGTATAAAGATGCATGCACTCATCTTTATAGCATAAGTTTTCATAAAAAAACTTTTTATTACCAATTCGTGAAATTAATAGACAAAGTTTTACTTGGGGTTTAACAAACCCTAAGATGACTTTCTACAAGAATGATTTTAAAAGAAATTCGTTTAAGACATTTTCAAGATTGTGATAACCAAGGCAGACTCTAAGGCTCTTTTCTAAGCCTTCATATCACGATTATGAATTTGTCTTAAAAGAGTTACTTTTAAAAACATGTTGTACAAAAATCAATCAAGCAAAAGTTTATGGATTCAATCTCAAAACATGTAATAAAGTATGAATCTTGCTAGTCTCGCCTTGTGCGAAGCGAACCGTTGTTGGCACATAAGACTCCGCAAGATTCAATCTTTATCACTTAGGGTTTCACCATTATTAGTCCGTATTATTTTCTTTATTGAAAATCACCCTTTTTATTGCTTACAACAAGTCAAACAATTTAAGAAACAATAAAAACAAGTAATTTAAAGAAAAACAAATAACTAATAATAATAAAGTGAAACAATTAGTCACATGCAATCCTTATTAGAAAAGATCCTAATAAAATCAAGTCTAGGTATAATCATGCATGTAATCAACTAAGGCCTTCTCCTCTTAATGGAAAAGAGTCACATACATTGACGAATCAATTGCGTAGCCCAAAGCTAATATACACACCACATAGCATATAAATTGATTTTAATATATATCTATTGGAGTCTTCCCCAATTTTAGATCTATCTAAAACATGTGACAAATATATAAAAAAAAAAAAAAAAAAAAAAAAAAAAAAAAAAAAAAACAAGATCCATGACTAACATGCATGTTTCGTCACGGATATAACCTAACAATTAGCACATAGGTCACAAGATACGTTCACATAACCGGTTAAAGACCTAGGGTTTCTAGTGATTACAAATTAATCAAGTAAACCACAAACCCTAATTAGGGTTTTATGTGGAAAATCGACCCCCCCCCCCCCAATAAATTAGGGTTAGGGTTTCAAATTTATAAAAAAAAATTAAAGAAAAAACCCTAGATCAAAAACATGTATCTAAAACAATTAAAGATCTGATTTTATTTACGTTTTAGTAATCAATTACATGTTATACATGGCTCGTGATGCCACTGTTAGAGCTTGACAATCAAAGTACACGTATATGCGGAAGCTAGATCAAGTATAACACGTAAATATTAACTAAAACATAATAGAAACGTACCGTGGTGATTCTAACCCGAACAAGAATCAAATATGCAAATCTTCAATTAATTGATGAACCCTAATTAGGGTTTATGAATCAATGATCAATCCCTTACCGTTTTATTGATCGATTCCTTGATAACAACTACAGTGAGTTGTTACCTCATTCTTGTACACACAAACTAATACCGAATCAAATTAATTGCAAGATTAAACACAAGTAATATTTTACTTATGAAAAAATCGACCCTAAACCCTAGGGGTTATAGTGTACGATCGGCAGTAAGAAACAAGAGAGGAAAAACCAAACTTAGGGTATTGTGTGTGCACAAAAGGTGAGAAACAAATGACCCTTGGGTTTGTATATATAGTATAGGAAACTTGGAGACCAAGCAAGGCATGGGTCGACCCCCCTTGGGCCTTGATCGACCGGCCATACACCCACAAGGGTGTTCCGGATCCTTCTTTTCATCCAAATTACATTCTAGTTCTTTTCCTTCTTATTTAACGATAGTTAGTCAATACATTTAATTACTAACGATCATTAATCCTTGAACTTGTGTTATTAATAAATATAATTAACAATTAATATTTATTAATCTTTGACTCTCGTTTGTATTGTGTGCAATCCTGAGGTCTCGGGTTCGATACTAGTTATTTACATATTAATATTTATACGTAACTTTTAACAGTTTTGTCATCAATAGTTTAACAAAGACAATTAGTGATTTAATCATTTTATCATAATAGCTTCTAAACTATGTCATTTCGCCTATTACACTAGGATCCGACATTATACAATTAAAAAGTGTTATGCTATGGCACAATTCACCTTGCAATTGTTTTTAGATAAGTGCTTTACCACGCCAATTGCCTCCACTTAGACAACTCCTAGGGCCGAAACTCTAACACCAATCGGTCATTTTTGTCAATATCACTTTGAATAAATGTATATGATTTGGAAATATATATGAGTGACTGATGTAACAAAATAAAAAGAAACAAAAAAGTTAAAAGAAAAAAAGAGAAGAATAGAGAAGACCGTTATAATGTGTAAGGCACATGAATACATGTCGAACTCCATTATTAAGTTCTTTTGTGACTGTTATTTGTCGCTTTGTATGAAGTTGGACCTTAATGGATAATGGACATCAATTTCAAAGGTGGCAATATATAGCCTGTTAGACCATAAAAAGGGACATAGTCCAATCAATGTTTAGCGTTTTTCACTATAGTCTATAGAAATATTAATTTCGATTAGAATTAACTCTATATGCTATGCATACGTCAGTAGAATAGAGGTGGTACTTGCTTATTCAAACTTAAACAGCTAATGCTAAGAACACAATCCAAAAACCAACAAAGTTACCACTTTACTGAGACCTTCAATCAAACGGTAGTGTGCATGAAATTTTATTAGAAATTTGATTGAAAGCAAGACATATATTAATATATTAAACGTTTAGATAATATGGAGTTACGAAAAAATTACATAGAATTAACATTTAGGCGCCAATCGCCTCTTCAACTTGGCATAACTCACTGCTACGTTTACGTATATCCAATCGTTGAAATGGCCTAAGAGCCTGTAATATGCAACTCTCCATGAATAACTGACGACCAAAATTCCAGAAACTCCCCAAAATCCGAATGCTAATCCAATCAAAAGACTAATGAAAAAACCGCGAGTTATGAGCTTGTCTTGATCTTCAGCATCGTCGGTTTTTACTCCATTTACTGGGTTTTGAGGTGATGAATCTCCTGGGCATGAATTAGGAAGTGGAAGTCCACAGAGTGCAGCATTCCCCGTGTAAGATGAAGAATTAAAGCTTTGTAACTGAGTGCTCGTTGGTATCCTGCCTGACAAGTTGTTGTTAGAAAGGTCCAAGACCCCGAGATTGGTCAACTGTGAAAGGCTTGTCGGGATGCCACCAACCAGGAGATTTCTTGACACATCAAGGAAATCCAACCTTATTAATCTTCCGATATCGTGTGGTATTTTTGAGGCGAAGCTGTTCCTTGAAAGATTTAAGGCCACAAGTCCCAAAAGATTGGTAATTCCAGATGGTATTTCTCCGCTGAACATATTGTTAGAAAGATCAAGGCTAGTCACAAGACCCAAGGTACTACTATACTCATGCTTCATCCCTTTCCATTCCAGCAACGCTTTAAACACATGTCTAACTCGACCAATGTAACTCCTAGGTACCCCTTCCAGCCCACCACAGTAGGTTCCAATAAATGCAACGGTTTTAATCTGTGTCATTGCTTTCATGGCGCCAAGACAACTAGGTATGCTTCCAGAGATATTGTTGGAAGAGACATCTAATATCTGCAAATTGGAAAGCATGCAGAAGCTTGTAGGCATGGTACCATGGAACGCATTATTGGCTAAGCTAAGAAAATGCAACTCGGACATGCTTTTCCCCATCCAAGAAGGTACGTGGCCTGAAAGTTTATTTCCTCCAAGATCAAGAAATTGTATTGACGACCAATTCGTTAAAGAGGAAGGAAGCTCTCCGGTCAAGCTGTTGCTACTCATACTTAACATAATAACAGGTAAGTATCCCATCGATGTGGGTATTCTCCCATCAAAATTGTTATTTTTAATATTAAGATACAAGAGTTGCGTGAAGTTCGTCCAAAAATCGGGAAGCTCTCCAGAGAGATGGTTGTTCGAAAGATCGATATTAAATGTGTTTGTAAGATTCCAAAACAAGGAGATAGAACCCGAAAACATATTATTGTTAAGAACTAAATTTTGGGTGTCGGAAGGAAACAAAGGTAGTGGTCCTGAGAAATTATTAGAGCTAAAATCAATATAAGGTCCATCTCCATACATTAAATTTGGCACAGTGCCATGAATGTGATTAGATGAGAGATTTAGGTAACGAAGAGTTGGCGTTAACTGCTTCCAGAACCAATCAGGGACGGAGTCGTTAATCTTAGCAATTGAAATGTCAAGTATAGTGATGTTCTTCTGAGTTTGCAACCATGTAGGAAAAGAAGGACCCAACTTGCAAGATGACAATGCAATGACATTGAGCGAAAAAGTTGGAGACCAGTCAATATCAGTTTCGAGAACAAAAGAGTTATATGACAGATCAAGGTAAACTAGATGAGAAAGATTTGTTAAGTGAACTTCAGTGATTTTACCGTGAAAACAGTTTGCAGATGCCCCCAATGATTGCAGCTTGGAAAGTGGCATGATCCTTTCACCGAGTATCCCTTCCAAACGATTGCATTCCATATATAACTCCCTCAGTGAAGAAAGGGCTGAAAGATCCGGGAGCAATCCACTCATCTGGTTATCCCCCAAATCAAGAATAATCAGATTTGATATTTTCTTAAATTTTTCAGGGAAGGATCCCTTCATAACATTGTCATTGATATGTAGTTCTCTTAACTCTGTGAATGTTGTAAAATCAGGCAAGGAACCGCTTATCTTATTTGAACTTAATTCCAAAACTTGGATCGAGTTTTCAGCGGGTTCCAAAAGGTGAAAGAAGTGTGGAAGATCTTCTTTGAGGTTATTCCCAGCAAGATGAAGCAAACGTAAGTTACTAAAGTTACCAAATGCTTTCGGCATACCCCCTTCAATGCCATTATTCGCCAAATCCATGTTCCGAATTAAATTGAATTCACATAAAGCTTCTGGAAAAGTACCCAACAACAAGTTGTGGGAGATGTTCAAATTGGTAATGGTTCCACTGAAGTTGAATAACCAAGGGTATATCGAAGAGGAAGGAAGAGCGTTATCGGAGATATCAAGAACTGAAAGCGACTTTGAGAAGTTAGTGAACGGAAGAGACGTATCAGCAGGAATTTTTGGAAGATGACAATTGACTAGATGTAGTTCAAAAAGGTAAGGAAGGCTGGTGATCACATTTTTCAATAGATTTTTAGACAAACTGAGGTCAACGTAACTGAGGCTTAGGTATTTGAGTGAGGAAAGTTTGGAGAGCCACTCTGTGTCTTGCATAATATGGAAGAATCTGAGAGATCAAGAGTTTGCAAGTATGAAAGATTACCCAGTTGAGGGGGGACTCTAGAAACCTCTAACTCAATGCCCGAAAGGTTGAGGTAGTAAAGTTTTCTGAATGAATCGATGAATTCTGGAATCCGAGTGAACCTGTTAAAACTAAGGTCCAAATGGTTCAAGTGGTCTAGCTCAAGGAGAGAAGAGTTAATTTCACCACTGAAATTAACTCTCATGTTAAGATCGTCGGACCAATATCCATGAAGATCGAGCCTTGTGACATGATCACTTCTGCTGCAGCCTACTCCTTTCCATAAGCAGCAATCCAGTGAAGTACTCCGCCATGAAGAAAATATGCCAAAATCATCCACAACGCCGTCCTTGAATTGGAGGAGTGCTCTATGCTCCTTATCAAAGCAAGCAGCATGTGTTTTGGTTATGCTAGAAACAAGAAAAATACAACATATAAAAAAGACAATTGAAGACATTGGAATGTTGGTTCTGTTATGATGATGGACAGTATCCCATACCTAGTATTTATAGCTGAACCTGTATTTCAATCTGAGGACCGTATAATAGTGTTTTCGATATATTAGACCTTATCTAAGAGTTAACCTTCAACACTAATAATAGATTTATTTGCGCAGTCTTTGGTCATTGTTTATAATTCAGGATGGACCTAGGGGGGTGGGGGGTTCACGGGTACCCGACGGATGTTTGTTGTCTAGTGTAAATTTTCGTTAAAAATCTCAATTTCTCCGAGATGAACCTGGTCCCTAAATTTTGAGTCACATAAATACATGTATTGTTTAGTTAGTCCACTAATGTGTCAAAAGAAATACATGTTTTCTTATTTTAATAGTAACAATTCTCATGTATTAGACGTTTTCAAAGAGTCAACTCTTAACATAAATAACGTAGGCCGCATTATTGGGTCGTAAGAAAGGCTGAAAGGGACTAATCTAATCCGCATTCAATAGCGTTGGACCAATGGCTGCATAAGCTGTGTACAATACTATCTGCACTTATATCTACATCGCATTTAATTAGAAAGATTCAAACCATATCTCAGATATGCTAAGTTGCTTTAAACGTCATGCTCTATATTGCACTGTTCCTTTGTTGTTTTCTTTGGCGCGTTTTGGCTTCTTGCTAATAAGATGTTTGATTGTTCATTAAAATTATTTTGCTGGTTTAAATCAATGAGAAGGCTGAAATTGGTGCATCAAGAAAATATGTGTTTCCTAAGGAATTTACACTCTGTTCCCGAGTATAAAATGGAAAGAAGAGAAATGAAGGGGATTAAAAGGAGAGAAAAGAAGAGGAGATGAAAAAGTTTTGATTTTTAGTTGTGTGTTCCCAAGTTGGAAAGAAGAGAGAAGAAATGGTACCAAATTAAGCTTAAAATTCCACTTCTCTCCAAATCATCCCAATTTGGGAAGAAGATTAGGAGGGGGAATTTGTCATAATTTCCTTCTCTCTTCTCTTCTTTTCTCTTCAAAAAAATCTCGGGAACATGATTATTTTTCAATTTCCTCTCCACTTCTCTTCTTTTCTTTCTAAAAAGAAACTCGGGAACAGAGTGTTAAGGAGTATCTTATGTATTTAGTTACTGATCAAACGGTTTTGTGACGCGCTGCACGAGATGTCGGACTTTTTAAGTGTATGGGGCGAGTACAATTAGTTTGTAAACTACATCCTCTAAATAACAATGACCAAATTCATCCCATTAAAGTTTGAGTAACAAAGTGCTATTTGAATGGTTTAGTTTAGCTATTTTCAACAAACAAGCACTAGCTCTTATTCTCATGAAATTACGGACATCCTATAATGCAATACAAAATGTTTCTGTAGAAAAAAAATGCAATTAGTTGGTGAGAAATTGGTCATTTTCCTTTAAAAAAATTAAACCGAAAAAGTAGGAAACTTGTTTAGTCGCAAAAAAATTTGAAAAGCTTTTTCAAATTTTAATGCATCACAAATTAACACAATTGATTTTCAAGAATTAAAAAATAAATTAAAATAAAAAATAAAAAATAAAAATTAATGCCAATAAGAAACTAATGATAATATAAAAAACACTAGAAGATAATTGTTTGTGTGTCCTAATTTACACAATAATAACAACAATAAACCCATAACCACCAAAATCCTAGAAAAGAACTCTTTATCCTTCTTAAATGACACCTTCAAAAACGAATATAAATAAGTGTTTTAATATTATATATATTTTGCCGTTTCATGTTTTTTCGGTTTGTTATTAGGCTAAAACAAAAACAGAACTGTAAACTTCCGTTTTTTCAAAATACAATCGGTTTCAGTTTTCTGAATTCGGTTCTCGAATTTTTATTTTATTTTTTATTATTATTATTATTTTATTTTTATTTTTTTGTTCAAGTTCTGTCGCTCGATTTTTGCACACCCTTATTAAACACACCTAGTCTTTCTACTTGAATCAAAACTTCTAATGGTAGATTAAAGCTATTTATTATTTAAAGAACTAACCACTCAAATATTCAAAATAGTTTAATATCAAAAGAAAATGTTGCATGAAGCATGCTCTAATAATACACATTCCACTAAAATAGTGATTTATAAATGTACTCTTTGTATAAACATGTTTCAAATTCCTGAATACCAAAAATACACTTTCTTACACAATTTTAGCTTGTTAGGCACTTTGTCTCATCACCATCAATATCATCTTCTTTGTTCTCTCTCTAACTTCATATTTACCTAACCCTTGATTAATCACGAATCATATTCATTAACATTGATAGAAAATTGGTTGATCAGTTCAAATGCTCCAATATCCATGAAGTTAACTTGGAGCTCAGATGTCATGGTGGCCAGCATTAGACATCCTACATATAGCAAGTCATTGACGTGCCTTTTATAAGCATTCTTGACCGCTATTAGGCGTTAGCCTCAGGTGCTGGGCCGATGGGATTTTCTAGGACATAACACTTTAGTTCATGCTAGAGTACAATTTGAAGATTCATTTCTCAAAAACGAAAGTTAGGCCCAATAAGTTTGTCCTTCTCAACCTTCCGGCACTAGGCAGGCGTCAGCCCCCATACATGGTCTTACGACTTTGTGGAGACTTGTGTTTTTGGTAAACAGTAGCCCGGGCCTGGTAACTTTTTTCGCTATCTTTTTAAAGAACCGCCAACAATTCAAAAAAAATGAAATGATTTTTCATTATCGCAATTGAAGTAATGAGCCTCCCTCAATTAGTCCCCATGTTCCTCAAATGGATCTCTTAGTTGTTGAGAAGGTTGCCCAAAAGCGGTATATAAGGCGTACCCAGTAAAACTTACAAGTAAACCAGATATAAAGATGGCGACAAGGATTGCTGTTCCATTATTATATAATTTCAAGACCACAATGGATCTATAGTAAGATTGTTTATTTACAATGGGATGGTATACAAAGTCAATAGATTTCAATGAATATAATAGGATTTGTGGCTACACAAACTGTTGAGAGCGGTTCTAAAGCTCGTCCAAGACAAACTACTATAGTGATGTTATTAAAACCCTTGAATTCGTAAAGTAGCTCCTAGGTGGGGAACGACCCCTTTGATGAGAGTCGCATTGGCTTTATTTGCGGTATTTCTATCTATTATTTTGGGAGTGAAGTGACAAAGAGTTATTGTTTGTCATCTACAGTTTAACAAAGACAATTAGACCTTGTTTCTTTTTCTCCTTCACTAACAGAAATAATGGGGCCCACGTCTCTTACTTCCTTTTAATGGAGAGGAACTCATATTTTACAACCTCCATATATAGATAAATTAGTGGAATATTGAGTAGGCCCCAATACAAAAAAAAAATATTAAATTATGTTTAGTGGGTCCATATCCTTAGCTAAGAGGAAAAAGAAACACCCTCTTAGTCAATAAGTGATTTAATCATTTTATCGTAATAGCTACTAAACCCTATCATTTAGCCGATTACACTAGAAACTGACATTATACCATTAGAAAGTGCTACACTATGGCGCAATTAACCTTGCAATTGTTTTTAGATAAGTGCTTTACTACGCCAATTGCCTCCACTTAGACAACTCCTAAGGCCGAAACAAATTGGTCGTTTTTGTAAATATCACTCTGAATAAATGTATATGATTTGAAAACATATACAAGTAATTGATATAACAGAATAAAAAGAAACAAAAAAGTTAAAAGAAAAAAAGAGAAGAATAGCATAAGACCCTTATACCCTCATGTGTAAAGCACATGATTAGATGTGGCAATTTGTGCCCAAACTTATAAATATAATATATTTAATTTTTTAAATATAAATAAGGTATTACGTTTGAGAAATTTATTTCGTCGTTTTGGGTCTCCCCTCTGGCCCTTGCCCATTTAGCCCGTAATCCGTTTGAACCGTGGCCTGTGCCTGCCCGGCCCGCCCATTTTGCCACCTCTACCCATGATGCAATCTAACACAAAAGTTAACGGAAGTTCAACAAAGGACCGCGGGTGTTATCTTTTGCAAAAATAAGGACGATGAATGTAATAGATGCAATTTGTGACAAACCGAACCGTAAAAGGGTACAAGAGGAAATGCAGAAATATAAAAAGTATAAAATTTGGACCCAAAAAAAAATAAAGAATCGAAATCTACACCACCATCACCACCGACGACGTCGATCGCCGGAGCTCAAATCATTTCATTTTATAAAACTTACCCCCCCCCCCCCCCCCCCCCACCACCACCCATTTTTTTATAAAACTTCGGTACTTAATTATATACACAAAAATATCTAATTCATTTCATTTTTATATTATTTCTATGTGATTTAACTTAATTGTTTGTGTTATATTTTTTTATATATTTATTGTGAATGAATGTGCAATTGGATCAGGTCATGATTAGAAGTTTAGTTAGATCTTTTTTTTTTTTTTTTTTTTTTTTTAATTAGGATGAAAATGAATAACAAACTTAGTATAGTTAGGACCATTGAGTTGAATGAAAATAAGACGAAAGAATAGGCTAGTTTAGATGGGGCGCTAGACCCCGTGTGAGAATCTCAGATTAGTTAGAACATATCGAGAAATTAAGATGACCTTGGTGTTTATAGGCTAAACCCTAAAAAGGAGAATGCCGCGTGCCTTCATCCATCAATGTGGATGAAGGCGCGTGTGATGGTTGGTAGACAATTTATATGTTGAATTGTTTGTTAGGGGGTGTTTGTTTAAGCTTATTATATCTGGCCTTATGAGTTTATTTGATTTCGGCTTATATTTCATATGCTTTAATTTTCCGGCTTATTTTTAGACTTATGGGCTTATAAACTTATATTAGCCCACAAATCTCAAAATAAGCTGCAAAATTGGGGCTTATGAAATGTAAGCCGAAAAACAAGCAAGCTCATAAGCCACATATAAGCTTAAACAAACACGCCTTTAGATGATTGTTGGCAGTTAATGCTTCGAGCTAATATACTACTGTAGTTTAGAAGAAAAATAGTAAAGTTAAGACAAGTGATGTGAAATTTAGTAGGATGAATACGTGCGGTAAATTTATTTGGATTATAGTTACGGCAGTTGATGCTGAGTAAGGAAATAAGTAGAATAGTTAGGATGTGGAAGCTGATATGTTTAGGTGCGTTTGATGGTTGTTAGATACTTGAATGATTTATATGAAGTTAAATCTGATTTGCATATTGTTTTTGTTGAAATGGTTTGGCAATTGATAATGATATTGATATCGTAGCTGGAAATACTTTGTTAGACACTGTAAGATATAGTTTGCTTATTTTGGGAACTGAGGGAGTGCGTTTTTGTAGTATTATGATGGATAAGTCTGCATCTTAGAGGCTACTGCTTGATATATTCAATAGAAATAGCATTGTGTGGCTACGTATATGTGATATGATTTATCAGAAGTAATATTACTTAGTCGTCATGGCAATTGATAGGTCGTTGGTCAATGTTGTGTAGTTGGTTGGTTGGCTGGCTGGTCATGAGCTGTTCAAACCATTATCAGAAGACCATGTCGGTTGATAGTGTTGAAATTAACTTGTTCTATTAAATTTAACCTTCTCTAAAATCTCTAGCTTTGGCTGCCTTCATTAAGTAAATGTGTTTACTATGAAGTGTTGATTGCTGTATTTCCTTTTGTTTTCCAGATGCTGATATGCAGAGTTTGAATTAGGAAAAGAAAGTCCCATTTCTCCTTTTATAAGACGGAGAACAGCCAATCCGAGAAGAAAAATATAGAGAGATGTTTTCATTGTTTTATGGGCTTTGGAAATATCTAGTTAGCAAGACAGAGTTTCATGTACTGATTCTCGGAATCGACAAGGCTGGAAAAACAGTAATTTTTTCACTCTTATTTTTTAAACTTGTTAATTGCATACAAATCCATATTCGTCAATTCCCACTAGTCGGCCATAATAATGTTAGTCTGAGATATCGATGTTAGTATGTTTTATGTACTGATACTGCATATAATAAATATCTGTATTTTGTAAAAAAAAAAAGAAAGCGGTGTACCTTTATTTTTTTTAAGTTCACAGATATAGTATGCGCGCATTTGAAAAACGGATCTTCTAAAAAGTGATAGGCCTACTTATACCTGAGAACACATCTTGAGCCCCGATATCAGTGTAATGTTTGCTGCCTCTTTTTGATTATCTCTGATCTTGTTTCTAATATTATGTGTAGACCTTACTGGAGAAACTGAAGACACAATATTCAAGCATAGAAGGCCTTCCCCCTGATAGAATTGTTCCTACTGTTGGGCTCAATATTGGTCGAATAGAAACATCAAATACAAAGCTCGTGTTTTGGGATCTCGGAGGTCAGGTATGTAGATCAGTAGATTGGATACCTTGCAACGTTGCATAATAGAAGCAAGCATACAACAATCACTCCATGGTTTGTCGACCTCTAATTGCTGGATATGCCATGCATCTAAATATCTGATATATCCTAGTGCTAGTGTATTATGATACCCTGCCACCCGCTAGAACAGGGGCCTATAACTAGGGTTGTTTGGACTAGGGGTGTAAACGATCCGAGCCGAGTCGAGTTTTGGCCTAAACGAGCTAGGCTCATTTATTAACTACTCGGCTCGAGCTCGGCTCGAGCTCGAATAAACTTTTAAGAACTGGCTCGAGCTCGAGCTCGAATATATTTTTATTGTTCGAGCTCGAGCTCGAAGCTCGTTTAATATTTTTATTTTATTGAAGATCGAACTTGATATGCTCGTTTATTTACTCAAGCTCTAGCTCGAAAGCTCGTTTACAATTATAAAAATTGTTCTAATGCTTAATCTAAAGTACTACTTATAAGCTTGAATGAAAAAAGAAAAGAAAAAAGATTTTATTTCACATCCCACATCGATAAGTGAAACAAAAAGAAAACAATGTGAGATGTATAAAAACAAAAGCTCAATCTTACTAGTTAAAATTTATATTTTATATATAAACTAAAGTGTAGATTTTTGATGTGATTGAATGTTAACATATTATTAGTTTTGATATTTAACCTATAATACTAATAGTAATTAAAAATTTATAATTAAAATATTTTGTAACTACATATTTAGCTCGTTTAGCTCGAGTAACTCGTTTAGCTCGTTCGGCTCGAATAACTAAACGAGCTTTCGAACGAGCCGAGCTAAATACCAGTTTTAAAAGCTCGGCTCGTGAAATTATTCGAGCTCGACATTTTGTTTGAGCTCGACTCGAGCTCGAAAATTATCAAGCTCGACTCGAGTTAAACGAGCTCGAGCTCGAGTAGCTCGTTAAAAGCTCGACTCGTTTACACCCCTAGTTTGGACGTGTGTTTATTATGTCCTTAAAAATCATAATCAGATAATTGTTTGATTGAAGTTTATTTAGGAAACTATAGTACTAATGTACTATACATATATCTTTGGTTTTCTTGCTGAATTCCTTACCTTTCCCATTACGGAATACCATTTTCAGTTTAGCCAGACTCTACAAAACTGATTATTACAATTTTAAGTTAGGTTTTGAACTACTTTTGCAGCTGATCCAAACATCCCCTTAAAACCCTTGATAAATTGTACTCGTATATGTTTACACCAAAAGGACTTTGGCCTGATGATCAAGTGAGATAGTTATGTCCCCAACCAAGAGGCTGTGGGTTCAACTCACGTCGTAGGCAAAAGTGAGATTGTTATGGTTTGTGAGAATGCATATATAAGCATTATTAAAGGATTTAACTAACTTTCCCGCCAAAACGCAACCAACATGACTGGTGATGAACAGTTGCGACGGTCGGTGTTTTTACAGATTTTAACCGCTTTGTAAATATTTGTTACATAACAGAAACATCTGGTCTCATTTAACATACGAAAACCAACAATTCCCCTTTGTTTTCTTAGTTCTCTTGTGCCGACAAACTAAGTGATTCTCTTGAATTATCCCAATAAGGAATTCGTGATACCGAGGCAATAAATGGTCGAAATACTTTATTCGGAAAGTGAGCTTACATGATTCTTGTAGAATATCCAAGATTATCATCACAACCCTTACCCAAATCTTTGACATTATTAGTTTTATAAACTCCCTTTCCATCAAAGCTTCCATTTTAATAAATAGCAATGATGCAGTTGATTTTCAGAACTCAGACTTTAACTACAACTACATGCCTGTGAAGCATGAATTGCAATATCTGATGCAATATACCTAAGTGTCTGCGTTTCTTCCCATGAATTGTATATATGTGACACTGACGTTTAGCATTTATACTTCCAGTCTGGTCTTCGGTCAATTTGGGAGAAGTATTATGAAGAGGCACATGCTGTAGTTTTTGTAGTAGACGCTTCTTGTCCGTCACGTTTTGAAGAGTCTAAATCCGCCCTTGGTAAATAATCCTTTTTGCTGTTAACTTTTTGTGGTAAATTTCGATGATCGGAAAATATTTAACATATAAATAAATATGCTTCCAGAAAAGGTGCTGAGGCATGAAGATCTGCAAGGGGCCCCTCTTCTAATACTAGCCAACAAGCAGGTAAACCAACCCTATTAAAATCATTTAAAACTACCCAAATACCCATTTCTCTATTTTCTCATGAGGTTTGGATATACACTTCTAATTGCAGGATCTTGCTGATGCTGTTTCAGCAGAAGAACTTGCTCAATATTTGGACCTTAAGAAATTAGATGAAAGAGCTTATGCCTTTGAAGGTGTTTCAGGCTATGATGGGTAAGTCAACAATGTGGAAGTTTGTATATATAATGTCAATATGTTATCCTGTTACCGTTTCCTAGAAATGGAAAATTACAGGTTGGGTAACGGGTCAAATCGGGTAAGGTTACTTGCTGGATTGGGTTGGGCCAAACCTGAAAGTACTTTGTATGAAATCTATAATAATAAAGAATTATTACAATAATAATCCAAGGTTTTTCTTATAAATCTTTTTGCTTATCCTGAACGACATGTTGCATATCTCATATATCCCAGATCGACCCATATGTCAAAATTGCTACAGCTACTGCTGTGTCCCGACCCGATCCCGAATATCCCGAATCCCGACAAGCCGGAAAACGCAAACCGAGTCCCGACCCGATTAAGCTCGGTTCGGTTTCGGGACAGTCGGGACGGGACGGGATCGGTCGGTTTTATCGGTTTTGTTTGTTGTTTTTCGGTTTTTAGCCCGTCCCGACCCGATCCCGACTATCCCGAATCCCGACAAGCCGGAAAACACAAACCGAGTCCCGACCCGTTTGACATCGGTTTGGTTTCGGGACAGGAATCGGGACTCGGGATCGGGACGGGATTCGGGATCGGGTCGGTTTTGCTCACCCCTAGCTGTGTTATTTGGAATTTGTAAAATTAGCCTTAATATATCGGATATCTGATTTCCTTATTGCAGGACCGGAATAAAGGAAACTGTCAACTGGCTAGTAGATGTAATGGAGAGAAGTAAACGGACTGAAATGTTGAGAATTCGTGCTGGTGTTGCTAATGGCAGTGGTGCTTAGAAGAAATTATACATCCTTTGTTCTCAACAAGAGTCCACAATGGACTTTGAAATGTCAAAGAGTTACCGTTACTATCAAATTTGATGAAAATTATTAATTGTGTAGAAAGAACGAATATGTTTTACTATATATTTTTTAGAAATTTTGTAAGATTTTGAATGATTGATTGTATTTTCGCTCGGTAACACTTCTACAGGGTTTATATTATGTGTAGCTAATTAATAGTGGTAAAAACTAGCGATTTTTATGTTGACTTTACGGATGTTTATAAAGCTGAGATCCTTTGATCTAACCTTGCGAAATGTGGTGAAATCTGTAAGTCTAACCGTATGGGTTAATTTTGGTGTTCCTTAGACTTGAACATGTTCATGGTCTTCAAGAGTGATGGTTATTTTTTTACATAAAACTGTTTTTTTGTCTTTGGTACTCGGCAGTCGGCACCGAGGTTCCTCTGCTAAGTTCCTCAAGACGCTTTTGAATGAATTTGAAGTTTATAGTTTCCTTAGACTTGAACAAGGTTGTCTGTGAGAGTTGAACCCATAAACTCCTCATCACCAGAACTTTAGGTGAAAATTTCATCGTTTTTGGTTTTAAATAGGGATGGACATTTCGACCCGAAATCCAGTACCAAACCGCACCGGTACTGTACCGAACAGTTATCGGTTCTCACTACACGGTATGGGGTGGGGGGAAATTTCGGTAACTTCACCAACCGGAATAAAAGCGGGAAATCCCTCCCATGCATAATAAAAGACGGCCACACATCTAAACACAAAGTTGAAAGGAAAAAAAGCTCCTAAAACCTTATGTGACAACCATCGACCCTTTACAAACCCTCCCAAAAGTTAAACCGTAACTTATTATCAATCACTAAATCATCGAGTTTACATCCATAAACTCCGATCATGATCATGAATCATATTTTAGTAATATTAATGATTTATTGTTAATTTGTTATGTTTATTGTTAATGATATGTACTTTTGTTAAATACAAACGCGAATGTGTACTCGACATTATTCACCCATAGTATTTATATAATGAGTTATGCTTATTGTTAATTAATGTTTCTGTCCAAGACAAAACACAAGTAACAGTATATATCGTCGTCTTTGGTTTGTATACTTTTGTTTAAAAAAAAAGGTGAATATTACCGTTTTGCTAGTAACGGGTACCAGAATCTCGTCCGGTACGATACCTTTATGCTTGGATAAAAAAACAGCCGCACCAATTATCGGTACCAAGCTCGTTGAGTTAATGTCACATATTTTATAATTAAGCAAACTTTTTACTGTCAGGGTTATTTTTGTAATTTAATCAGATATAACCCTAAATAGGTACCCTCTTTGTGCAGCATATACTACACTGCCGTCATGTAGCTTATACCTTCAGATTTTGGTTTTCCTTTTATCTTACAATTTTTTTACCATTTTGATATTATAGATTACTTATTAGTGTTGATAAAAGTTGGATCTATTAGTTTTGTTTAGATTCCATATGGAATTTTTGTTTCAACCGGATCTGTTGGATGAAATCTTAGAGATGGTTTTACCAATTCAGTATTTTTCGGCCAAGATTTCCCTGTTTAAAGTAAGTAAATCCGGAGACACATATGCCCGGTACATAAATCTGTTCTTGCCGTACCGGCAAACAGCGACCTGATTCTTGAAGCTTCTTTTAAAGATAGTAAATCCGGAGAAACCAACCAAGGTTGCAAAAAGGGGAAGATTCCGTCGAAGGTAAGACTCTTTTGACAGTTTCAATCTTAAGTTGGAATGGATGTAAGGGCGAATTAAGTTATAGTAATAAATTGTACCCTCCTTAAATTGAACAATGTGCGCTTTACTTAGAAAGGTTACACAAGTGTTACAGTATTTGTAATGTTTAGAAAGTAGATTCATATTTTTCAGTCTACTTATGTGGTCATTGAGTTTTAGCATAGTATATTAGATTGCAACTATACCCTTGTTGATCTGCTCACTTTTATATATTTGCTAACCATGATAAATCTTGTTGCAGCATCTGCTTGCTTCCAATGACAGGACCGGAAGCTGTTTTGCAGCTATTTACCTTGCCTTTGATGCCTTCCTCTATATCTGTTGGACAAAGTATTACTTTTGCTTGAGGTTTCTGCAAGTAGCCATGTTGATAATATCTCGTATGTGAAACTATGTTTAGCTGGTAGTTGTTTTGCTTTCTGATTAGGGGATGTTTGGTATGAGGAATCATATTAGAATGGAATCCAAGAGAAAACGAACTTGATAATTATTCTGTTGTTTGGTAATTATTTGTTGATAGTAGAAATGGAAAAGACCAATCAATTGATCTTAGCACCTCCGGTTTATGTTCTTCATTTGGCAAAGTTTAACAAATAAAACATCTAGCAATGAAGATTAATTCCGTGTTTTCATCAGATTGTCTATTTTTTACCCCACAAATTTGAACATGGATGAGCATCCAAGCTTTCATCAGGTTGGAACAACAAATATAGGAGTAACAGAACAAAGCCTCATGATTTATCAAGCCAAACATTGATTGTGTAACATGAATTGAACACCCAATTTGTTACATTTAACAACTAGTCAAGCAACAAATAGTCTCCAATATATTATAGTTATGACTTATGAGTTTAAAGTTTAATTACATTGATTGTGTAATTTAACAACTAGTCAAGCAACAAATAGTCTCCAACATATTATAGTTATGACTTATGAGTTTAAAGTTTAATTACATTGATTGTGTAATTTAACAACTAGTCAAGCAACAAACAGTCTCCAACATATTATAGTTATGAGTTTATAGTTTAATTACGTAGATGCATTTTTTTTCTTAATCGATTGAACATAAGAGCATGGGGTGTCATGGCGTTTGAGCCACACCATTCTTACGTGGAACACCAAATGGCGTCACCATTTAGGCGTTATTGCACCGCTCCCTACCAACGCCATTTCTCAAGTGAGTAAACTGGCGCAACGCAATTTCAAGAAAAGTAAAAAAATAAAATTAAAAAAACATATATATATTTGGGCTAGAAACATGTAATTTAAAAAAATAATAATAAACTAATAAATAACCATTTTTACACACTATATAAACCCTTTTATATAACTATCTTCTCGGTATGTCTCTACAACCCAATTTTCCTTTGTTTGGTAGCCAATTCATACCCGAACAACTGTTTCATCAACAATAACAACTACTTAACCAACAATTACAACATCTTCAACCAAATCCACCACAATTCCAAGCATCACAATAAACACAACCACCACCACCACCACAATAAACCCGCGAAGAAAACGAATAAGAGCCACAAAACGTACCACAATCGACATATCTGACACAACGGATAAACTGACACGACCGCATAGTTGTTGGACACCGGAGGAGGAAACATGATTAGCTAAGTGTTATGTTGGCGTTACCGAGGATAACAAACTCGGAAATGACCAAAAGGACGAATCATTTTGGTTCAAGGTTCTTCACGAGTTCAACAAAACTTCTCTTAGTTTTGACTCAAACGGAAACCACGTCGAGCACTGCGGGAAGTAACCCGCCGTCCTTTGGGGATAATTTAAAAAATTAGTTTTTACTCAAACAGGAAACCTCTCAATCAGTGTACGAGGTGGTGAAAGAGAAAAACTGGACAATAATGCAATTGTAAGAAATAAGGTTTCTCGGCACTAGCACCGCATGGATTTCGGGCGAGGATGCAGAGATGATCAACATGCAAAAAGAAAAAATCCGTCGAAAATATAGTACAAACCGCAATTAGTCGTATTCGTTAATTTGGGATTTGGCCGAAGAATAGAAATGTACTTTTTCAAATATACCGATTTAGTACGTGAACTTTTTTTTAAGTTGTAGAAATGTAATGAAATTTGTTGGGCTAAGTAATTAGGCTACTTCTCCTCTCTCCCATGATATCACACATCCTCCATTTGTTGTCCCTCCCATGGTTACGTGTCTCTCTTCACATGAATTTTGCAAATGCAAGTATGAAGTTAAACAATTTCATTTAAATCAATTTTGTAAGTTTACTAACCTTATTATCTAAAACCTTTTTATTCTAACAATTTTCATGTGTCTTCATTTTTTATTATGGTTTCAGAAATTTTGGGAATTTCATATCCTGACTTTCTTATATGGGTCAAATTCAAAACACACACACATAATATATTTTAGCTAGATAGCAACATTTAGTATATTTAGTTAAATTCTGATGGTAAGGGTTATTAGAAAAGTAAATTTCCTATTAATAATACACTAATATAAAATTCTCATAATAAAATTACAATATTACATACTCCAATATTACATACTCCAAAAGGTGAATAATGGTGGGATCACCTTGGGTACTATGCATCCTAAGGATGCCAACCTGACCCGGCCCAGTCAATGAGCATTTGTCCTACTGTACTTATTAGGAGGTGAGCTTTGAACCCTTACCATTTTCTCCAATAGGCCCCTCGTTGACCAGTCAATCTGACCATTTGAGGTGGGGATGGTTTAGGACAAGAGTGGACTTGAACCTGGGTCTATTGACTCGTGCACAAGTGCTCCACCCATTGTTCATAAAACCAATAAATAAATAGATCATTCACATAAACTTCAACCAAACCACTCCCAACAACAAAGTCCACATTTAACCATTTAAAAAAAAAAAAAAAAAAAAAAAAAAAAAAAAAAAAAAAAAAAAGTGAACTTATATTTGCACACAAAAGGGATAATGGATTAGGTTGCATAATATTGACTTTCAATCTCCTTGACATGGACGAATGAAGGTAAGCAGCAGTGGTGGCTCGTGGGCGGGGAAAATGTTGTGTTCCTGGTTGTGCTGATATTCGTGTGACTGATTTTTTAGAGTATATTTTTGACTAAAATAATAGATAACGCAGTTCCAACCACTCAAAACTGCTTATATGTTGCTAAATAAGCAGATAAGCACATACATAAGCGATATCAAACACCCTCTGATTGTTTGGGTAAAACAGCTTCTCTGCTTATTTTACAAGCAGATACACCTAATGATGCCTTAACAGCTAGAAATAATGGTTCTTAAGGGATTGGTCTTTGTAGAACTGAGCATATGGTAATCTTTTGCTTTCCTTATTGTCGATATTACACATAATGAAAGTAAAAAGCTGTAATATTACTGTACTATATAATCCAAACATGCTAGATAAATGCAAAGGACGTGTAAAGTCGCAAGGAAAATAAGCCGAGTTCTTTTGAGTGGTTGGAACTGCGGATTGCAAAAGAAGCCGAGTTCTTTTCGTTTGGTACCAATGATCTCAACCAAATGATGTTCGGATGGAAATGACGTTGGCAAGTTTCTCCCAGTTTATTGGGTGCAGGGCATTCTCCAACATGATCCCTTTAAGGTCAATAGCATGAACTATAGTATATCGACATAGTCACATAGATATGTTGGATAATATTATTGACACAAATATTGAACTGCATTGCTCGTAGGTTCTTGATCAAAAGGGGGTTGGATAGTTGATCAAGATGGCCACAGAAAAGGGACGTGCATTGAATCCTAACTTAAAGGTGAGCACAAGTTCCCAATATTTCTTGTTATATTGCGTTGTGAATTTGAAGGGTGGAACATGGGTGTGACACGGGTCAAAACGGGTAGAAATGGTTGTGTATTTTTAATACAATTTAGATGACTAACCATTCTTAACCAATTTTTTTTAAGTTTACGCATTTGACCCATTAGAGGCAAAGTATAAACCTAATCGACCCAGTTTTTTAAATGAATCAATAATGCCAACTTCTAGCTGTGACTGAAAGTTAATATTGTGAATGAACCAAGTACTAATGATGAATATACGCAGGTTGAGATATGTGGAGAGCATGGTGGAGAGCAGGGGCGGAGGGAGCATGTAAATAGGGGGGGCAGGTGCCCTCAACAAATTGGCCCAATGAAATTTTTATAGTGCAAAATTTTGGTTTTAGTGGACTTTTATGTTTCATGCCCTCAGCTAAAAACTGAACTTGCCCTCAACAAAATTGAGCCCAACATATAATCTTTTTCTTTTGTCACATATTCACTTTATAAAACAGGTTTTCGATAGGTTTTTGCATGTTAAAAGCTGTTTTTTGGGCTGTTTTTTGGGCTGAATTGCTGCTGAAGTACTAATGATGAATATACGCAGGTTGAGATATGTGGAGAGCATGGTGGAGAGCCTTCTTCTGTTGCATTTTTTGACAGGGCCGGGCTAGATTATGTTTCTTGCTCACCATTTAGGTATGTGTCATATTGGGCTTGGGTTGTTACATAGTGTTGGTTTTGCTGAATTGTTCTTGGTTCTTTTTTCTGTTGTTGTCGCAACTAGCAGATGTGCAAGTCACTGTTCAAGCATCATAAAGGAGGACAATATACGTTACACATTTTCAGTTGTATATAAATAATACAATCTTCGTTTTAATCATTCTTGTAATGGCAAAAAAATAAGCACCGTTCAGAAGAAACAACCAATTATATATATTTTTGGTTTGTTAAACAAGTCAAAATATTTAGCAAGGCAAGAACAAAAATGTCATGAACTTATTTGCGAAAACGATGGAAGTACGTTTTTTTTTTTTTTTTTTTTTTCCTTCTGAATTTCGAGTTTTTTGTGAAAGGTCTCACGGTTGATCTACTAGAAAGAAATATAGTAAAGAAGATAGTGGAATATGCTAAGCCCACACCATGAAAACCAAATTCCATCAAAGGTCACCAAAAGCTTTCTTTACCAACGGGATTAAAATGGTGTTTGGGATTGCATTTAGATTGAAAAAAATAGATCATTTGTGTTTTCTTAGAGACAAAAGGCACTGATAACGCGGGCAGGGCATAATTTTTGAAACACGGTTTTGCAAACTCAATCCTAAACACCCGGGAAGTTGAAGGCGAAACAGAAAGGGGTGTTCTGGCATAATGTGCCTCTCCACTTCTTTACACATAAATACCTTAAAGTTTGCATTTCTTCCCATGAATTTCATATATGTAACACTGACGTCTGGCATTTATACTTTCAGTCTGGTCTTCGCTCAATTTGGGAGAAGTATTATGAAGAGGCACATGCTGTAGTTTTTGTAGTAGACACTTCTTGTCCGTCACATTTTGAGGATTCTAAATCTGCCCTTGGTAAATAATCTTCTTTTAATTAAGCTGTTGACTTTCTATGGTAAATTATGATGACCCGAAATCAATTCACTTATGCTGCCTGTAACTTCAAATTTGCTACTGCCAGAAAAGGTGCTTAGACATGAAGATCTGCAAGGGGACCCTCTTTTAATACTAGCCAACAAGCAGGCAATTGCTCCACCCTAGCGTGCCCTGAATATCTTGGTTTGTTGTGCGGAAATAATCCTTTTTTACTTATATGAGTTGAGTGGATTCTATCTCTTTGAAGCTATAAACCGATTATGCGCCGTATTTGATTTCATAGAGCTGGTCATTGTGTACTTTTGCAGTTTATTTCTTTCATCTCTGTCGTTGTAAATCAAAATCACTCTCACGTCTTTTGAGCAGTAAAATTCATTGTTGATGTGGTACGAGTACGTGTTATAAATTCACTTATGCACGATTTACTTGCAGGATCTTGCAGATGCTGTTTCGTCAGAAGAACTTGCTCAATATTTGGACCTTATGAAATTAGATGAAAGAGCTTATGCCTTTGAAGGCATTTCAGGTTATGATGGGTAAGTCAACAGCATGGAAGCGTGTATATATAATGTCAATATGTTATCCTGTTACCGTTTCCTAGAAATGGAAAATTGCAGGTTTGGTAACGGGTCAAATCGGGTAAGGTTACATGCTGGATTGGGTTGGGCCAAACCTGAAAGCACTTTATATGAAATCTATAATGAAAAAGAATTATTATTACAATTATAATCCACTTTGGATGGCTTTAGACCCATGTGACTCGTTTCCTTTTAAGTTAAATATTTTTGCTTATCCTGAATGACATGTTACATATCGCATATATCCCAGATCGACCCATACGTCAAAATTGCCACAGCTACTGCTGTGTTATGTGGAATTTGTAAAATTAGCCTTAATATATCATATATCTGATTTTCTTATTGCAGGACCGGAATAAAGGAAACTGTTAACTGGCTAGTAGATGTAATGGAGAGAAGTAAACGGGACTGAAAAGTTGAGAATTCGTGCTGGTGTTGCTAATGGCAGTGGTGCTTAGAAGAGATTATACATCCTTTGTTCTAAACAAGAATCGACAAATGGACTTTGAAATGTCAAAGTGTTACTGTTACCTTCAAATTTGATGAAAATTATTAATTCTGTAGAAAGAACGAATATGTTTTACTATATATTGTGTAGAAATTTTGTAAGATTTTGAATGATTGATTGTATTTTCGCTCGGTAACACTTCTATACGGTTTATATTTTGTGTAGCTAATTAATACTAGTAGTAGTAAAAACTAGCAATTTTTATGTTACTTTGTGGATGTTTATAAAGTTGAGATCCTTTGATCTGACCTTGCTAAATGTGGTGAAATCTGTAAACGTATGGGTCAACTTTGGCGTTCCTTACACTTGAACATGCTCATGGTCAAGTGTGTGATGGTTACTCTTTTTACGGAAAACTGTTGTTTGTCTTTGATACTCGGCAGTCAGCACTCATGACAAGAGGTTCCTGTGCTAAGTTCCTGAAGTGCTTTTGAATGAAATTGAGGTTTATGGTTCCTTAGACTTGAACAAGGTTTATTCTCTCTGAAAGTTTAACCCATAAATAGGGATGAGCATTTCGACCCGAATTCCGGTACAGAACCATACCGGTACCGGTTCTCACTACACGGTACGGTACCGAGACTACGAAATATGGGGGAAATTTTTGGTAACTACAACAACGGAACAGGATAAAAGCGGGAAACCCCGGTTTTTGTACCATAATACAAGAGGTTATTTTTTGAATTAATTTTTTATTCAAACAATCCTACTAGTACCTCCCATGCATAATACGCTGGAAAAGACGGCCACACATCCAAACACAAAGTTAGACGGAACCTAAACCTTAAATGACATCCATCGACCCTTTACAAACCCTCCAAAAAGTTAAAACAATAATCTATTATCAATCACTAAATCATCGAGTTTACATCCATAAACTACCCCAATCATCATCATCAATCATATTTCAGTAATATTAATGATTTATTATTACTGAGTTATATAGATTGTTAATGATGTGTACCTTTGTTAAATACAAATGTAAATGTGTACTCGACATTATTCACCCTTATATAATGAGTTGTGCTTATCGTTAATTAATCTTTTTGCCAAGACGAAATACAAGTAACAATATATGTCGTCGTCTTTGGTTTGTTTACTTTTGTTTAAAAAAAGGGGAAAACCCATATATGTAGCATTTTCCCGGTAATGGGTTCCGAATACCGAAATCCCGTCCGGTACGATACCAATACACACTTTAATGCTCAGGACAAAACGGTACGACATTAGAGCATAGTTAATTATTGTGGTGATATCACATCCCATACATTTAATGTGAGAATATTTAGTACTGCTTTACTATCACTAATTTGGGCTACACAAATTGTAGTCATATTCGGCCCAATTTAAGCAAATATAGAACAAAATAATTGATCCACTTTTGTTTACATAGTTCAGCCCATGAGTTTGTTATAACACTTGGTTTCAGAAACAATATATAACAACACACTAACCCTAACACTATTTTCACTTTAACATACGCCAATCTCTCACTTCTCTCTACCTAACCTCAACACAACACAAAACAAAAGTTTTCACTTCTCTTTTTCTTATAACCACAGACCACCCATGTAGCTTATACCTTCATTTTCGTTTTCCATTTTCTTACAAATTACTTATTAGTGTTGATAAAAGTTGGATCTATTGGTTTTGTGTTTGGATTTCATATGGAATTTTTGTTTCAACCGGATCTCTTGGATGAAGTCTTAGAGATGGTTTTATTGATTCAGGTTAAATATTTTTCGGCCATGGTTTCCCTGTTTAAAGTAAGTTATTGCGCTAAAATATCTTATTTGGCCAAAACGTATTGATTGATCTATAATATCTATTTAATAACCCTAAAATATATAATATATATTTAATTAACATTGCAGGATATTGTTGGGCATTTGCTACGATAGCATCCGGCTATTTATACAGCGAAGAGGACTATCCTAAAGATGAGAGGGTAAAAATACTATTTAAAAGTTAAAACTACTTGTAATGACTTATAAATTAAAGCTAAACTGTTCTAAAATCATAAACCTAATCTGTTTAGCTTATTCTATGCTTATTTGATAGTCATTATTAGCTTTTTATGAGTCATTTTGTCTTAATAGGTCACTTAGAGTCTAAACCAGTCAACTTATATGGTTGAAGTTAGCTTAAAATCAATTTCTGTCTTTTTAAGGAGTGCTTGGATATAGGTTTTACCACAAGTAAAAATCTGATTTCATGAGGTTTAGTTAAAAGTCCAGGTTCTTTTAGCTTTAATTTAGCATTACAAGTAGTTTTAAACAGTTATTCATTAGTGATCAAGTCTAATAGGTTTTGGTTAAATTTGAAAGATACAATAGCTTAAGGTCTGTTTTAAATAGCTTATTTGTTTTAAGACTCATTGAGTCAGCTTTTAGTGTTATTTTAGTGTCTAATTTAGTCTAAAAGTTTGTTTGAATTAGTTGGAGTCTAAGGTTTTAATTTAGCATTACAAGTAGTTTTAAACAGTTATTCATTAGTGATCAAGTCTAATAGGTTTTGGTTAAATTTGAAAGATACAATAGCTTAAGGTCTGTTTTAAATAGCTTATTTGTTTTAAGACTCATTGAGTCAGCTTTTAGTGTTATTTTAGTGTCTAATTTAGTCTAAAAGTTTGTTTGAATTAGTTGGAGTCTAAGGTTTTAAGTCAATTAGCATATCCAAATCGAAAACTGGACAAATTCGGTTCGTTTATAAGTTTGGTTCGGTTTTTTTTCGATTCGGTTCAGTTCGGTTTTCGGTTTATTACCCGAACCATGAACACACCTAATCCCTTACCCTATTTTCAATTTAACATCCGTCAGTCGCTTTCACTTCGCTCTACCTAACCTCAACACAACACAAAAGTTTTCACTTCTCTTTTTCTTATAACCAAAGCACCCCCATTTTCTTACAAATATTTTACCCTTTTGATATTATAGGTTATCGACCAGGACGCCGTGTTAGAGAAAGCTTACCACATTGAGAGGGTTGGGGTTGACGGCAAGAAGGTCGGCCGCAGCGGTATCGAAAAAGCTGTCAAGTCTATTCAAGTCTATTGTTTCTGAGATGTCGGAGCCGGCGCCGGCGAAGCATGACGATGACGTTCAGGTGCTTAGCACCAAAAACAAGAAGAAGACGACCTGGGGTGTTTTGTCTCTTTGATTATGTTTGTTTTGTGATTTCAGTATTAAGTTTCTTAATCAATTTGTAATGGATTTTACTCTAGTATTTGTGTAAGGATTTGATATTATTATTAATGGGATATCAGATATGAGCTTATTCTGTGTTTGTTTTTTATAAGTGCTTATTTATTGTGTTTGTGGTGTATTTTTTTATCTGGGAGCCCAAATTGAGGAGCCCGGTCCGGTCCATTATTATTATTGTTATTGTTATTGTTATTGTTAAAAGATGTACTATGTCGGCCGATGAATGATGGATTTAGTATAAAATTAGGTTAGGGTTAGGGTTTGTTTAAATTAGTGAATTAATTGAAACGGTAACATCAGTTCAATTAGATCTGGCAATCAGCACCGAGCTTAGCAAATGGGTTTTGAGGTATTTTTTCTTGTATTTCCAACTTTTATTGTTGTTACGCACACATAGTAAGAGGGGTGTTTGGGATTGCGTATATTTTAATATAGTAGTATCAAATACACAATACGAAATAACCTATGAAAACTTGCTTATCTGCTTAAAAATAAGCAGATACGCAGAACGTGTCTCGATGGAAATACCACTTTTTTATGGATAAGCAAATAAAATAAGCAATCCCAAACACCCTCTAGGAGAAAAAGATGATCACTTATTTGAAATGGTTTTCCAAACATTGTTTCTGATTATTTGCGTTTAGAAATGCAATAGTTAAGTAATCTCTTATGAAAACGCAATCCCAAACACCCTCTTAAAGTATTACTATTGAATTGGTTAAAACTCTTTGTTAGTGAAAGTTGTAAACGACCCTGTGTACTGATCCAACATTTGCTTATAACAGTATTGTGTTTGCTGCATTGCATAAATGCATTGCTAGTTTTGATATCAAGCGTTGTTAGTTTTATCTTCTATGGTAATTGTAAAATTAAGATAAAGTCGATTTGATCATCGCGCTGATGCAGTGGCTAGTGACATTTTTGTATAATGTATGCTTAAGAAAGCTTTAGTTACATCTGTTACTCTGGCATTTGTTTCCGTTGAATGCAACAATATGATTCTTGTCAGGATCATAAAATTGGAAAGGAGCCGGTTAAGTGTCACCAGTGTAAGATAATTGATAGAAATATTGTTGTTCCTTGCACAAAGTGTAAAGAAAAGTTCTATTGTATCCAGTGCATCAAGCAATGGTACATTCTTAACTCCCCCTTTTCAGACTGTTGACCGTTTTTGTTCCAGTTTTATTTGTCATTCAGCTAGATTGTTAATCAAATGTATTTCTTGAATATTCAGGTATCATCAATTGCAGGAAGAAGAAGTTTCAGACCTTTGCCCATTTTGTCGAGGAAACTGCAACTGCAACTTATGCTTACAGTCAAACATTAAGGTTTGTACTTTATAATCTGTTCTGCATACACGGATATCTGCATTTAGTTCATGACGTGGTTGCATTCTAATGCAGTGGCTAGTGACATTTTTGTATAATGTATGCTTAAACTTATGGGAAGTGGTCTTTTTTTAAGTGTTATATTTCATATGGTATGAAAGGGACCCGTAGGATTGTTATACTTGCAGGGACTGTACTGTTAGTATTAGTGGTTCTCACAAATGTAGGTTTTGTTTTACGGGTCAAATAGTATGGCACCTATTGCTTCATGGCTGCTGGTTTGTATTCATGTGCAAAGTGAAAACGTAGAGTGTCTTTTGCCTTGGCCCCCAAGTTTTTTTTTATAGAATTGTACTCGATTTCAAATGTGATGTTCACAACAAGGATTAAATACCTTCAATGTCGTTCTCTTTCCTGGTATAGGTTTGTGGGAATGTATAGAATTGTACTCGATTTCAAAGCATGCCGAAAAAGGTATATGTGTATGGTGACTTTTTTTTTTTTTTTTAAATAGTTTCTGTCTTTCTGATTCTGATTTTATTTCAAGTGTTTAGGACAAGTGTTGATGGATGGCCGCAATGTACAAAATCTCCCGTTGAGTTGGTTAAGAAGACTTATTGGCTCAGGAACCAACATTGTTTGCCACAACCAAAAATCAAAGAATAGCCACACATACCGGTAAATCGCCGTTAAGTACAATGGAATGTTTAAACAAAGTATCCTTTATCCGCATTTCACCAAGTATGTGCATTATAAGGCTATGTTGCATTGGTTCACTTATATCATGTCGTGCTAATGCATCAGATTCTAAATTTATGATTATAAAAATATATATAATATATATGCCTTTAAGTGAGCATACTTTTTCTGATATCTATAGGGTGTCTGGTGTGCATAATCAAGCTGAGATTACGATGGTTGTGGAGCTACGTATATATGACTGTGTGCCGAGCTTTCAATACAGAGTACGCATATACGAGCAAAGCTAAGAGGTTTCTTGTTGATAAACGTCACAGAATTATACTAAACTAATCTTCATGTTGTTTAGTCCAGGTAGTTAGTTACATGACTTTTTTCGTTTGCAAGTATTGATAAAATAACTTTTAGGTATTTTTTTTGCCTGCCCAGGCTGTGTTTGTAAACCATGAAGAGATTCCGTCTATCTGATATATAGAGATCCGGTGAGTTGCTTAAAAACCGACTAGAGGCATTGGTATTCACAATTTGTGATGATGTCACATAATATATGACATGTGAGGAAGCTTGAGTAGTTTGCTGGTCTTTAGGTTTGTGTCTTAGTGAGCACTCAAATTATACTGTAACCTATTTAATTCGTGGCTACCATATGAGATTGCATTTATGCAAAATGAGTTGCTAGATTAGTTCTTTGCTTCCTTCTTTACATAGTATACAAGTGTTAGAATTTGACAATCAAACTACACATAATGCGGAAGCTAGGATCAAGAATAACACATACAAAGATTAACTAAAACATAAACCGGAACGTACCTTTTAGCACTTCAATAAATCTTGATCTTGTGTAAAATATAGATCTATGATAAACCCCTTACCGTTTTGTTTATCGATCTTTTGATAATAACTATAATGAGTTATTACCTCGTTCTTGTACACACAAATTAAACCGTATCAAGGTTATGCAAGTAACTACACAAGAATTATTTTTGAATAACAAAAATCGATCCACAAACCCTAGGTGAGGGTGTCGACCGGTTTTGGAACAAGAAAGAGAGGAGAAAAAGTTAGGGATAATTGTGTGCACAAAAGATGTGAAAACAATGATCCTAGGATTTGTATTTATAGTGATTTAGTAACTTTGGGAACAAGCTAGGGCAAGGGATACCCCTTGTGGAGTGATCGGCTGATCCAAGCCCAAGGAGGGGTTCTAGACCTTTCCTTGGTTACTAAATTACATAAACACCCTTTTTCTATCTTTCGTCTAACGGTCGTTATATTCTCGTGTCTAATAATAAATATAATAAAACATTTATTATTTTTCCTTAATACTCATTTGTAATGTGTGCAATCCCGAGGTCTCGGGTTCGATACTAGTCATTTACTTATTAATTTTTATACGTAACTTTTAACAGCTCCCACTCGTATATTCATTAATAGTAAAATGACATTGGTTGGCGTCTTGCAACACTCCAATGCCCCCAGTATGACCCGAGCTAGGTTTCCTGGAAAACCCTTAATGATTCATCATTATAATTATCCTTTTTGTTTCTAATACCACATTTAATAAAGATGTGAGATTCTTTATTAATATTATGTTTCTCGTTTCTTTATGATTGAACAAAATTACCAAAACATCTGAACGTATTCCAGATAGACTTTGGGCGTGGCCACGCAAACATTTTGTCAACCCTACGAGGGGCCTAGCAGTATTAAACTTCTGAACAAATCAGAAGGAACAAATTCTCTCTTGACTACAAGAATAACCCATGAACTTTGCAACACTTCTGAAAACAACCCTTATAACTCCCTATTACGGTGAATGGTAGATTGCTTCACAAAAATGCACTACATCCATGACACTTATCTGGTATCTCAAGTCTAAGGATAACTTTAAATATGATTCTCACATTAAATACTAAATCATATTGTTGGGATAAGTCCAATATTCAATTCATCGAATATCATGTGAAATTGGTATGACTACGCATCAATATACTTTCAAGTATATCCTAAACCAATACTCAAAATTGTCTTAGTTTAATGATATTCCATATCATTAATCGACAACGGACAATTTAGAATAATAAATTAATTGTACATTACATCCCTTATCCAAATACTAATCACAAATGGGCATGAAACTTTCAGCTAATTTAAGTCCTATTCCTTCAGCATGCTTGTAAAGCTTGGTGCCAGGTATTTCGACTTGTTCTCGAACATAGAGATGCTTAATCGGGAAATGTCTTGTGCCTTTCATGATTCCAGGTTCATTGGCAAATGTAATTGGAGCTGAATTGTCGCAATACATTTTTATTGACCGTCGAATCGAAGGCATAACCCCAAGCCCTGAGACAAACTTCCTAATCCAAACAGCTTCCATTGCAGCTTCTGAAGCAGCTATATACTCACTTTCTGTAGCAGACATCGCTAGTACACTCTGCTTTCTGCTCCTCCAATCCACAGCTCCTCCATTAATGACAAAGACATAACCCGTCTGAGACTTCGTATCATCCTTATCACCTTTCCAAGAAGCATCGCTGTAACATCAAGTTCTGCAGATGGAGTACCCCCATAAACTAAGAACATCTCTTAAGTAGCCCTAAGGTACTTAAGAATATTCTTAACAGCAGTCCAGTGTTTTTCACTTGGATTTCGCTGATATCGACTAGCAAATGCCACATCAGGCCTTGTGCTTTTCACCGCATACATAATAGATCCCACAGCCGAAGCATAAGGGACTCTCTTCATGCGTTGCACCTCTGCAGGCGTTGAAGCACAAACTTTCTCGCTCAAGCCATGTTGTTCTTGCATTGGCAAATATCCCTTCTTGGAATTTTGCATATTGAATCTCTTCAATATCTAATCAATGTAAGCACTTTGTCTTAATCCAATTAATTGCTGAGATCTATCTCTATATATCTTGATTCCCAGAATAAATGCAGCTTCCCCTAAATCTTTCATAGAAAAACAACTTCCAAAATATGCCTTAACCTTTTGCAAACTTGGAATGTCGTTTCCCATGATCAATATGTCATCAACATATAAAATAAAGAAAATTACATTATTCCCACTAGCTTTGTGATATACACATGGCTCATCAAGATTTTGAGTGAATCCATACTTTTTAATCTCACTGTCAAATCTCTTATTCCATTGTCGTGATGCTTGCTTCAATCCATAAATGGATCTTTGAAGTTTGCATACACGATTTGGGAATTCTGGATTCACAAACCCCTCAGGCTGCGCCATATAGATGTCTTCATCTAGGCGACCATTTAAGAAGGCGGTTTTGACATCCATTTGCCAAATCTCATAGTCATAGTAAGCAGTTATGGCTATAAGAATCCTAATAGCCCTAATGTCAGCTACAGGAGAAAAGGTCTCCTCATAGTCAATACCAAAAGTTTGAGTATAGCCTTTAGCTACCAAACGGGCCTTATAGGTGTGTACAATGCCATCCATATCAGTCTTTTTCTTGTAGAGCCATTTACTCTCAACTAACTTGGCACCCGGAGGTAGGTCTACTTCTTCCCAGACTTCATTGTCTTTCATGGATTGCATTTCCTCATTCATAGCAACATGCCATTTTTCCTTTTCAGGACTATTCATAGCAGCCTTGTAACTTGTAGGTTCATCAAGATCCCCTAGTAAGTTATCATCACACTCTAAATTAAGACATAGACGTATAGGAGCTTTCACAGGTCTAGTTGACCTACGAATGGGAACCACTTCAACTTCAGGTGGAGGACCTAAACTTTCAGGTTCCACAGGAAGTTGGCTAGTGTTTTCAGAAGGTGCTACATCTTCATGATCGTCTTCCAGATCATATACTCTCCCACTGAATTCTTGAGATATGAGCTCCTTTTCCAAGAAGTCTCCATACCTTGCAACAAAAACTTTGTTTTTAGGTGGGTAATAAAAGTAGTAACCCATAGTTTCCTTAGGGTATCCTACGAAGATGCACTTTACAGATCTTTGTTGGAGTTTGTCTGCTGAGTCACATTTAACATACGCCTCACAACCCCAGACCTTTAGATAAGACAAGTTAGGAGCTTTTCCAGTCCATAACTCATATGGAGTCTTATCAACCTTCTTTGTTGGAACCATATTAAGAATGCGAACCGCAGATTCTAAGGCATAATCCCAAAATGAATAAGGAAGAGTTGTTAGATTAAACATAGATTGTATCATGTCTTGCAATGTACGATTCCTTCTCTCAGATACACCATTTTGTTGTGGAGTATATGGAGAAGTAAGGTGCTGGACAATTCCCTCCTTAGCTAAGTAATCTATGAACTCCTGACTCAGGTATTCACCACCTCTATCGGATCGAAGAGCTTTAATCTTCTTTTCAAGTTGCAACTCTACTTCTGCTTTAAACACTTTGAATGTTTCAAACACCTCATGTTTATGTTTAAGTAAATAAACATAACCATAACGGCTGTAATCATCCGTAAATGTTAAGAAGTAGCTAGCACCTTTCCTTGACACATGTCTAAGTTGTCCACACACAACTGTGTGAATAAGACCAAGTAGATCATTAGCCCTTTCAATCCTATTTTTAAAGGGTTTCTTTGTCATCTTCCCAGCAATGCAAGATTCGCATTTATCAAATGATTCATCATTGATCTTTTCTAAAAGCCCATCATGTTGCAGCTTTTTCATGCGAGCCTTGCCAATGTGAGCAAGTCGACAATGCCAAAGATAAGACGAATCCAGACCTTTCTTGATTCTCTTATTATTGATGCTATACATTGAATTATTTTTAACAAAAGCATTATCATTATCATTCATATCAATTTCAAAGACACCATTCACAGCAATAGCATTAAAATAAAAAACACCATTTAAAGAAACTGAAATTCCATTGCTAGAAATAGTATGCTCAAAACCAAGGTTCAACAAACATGAAAATGAAATTACACCTCTAACAATTGACGGTTCATAATGACAATTATTTAAAGATAGTACTAAGCCCGAAGGCAACACTAAATCAAAAACTCCTATAGCTTCAACTCCTGCATGCGCTCCGTTACCCACGTGCAAGAATTGTTGTCCATAGGCCAGCTTTCTCTCAACTCTAAACCCCTGCAAGGTATTGCAAATATGAATGCCACATCCCGTATCATATACCCATGAATTCAATTTAGGAGTAAGAGTGAATAATTCAATCATAAAGAACGCACCTGATGAACTGGGGTTACCAGCTTCATTACCCTACTTCTTGAGTCGCAAGTCATGAATGTAGAGAGGACAATTGCGCTTCCAATGGCCCTTTTCATGACAATGGTGACAAGCCTGATCGTTCTTGCTTGGCGGATTCACCTTGTTCTGCTTAGGCTGATGCTGCTTCATCTTGGGTTGTGGTTGATAGGCCATGACCTGCATGCCTTTATCACCTTTCCACTTGCCTTTGTTCACATGCGATTTCTTATGGATTCTCCCTCCATGAATCGCCAACACTTGCGGGGTAGGGGCCTTGACCTTGGCTGGTAGATTCTTCTCATAATCAACAAGCAATGCGAGTAATTCTGAGACTGTCTTCCCCGAGCAGTGCATGTTGAAATTCTGCACAAAACCAGCAAAGTTCTTGTTAAGGGACCTGTTGATCAAGTGCACTTGCACATTGTCGGGATAACCAAATCCAAGTCTGTGAAGTTAATCAAAGTATTCTCTCATCTCATTCACAAAATCTTTAACTGGTTTACCATCACCATGCTTGCAGCTGTGTAGTTTGTAAAGAGACTTATACAATTCAACTGTAGGAGACTTTTCATAAGACTTTTGAAGTTCATCAAGCATGTCTTTAGGAAAGTAGTACTCAAACTTCTTTTGTAACTGAGCATTCATACTAGTGAGCATTAAACAAGTAACCTCATTGTATTTAGCATACTCAAGTCTCCATGCTTCCTTAACTGCATCTGTTTCAGTTGCAGCAGGCTCTGCATCGCATTCAGTGGTCAAGTATTTCATCTTACCGGTCGCCCTCAAGACAATTCTAAGCGATCGGTACCAATCATTGAAATTCTTTCCAGTCAATTTTTCCCTTTCAAGATGACTCTTGAAAGCAGAAATCACATATGGGTTATCGGGTTAAGCCATATCTATAGATAAAAGTTCAAACATTAGTATTTTTGATAATTAATATCTTCAAGAAAATATAATACCCAAAGGCTATATTCATATAACCAACTAATTTTCTTGAAAATCTAGGATCCAACTTTACATAGTTCCACCACATCAGTTGATCTGCTAGTGGTGAAAGTACAAAAGATGGTAATCTGTCGAACAATAATTGGCAAATAAAATTTCCAATTCCTAGACCATTATGGGATTTACTACAAATTGATTCATCAATTTGCCTTGTAAGCATGTTTCATCCCATCTCATGCCTTAAGTTCTAGGTCTCACACACAACTTAATTAAGTCATCTACCTTAGAAACATGTAAAATTACAATTATGGTCTCACGCACTAAAAGAATTTTACCTTGTCATAATAATTTAGCCTAGGTCTCACGTTTACTAAATTAGAATTTCAAGTGTTCCTTATAGATAGATGGCATGTAACTTAAATTTAGGGTATTCAATTTTGATGTGTCAATCAAAATATGTATAAAGATGCATGCACTCATCTTTATAGCATAAGTTTTCAAAACCTTTTTTATAACCAATTCGTGAGATTAATACATAAAGTTTACTTGAGGTTTAAAAAACCCTAAGATGACTTTCTACAAGAATGATTTTAAAAGAAATTCGTTTAAAACGTATTCAAGAGTGTGATAACCAAGGCAGACTCTAAGGCTCTTTTCTAAGCCTTCATATCATGTTTATGAATCTTGTCTTAAAAGAGTTACTTTTAAAAGCATGTTTGTACAAAACATCAAAAAAGCAAAATTCTATGGATTCAATCTCAAAACATGTAATAAAGTATGAATCTTGCTAGTCTCGCCTTGGAGTGAATTACCGTGCGAAGCGAACCGTTGTTGGCACATAAGACACCGCAAGATTCAATCTTTATCACTTAAAGTTTCGCCATTATTAGTCCATATTATTTTCTTTATGAAAATTACCCTTTTTATTGCTTACATCAAGTCAAACAATTAAGAAACAATAAAAACAAGTAATTCAAGACAAATCAAAAACTAATAATCATAACAATTATAAAAGTGAAACATATAGCCACATGCAATCTTGATTAGAAAACATCCTAATAAAATCAATTCTAAGTATAATTATGCATGTAATCAACTAAGGCATTCTCCTCTTAATGGAAGAGAGCCACATACATTGACGAATCAATTGCGTAGGCCAAAGCTAATATACATACCACATAGCATATAAATTGATTTTAATATATAATCATGGGGTCTTCCCCAATTAAAGATCTACCTAAAACATGTGACAAATAAAACCAATCAAGATCCATGACTAACATGCATGTTTTGTCATGGATAAAGCATAACAATTACCACATAGGTCACAAGATACGTTCAAAACAACCGGTTAAAGACCTAGGGTTTCTAGTGATTACAAATTAATCAAGTAAACCACAAACCCTAATTAGGGTTTTAATTGGAAAATCGACCCCCCCCCCCCCCATAAATTAGGGTTAGGGTTTCAAAATTTAAAAAAAAAATTAAAAAGAAAAACCCTAGATCAAAAACATGTACCTAAAACAATTAAAGATCCAATTTTTATTAAGTTTTAGTAATCAATTACATGTTATCCATGGCTCTTGATGCCACTGTTAGAATTTGACAATCAGAGTACACATAATGCGGAAGCTAGGATCAAGAATAACACATACAAAGATTAACTAAAACATAAACCGGAACGTACCTTTTAGCACTTCAATAAATCTTGATCTTGTGTAAAATATAGATCTATGATAAACCCCTTACTGTTTTGTTTATCGATCTCTTGATAATAACTATAATGAGTTATTACCTCGTTCTTGCACACACAAATTAAACCGTATCAAGGTTATGCAAGTAACTACACAAGAATTATTTTTGAATAACAAAAATCGATCCACAAACCCTAGGTGAGGGTGTCGACCGGTTTTAGAACAAGAAAGAGAGGAGAAAAAGTTAGGGATAATTGTGTGCACAAAAGATGTGAAAACAATGATCCTAGGATTTGTATTTATAGTAATTTAGTAACTTTGGGAACAAGCTAGGGCAAAGGATACCCCTTGTGGAGTGATCGGCCGACCCAAGCCCAAGCAGGGGGGTTCTAGACCCTTCCTTGGTTACTAAATTACATAAATACCCTTTTTCTATCTTTCGTCTAACGGTCGCTAGTCCCTTTTACCGTTAAGTACTAACGGTCGTTATATTCTCGTGTCTAATAATAAATATAATAAAACATTTATTATTTTTCCTTAATACTCATTTGTAATGTGTGCAATCCCGAGGTCTCGGGTTCGATACTAGTCATTTACTTATTAATTCTTATACGTAACTTTTAACAACAAGTGCATGACATTAGCTTGCAAAAAGTTCATTGGAATTGTAACAGTTCGATAAATCAAGAAATGATAAGAAGAGAGTTTTTCTTAGTTTAGTACCATCGTATGAATTTAATCACTTGGTTAATGGCTTTGTTTTTTAGGACGCCATTTTGATGAATGGCCTCTGTCTCTGTGACTTGCTAATTTGTACTTCGTTCTTGCAGATTTCTTATTTGAGTTTCATCCTACTATTATATGGTTCATTTCATTCACTGTCATATGCCATCATTTTGGTTGACGAGTGAGATCAAAGTGGAAGACTTAAAGTTGGATAAACACATGAACAGTGTAGGTTTCTAATGAATATGTATTTATTAATCGAATGTAATACTTCGCAACGTTCTTTAGTTACTTAGTACAGTATATATATTTTGGTCTTCACGTTGACACAATCTTCCATGTTCTGTTAACTGTGCAAGTGTGAACGTGCAGGGTCGATTTGGGATTTGGGAGCTCTCGGATTACGTGATTGACCAATATATTTGTACTTTAAGGTAATTTCATATTCATTTTTCTTACACTTTTCTAACGCAAAAATTACTGAAGATTACTACAGTGATGTTGTTAGATGCTAGGACAACTTTAGATGAAACAGATTAATCGAAACCAATAAAAAAATGCGTTGGTTTTTGAATTTTGAATAGACGATGAGGTTAAGGTTAAGCGTAGTTAGTTGGCGATAAAAAGTGGTACGATAGTATGATACTAAGACATGTTTCTAACAGCGCTTATAAGTTGCTGCATTAGTAAATGTTGTGCGATAAGCAACTAAGAAATAATTAACTCCCCGTTCACTAATAGATAATAACCATGTCTTAATGAAATTGTGAAACGAGTGGATGCCGGGAAAATAGGACATGTTGACTTCTTGAGGTGTTTGTAGTAAAAAGTGAATAACACCTCAATGAGGGGACTTATGTAGAGAGCATGAATGTTCATTTGTACTGCGTGATATAGGTGCACTCTTGCATTTTTCTTTTGCTTGTGTATCCCTACTGTACGGTCACATATGCAAGAATAATCATAACATAGAATGGCTTGAGTAACCTTTTTATGTTACTTTAGACCCTTTGCTGTGTCTGATGAAGTGGCAAAATATCTTTAGCTACAACAACAACTATACACAGTCCCATATTGTTGTAACTGGGTAGTAAATAACTAACGGAAAGTGTGTCATTTTGATTAGAAACTAGCTTCTCGATTTGTTGCATGTGGAAAAGTTAGCTGACATACACAAATAGGCAAATCAAATGCATTTGGTAACTAAACTAATCTGCGACTAGGCTCATTTTCCAACCGGCGTATGTCATAAATTGATATGCCTCACCATGAGGTTAAAGCTATTAGAATTCTATACCCGTAAAGAGTTTAGCCTGAAAATCTCTCTATGGCTTATTAAGAAACATTACTATACCCTTTTCCTCTCTGAACTAATAAAAACTAGTTAAGTTGTTGGCAATTTCTGGAATGAAAGCTTGCAGAAAATCCCAATTTGTTGTTGGCGGATCTTGAGCTAAAAAATAACCTATGTGCTCGTGGTGGTTACAGATTATTGAACCTATTGCTTTTGGTTGATGCGACTCGACCAGGTATTTGTTAATGTTTTTAGACATCTTATGAATGGTTGCACAGCTTATTATATTGAACTAGATGCTATTAGATAGTGCAAGCTTTCCAATTTTGGAAGAATTCCCGTTTTTTGGCAATACTTCAACAAGCTAAAATTACCAACTTCTGATTTGTGGTCGTTGCAGATTAATGATGCTACTGCTTTTGGTGTACATGATTGCCCTATTTTGCACTACTAAACGGGATTAAAGACATGTAATTAAGAGTTACATATTTATCAAATAAGGTACAGGGTCACACTCCTATTCTAATTGTCTAATAGATAAGAACAACTTAAAGAGACATACCTCCTTTCGCCTTGAGAAATTTGTCATACGTTTCAAATGCATGGCCTTCCAGACATTCAGAAAAATGATCTGCGCAAGCAAATTAATGAACATATGAAAATCAGATCTGTCAGATGCTATCACAAATACTACTGTTTCGACTGATTAAGGGAGGAAAAAAAAAAAAAAAAAAAAACACTAAGGGTGTATATGGAGGGAAGGACAGCTTTCATCAAACTCACATGCCATTCTTGGACTCAGAAGGTACATAAACACCGTGATCCAATAATAGAAGACAGCCATACTTCGAGAAAGGAATCGGTCAAACCACCAAGCGTTTCCCCCCAGCTCCTGAAAAAAAGAATTGACATTCTTTCAAAATTAGCCAAAAACAGCTAACGAAACATCATACAATGAACATATATGCATGCTATATGTATTGATATAGAACAAGGAAGCCGGTCCCCATAAAATAAATCTCATGTATGGACATAGGAGTTAAGAAGCGTACTGGAAATTCTTAAAACTCATTTTTGTGGGGTTATGAGGTTATCATAGCAGCTATGTTTGTGAGGCTCAAAGTTATGTGCTAGGATGTTGCAAAGTTTACAGATGCTATAGAGGGCTAACTCGCTAAGATAATGTGACTAAGCCGGTAAGATCGCTGAAATCATTTTATAATTTGATTAGGTAAACAAAAAAAGGACAGAAGTGATGCACTAACTTGGTTGTTTTTTTGTTGATGATTCTCGATAAGAAGCTCTGATTGAACTGAGATTAGTGTTTATTTAGATCGATAAGAGGTTTTGTCATATTCTATTCTGATGTGATGTGTTCTAGATTTGGTTAGGTGGTTTTTTGTCTAAATATTTGTTGTTCTGTAAATTACGGTGTTAGTCTACTATAATGGCATGGTTGAAGGTAATTTAAGGACTGCAATTTCCATTTTTCAGGTGAAGAGGATGCAGTTATATGCAGCAACTGATGTTATTGATGCACCAACTGAACCGGTGTTCAAACACAAGTAAGGTTTTCTCTTAAATAGTTTCAGTGAAATTTGTTTACAAGATTTGAGCGCATAATTAAACGCTTAAAAAAAATTGATTCTTCTTATAACATTTCCACCATTGTTTAGGGTTTATGGTAATAGGTACAGGATTGGAAATGTAGCGCCAAAAGGACGGCGGCAAGATGGTGACTGGATGTGTCTGAATACGATATGACATCGGTAAGCAGCTTATTGTCGCTTTAATTCAAAGATTGTTGGCTATCTTTTTACGTTTGTTTCTTACTTATAGTTGTTTTCTGTATCAGCTTGCAGCGTTGGTGGTGGTACGATTGGGCCCGTCGTGGTCCTGATTAGGCAGATGTTTGGGGTATACATCAAAGGAAAACTCTCCATATTTACAAAGTAAAGCATATGCTACTTAACACTTTCGTACAACACAAATCACACCCACAAAACACACACACACACACAAAAAACATGAAACACAAACACAAAACAAGAAACAAAAACCACGCATGCCCAGCTTCCGACCAAATCAAAAAAGAGGAAAAAAAAACCCTCAGGATGATGAATCATCTGCCATCTACCAATGATCGGCTGAAGAAGAAAGGTAGCCTCCATCTCATTTATTATTAATTTTTTTTCAAATAATTTAGAGGTTTTGTTAAAAAAAAATTGCAGATGATGTTATGGTCTGTTTGCAGAGATTAGAGGTACAGAATTCAATGGGTTGCGATCAGGTGGGAGTCACTAAATATGTCAACGACTCATTGTCCTTTGATGTGTCTGGTAAGTTTACTTCAAGGTTTTTCCCTTTTTTCACATTCATATGTATATTACAGTAGTGTCGAATGAGTATACTTTCATACAAAATTTTAGTGTGTTTTTAGACATTAGAGCTTTTGTATTATGGAACGTAGGTTAGGAAAATCGAGAGAGAAGGTCGTGAAGAAGTGGAAAGTGGCAAGGGAGAGATGCAAAACAGGTACTTTAGATAATATAGAAAAAAAAATTAGTGGACACATGTGGCTGTGAGTTTCACAGCAGGGTTTGTACCTGCAGTTGATTCAGGTTAGTTATGTTGGAGTATGCTCGTGTCATAATAAATAATTATATGGCTAGATATATGTGAGCCTATGGGGTCACACACTTATACACAGAGACACCATTTTATAGATTGTATTTATCGTATTTACAATATATAAACGACTACGTAACTCAGGATCAATAACGGGCCATTAAACACGAAGTTAGACTTAGTGTTTTGGGACCGGGCCAACAATGAGCAAGCCCATTGTGGGCCCTTATCATGGCCGGCCATATGGAGGTGAAAAGGGGCATGAGAAGCTTTTGGAGGGGCTAAGTGTAACATAGATAATGATAAGATTAATATTAATTTAGTTTTTAATTATCACTTATGACCTAACAACCTACAAAAAACGTTCTCCCCCTCCTCCTCTCCAAAAAGTGACGGCAAAACCAAAATTCCCACTTAGGGTTTTGATTTTGATCGTTACTTGGCTCTATCTTGTAAAGGTGATTGCAAGGATCGTTGTTACGGGGTTAGACTAGCATCAATTGGTGATCAAGGACGTGTAGTGTGTTTCACACATAGAAGAGATTGACTTCATTGATCTCTCAGAGTTTCTCAAGCCAATTCATGGTATATGTGTTTGTTGGTGACTCCCGATTCACGCTACAAAGGTATATAATATGTTATTATTATTATTGATTGATCATATGGCAATATGGATCCTTGTTGGTGATGTTTTCCGCTGCGTTTATTTGATTTTTATTTATTTTATATTCATACATCACCTATAGTGGTATCACGAGCCATCATATGTGCCATATGATTATCGGGTATGCATAAAAATGGCTAAAACGGGTGTTTTTTGGTGATTTTTGAAGTCATGGTTAAAACAGCCCTAGGGATCCAATTTTTTTCTCATAGGACGACCCTTTAGGGTTCTTATGATCTGCACTTTTTGATCTCATGGCCATTTGTTATGCATACGCTAATTGGTTACTTGTCGGGTACGTGAAAAATGGCCTAAAACGCGTGTTTTTGATCGGTTTTTTGAAACGGTTTTAATTCAGCCCCTAAGGCCATATTTTCTGTGGTTAAATGGTATTTGGAAGGTCCTAATATCAGTGGGTTTTGACCCTTAAGTCATAGGAAACACGTACCTAACGGGGTTTTAATTCTTGTCAATTAATTTCTTCGTTTTCGTTGGCTAACAATTTAATTCTTGTTATTATTTTGTTTTTCATGGAAAATACATGCATGTTTGTCCATGGAGTTAGCCAACACCATGTTTCATTCATAATTTTATGGTGTTATTATGTTTATATGCAAAGCCGATGAAAACCTAGACCACTTGTGCATTGAATGGTTGTTTATGTTGTTTAATTTCGTGTTTTGGGGTTTGCCATTGTTTCGGCATTTATGTAATTATATTCTTTTGGTTGTAGCCATTGTTTGGGCACTTTTACAGTAGATTAAAATTATATTAATTGTATTTTACTTTCAATATAATGTAAATCGTGGCTTGGTGGTGAATGGCGAAAGAGTTAAAGACGTTTTTGCCGAAAAATGACTGCTGGAACACCAGTTGGTAAAACGGAGTTTCCCGGTGATTGGTAAGGTATTTTTGGCTGAAATTTTTTTTGCAGGTACCCAGGACATGGGCCTACAACTTTCTAGTTTTGAGCTAAGCCCGGGGAAGCCTCCTTCATGGACTTTTGGGCCCTCTAACACAGAAATTCTGGAAGGACAGAAACTACTTTTCATATGCATCATGGGCTTCCAACTTGCTCTTGATTGTCTTGGAGCAAGTGGGAGTCCTCCGTGTGGTTGTGTGGTTGTCCCTAGTTGACTCTTGGTTCTCGTGATGGCTCACGAGACCAAGCATAGGTTTTTTTTATCGGTTGAGGCTTTGCATATTGTGGTTGTGTGTTTGTTTTGCTTTTTATATATCTTGTTTCATATGTAAAATTGCAAATAGTTCTCTATAAACTTATAACGAAACACAAACCATTTTAAAAACTAAGTCTTATGATTTAGTTTTACTAAGTTTTTGAAACTTAAAATCATTGTTTTTTTAAAATAACACCTAAACTTGTTATGTATGCTATTTTATTTATGTATTGTCCAAACTTTATTATCCATGTAGGATTAATATTAGTCATGAAAATGGACAACTTGACACACATAAATTAAAACAATGATTAGACTTGAGTTAAGAAAAGTTTTTAACTTGTGCTACGAAGGATGAATGCATGCTTCTTTCGTACACCTTTTGATTCACATCAAAACTTTTACCCGTCAAAATTTAAGTCATGCCGTCCAATATTGAGAACACTTGCAATTACCTTTTGCCTATGAGTGGGACCTAGGTTGAATTGTAACCCAAGGTGACTATTCTCTATGCGTGAGACCTAGATATATTCTCGCACGTTCTCAAATTGGATGACTTAATAGAGTTAAGCGGTGAGACCTTGACCCGAGGCAAAGATGGGACTAAACATGCCTACATGACACTAGTTGTTTGACACTAGATGCCATGAGTCCCATAAGGATCTAAGAGTTGCACTTGTAATGCAATTGGTGATCGTCGCCTACCAATTGAATCTACTATTGCTAGCAGATCAACTGATGTGATAGTAGAAGCACAATGTGGATCTTAGCCTTTTACGTAAATTAATTGTTTTAAATTGTAAACATGGGGTTATTAATTTATAAAAAGATAATTATCGAAAATACTAAATATGAACTTTGAGAATTCAATTAATGAATTAATGCAACACAAATCGTAAACAAAGGTTTGTTCTTTTCTTGTTAAAAGGATCAAACTAAGTCTTCCTTTCCTTGTAAGAAAGAGACTTGTTCCTATCCTTTTCCTTATGAGGAAAAGCCATAATAGGAATATTTGAATTGTCCTAATTCTAATCAAACTCAAAGCACACATACTCTAGAAATCGTGATGTCTTGTAAAGTTAAAACGGTTAAGTATGTTTGCACATCTTATTCTTTCAAGTTCGTTTTATAACCCTAGTTCCGGTTTTGAAACCTTCAAGAAATATAAGATATTTGGATAACTAGAGAACATGTTTTCTATAGCTACCAAACTAATATGAGTTAAAATAATTAGAAAACGGAAATATCAATAAACCGAAAAGTGGTAAAGGCAATTACTAGCATGATTACCTAGCAATGTGCCTTAACCCGATAAACATGGAGGAACTGCATGCCTAATTTTCAAGTTTAAAATGATGGCTAGCCCATCATCTATATGTTAGAAATTGATGCACTTCCTTGAATACCTAAGTACATGTTACTAGTCATAGTAACTCACATTAGCAATAATGTGTAGATATTCAAAGAAAGCAGGAAAGTATCCAATCATCACTCATTCTCCACTGGTAATGTAACACTTTTAATGTTGTCTAATCCAGTGGGAGCTACATGATTGTATTACTGGTGACGAAACACATGTAATGTTCTCTAATCCAGTGGGAGTTGTAAGCTCTATTAACTTACAAGTTGCCCATCTTATTTCTAGATTGTCTTGAAATAATACATTACTTTCCACATATGAAGCATCATAGTTTTTATGAGAACCATTGCATGAATTTATTAGATAACTTGTCGCGTTCCTGATGTTGCTTCCTGAAATGTTATCAATAAAATTGTTATGCATGATTCTTTATAAAAGCGATAAAGTTCAACACATCTATATTTTGATTTTGACTAAAATCATATGTTATCTGTGACGTTGTCATATTTGCTTGCATAATGTTGTGCCATGCACAAGTGGGAGAAATCTTAATTGTGTGCAAGGTACAACATATAACAATATGACTAATGGTTTTTCTTGACTGCAAGATAAGAAAATAAGGCTCTACTAGGACTTATACACATAAAATGTATGTTGCCCTAATTAGAAAAAATGTCAAGATAACATGAAAAGCTACTTCAACATATTTGCTGAATTGTTTAGTAAATATGATTATGTCTTCTTGTAAATTTATAATCATGAAGTGTGTAATTAACTTGAAATTACTATTGAGGCCAATTGTCGGCACTCATAATTACTTTAGTTCAATATGTTTAGGTCTCTTGTAAAGACATAAACATCAATTCCGTTAATTGTTGAAAGACTTATAACGTAAAGTAAAGATGTTAATTTGTTATGTCTTCTTGTTAAAGGCATGTACACTTACGACGTATAATAAAATATTTAATGTTTATGTTTCTAGTTAAAACATACACATGAAGTCATTGACTTGGTCAAAGACTTTAAATATAAAGTATGCAGTAGGCTAAAAATACTATTGATGCTATCCGGTATGACTTGGTTGGCAGATACGTAAGCCAAAGAGTATAAGTTCATCTAATGAGTTGTGTGATAGTCTCACAACATCTATCCACGTGGAATACCACACCTTTATGGTATGTCCATCATGGATATTGTTTGATCTTTGATGACTTAAACTCTTTTACCTCAAAAGCAATCAAGGTTAGAAAATTGGATGTGCCATGCGTACACCCAATATGGTTCCAACCCAGAAGGAATTTAAGACACCATTGTATTATGGAATGGGATGAATCCCATTATGTCTTGATTGAAGTTCTGAATTTGTTAAATACCTAAGAGTAAGTAATTAACAAACTAGAATCAAGAACTAATGATGTATTTTGGATGTCCCACTTGAAAACAATTTATTGTTAATCAAGATGCTGAGTACTTGGAGATTAGTCTCCACTTACAAAAGCAAGTGGGAGCACCTTTAGATCTTGAAGTCATTCAAGAGCTAAATACACAACCTTCTGAGTACACTTGCTAATGTCATTCTAAGGCTGAACATACATATGTTAAACCATAGATTGATATCTCACATTCATAAATCCGCAAGGATACCCCTAACACTTGAATGATATTTTTTATATCAATGTTAAGGGACATAAGTTGGAGGATCATAGTGAACCTGCTAACTAAAGAGTTGCATTATCAGATCTTGAATCTGATGAATAACTCAAAACTATGAATGTTAAGATGCAGTCCTTTGAAGATAATCACTCATGGAGCTTGATTGATCTCTTACCAAATCAGTTAGACTGTGAGGTTTAAAATGAGTTTCTTGAACTAGAAGACTCATAAGGACAAACTTGTACACATATTTAATGCATGCGTAGTAGAAGGAGTTTACTCATACTCAAGAAATTGATTATGATTAAATCTTCATACCTACAAACATTAAATGTATAAAGATGATTAATTGTCATACCTGGTTTCATGTAAATGAAATATGACAATGGGATTTCAAAACACTTTTTGGTTACTTTTGCGAGGACGATGAGTAATCAAAAGGGTTTATGAATCTGTATAATCTTTATTATGTATACAAGACATAAGAATCCAGGTGTGGATTAGATCATGCATCTAGGAGCAGAGATCATAGTTTAATCATTAATTTGATTTTGATTAAATAAGATTACTCCCGAGAACTCAGAGTGCAAGTAGGATAAATGAATTTATTTTCTTAAATCTCATATGTTGTTAACATATAAGAAACAATATTCCATCTAAGCTAGACTTTGATCCTTAGCCTGGAATGAAGTTTCAATTAAGGAATTTAGGAAATAAAACATAAAACCTTGTTGCATGTGTTTATTAGAATAAATATAAGCAGTTAATAATCTAAACACAATATGACATGTCATTGAGGGGAGTCTCAATGATCAATCTTACATGATGAGATTGAATGCATGAATGGAAATCTTAAGTTTGACTAAAGGATTCATTATGTAAGTCATACTATGTATTGGATTATTTATATCATTTGCATGAATGTAAGATGAGTTGATAACAACAAATATCTAAGTGAAAGTCGTTAGATAATTGTTAAACGAATAACCTAATGGACCTGCAAAGGACCAAAGATTTGTTCAAAATGTTTACGGATATTCAAGGAGCTCTGTTATACTTTCATTCATTGATGCTTATATAACTGAGATGATGCTCAACCCTAGTCGTAGTAGGATGACATCATGAATGATGACACCTCTAACTAGATGTGCTCGATTGAGAGCATTGATGCATTATACATTAAAAGAATAAAAATACTTTACAGTTAGGAAAACTGTTATTATGACTATCTAAAGTAGGTGTTTTGCTAGCTTCAAACACACTATGGAATGCATTGTTGCAATACTCGTATTGTACTTGATTGCACACATACAAAAGGACAATCATCATTCAAAACATTTTTGAATTTTGAAACAAGTATTCTCAAAGTTTACTCAGATGACTACTTGTTGTCTTGTACAACAAAATTGATCATGGTGGAAACATCGGATTCCGATCTATATGTAGTCTTATGCATATCTGTTTTTAGTATTTGGATAATGGAACTGTAAGCAGTCGTATTATATAATGAATTGATATACCAGGTATTATCGTCTTCATTTATACTACTGTGTTCTATATTTGCATGTTTAATCCATGAATAATTTATTTATTCTAAAATTGTCCATTGCCAGTTGACGATACGGGAGTATCATCAAATTAAGGCAAATGTGAGCGTGTTGGCGATTTATTTGCCAAACTCATATGTTGTTCATTGTGATGAACATTGGACTGACCCAACCTTCGAGTATTCACTGCATGGATCGGCGTCAATAGTGAATCTCGCAAATGGTTATGTCTCTTATCCTTAGACTTGAGATGCAAGTAGGTCTTGCATGTGGGGAATTTTATTCTTTGATATGGTTAAACACTGTCTTGAATAAGGTAGTTATAAAAACCATTTTCAGGAGTGATTTGAAACACATGAATGACACGTGCAGTCAAAATAGGATTTGTTCCTCCACATGTCATGGAGTTAGATACTATTGGGCCCCTCGATGAATTGAACAGATGTTTGTATGGCCGTACCCAAATGAGATTAAGATGAATCTTAATTCACTTGGTAATCTTGTACAATATCTAGATCGAGAAACAGAATAGTTGAACAAATGGAATGACTTTGATCCATGTCTAGTGTTCAACATAGTATCTGTAACAAAAGGAAGGATGACATATAAACCATTTAAATGAGAAGTTTAAGAAACTACCCTCACATATTTCTAGGGGCATTGGCGTGTTGCTAGACGCTAACCTTTGCTTGTATAATTACTTGATTATTATGACGTCGCAAGTGGGAGCTGTTGGAGTATGCTCGTGTCATAATAAATAATTATATGGCTAGATATATGTGAGCCTATGGGGTCACACACTTATACACAGAGACACCATTTTATAGATTGTATTTATCGTATTTACAATATATAAACGACTACGTAACTCAGGATCAATAACGGGCCATTAAACACGAAGTTAGACTTAGTGTTTTGGGACCGGGCCAACAATGAGCAAGCCCATTGTGGGCCCTTATCATGGCCGGCCATATGGAGGTGAAAAGGGGCATGAGAAGCTTTTGGAGGGGCTAAGTGTAACATAGATAATGATAAGATTAATATTAATTTAGTTTTTAATTATCACTTATGACCTAACAACCTACAAAAAACGTTCTCCCCCTCCTCCTCTCCAAAAAGTGACGGCAAAACCAAAATTCCCACTTAGGGTTTTGATTTTGATCGTTACTTGGCTCTATCTTGTAAAGGTGATTGCAAGGATCGTTGTTACGGGGTTAGACTAGCATCAATTGGTGATCAAGGACGTGTAGTGTGTTTCACACATAGAAGAGATTGACTTCATTGATCTCTCAGAGTTTCTCAAGCCAATTCATGGTATATGTGTTTGTTGGTGACTCCCGATTCACGCTACAAAGGTATATAATATGTTATTATTATTATTGATTGATCATATGGCAATATGGATCCTTGTTGGTGATGTTTTCCGCTGCGTTTATTTGATTTTTATTTATTTTATATTCATACATCACCTATAAGTTAACACGTTAGAAATAAGCTATTATGTTAGTTTGGTTTGCTAACAATTAAGGAACTAAATTACTCACTTATTAGATGGTAAAAAAGAACTATGATACTTTATTTGCTTGCCTGCTTACTAAAAGGTACTGTACATGTTAATACAGGACTTCGTTCCAAGCTATACCATAGCCTTCCACCTGTGTAGGAATTTTGTCATGATCACGCATGCTTTGTAATTAGAATATGTGATTTCTGGGCAAGCACACGTGACAGTGAGAAATTTCTTACAGTCGTTGTCGTATGCATTTAGCACAGTTTAGCAACACCCTTTTTGAAAACGCGATTTGAATTAGTCACTAGACAGGGAGCTGTAAGTGTATATTTTTGGACCTACCTGATTTACCTTTGTCGTGTTTAACATGTAGTTTGCATTTTTTTAGGGAAGAAAGCGCGAAAAGCATTGTTGAAAAAAATGAGGGCTACAAAATGAGTGTGGTTTCGGGAATGGTATCCAGGCAAGTTATGCCAGTATGTGGAAGCCTTTCTTTCTTTTGTCCAACGTTGGCAGGAGGTGAAGAGGTACTAGAAACTGATTACAGGTATTTTTCCAATATCTACAATTAGTCTTCTTTATACTTTTTACGTGTTTTATATAATGTCATTGTAGGAGTTGTTTGTGAAAAGTTATTTCAAGTTGCGCGATCGTTACATGTAGCACATACACTTGGTACCTATCTAAGATTGATCATGGGTGGGTTTAGGGGCTGAAATGGGTGGGTTTGGGGGCTCAAATGTGTGTAGCTTTGGGGGCTGAAATGGGTGGGGGTTTAGGGAGTGAAATTGGGGGGGGGGGGGGGAGGGGGGTTAAAGAGGATTGTTTTTTCATCTTTGGATTAATTTTATAACTTTTTAAATTTCAATCAAATGTTTTGACTCGGTCAAACGGGCGAAAATTTGCCAAAAGTGCTCTCTGATGCAAAAGACCTCTTTATCAAAAATTTTCTTGACTACATTGGTATTAAGAGGTTGGCCATTTGAAATGTTGTCCAAAACTGATGAGCAACCCAAAATGCCACCTCTGATTAACTTTTTTATATAGTTTCTGTAATTTAAAGAGGTGTTACCATAAGCTTTTCAAATAAGGTCTCCCAAACATACACTACGCTGTTGTGGCATAATTGTATAAATAAATACTTCTAAAAAGCAAAACTTCCTATAATTGGTTTACATATTTTTCTTCTTAAACTATGAGGTAGCTGCGATTTTTCTACAAGAAAGGTTTTGGGAGGAAGGGGTTATGTCGTTATGAGTGTGTTTAGGTGGGAGGAAGCAACTTTGTTATGTGTTTGATGATTGCTTATGAAATATGAATGTTTTTCCATTAAGTATATAAACATGATACAGTTGAAATCGCTATTGTATTTGTTAATAGTGTGTTATAATTTATGTGATATTTAATGGACACAAGGTCAATTCAGTATCCACAAGCTATCTTCATCATGCTAAGTGTCTCAAACAATGTAACAGTGTATGATATGAGATGTAGCAGGTATGCAGCAGCAGAGTTATAATGTAACTTGTAGAACCCTGTAAAAATTTCTTGTAATCGAATCGTTAATAAATAAATAATCTTTCGTTACCGTTTCAAATTCCCATTTTCTCGGAAAAATTTAAAATTTTTCTTATTATATTATTTTGGCGATTTTCACAAAATAATATAATTCACGAAATGACGGAATTAATCCTCGACACGTTACACGAAACTTAAACTTTTTATTTAATCCTAAACCTAAATCCTAATACTAATTATATTTATTTAATATAATTAAAAATTTCACTAATTACCTAACTAACCTAACCGGACCCTTAATTATTTTCGGCCCACCTCTATTCTACTATTCCTAAGCCCACACCATTAGGCCCAAAATCCAATATTAGTTAGTTTTTAATCCGATCGACTAGTTCAAGAGTCCCCCAAAACGCCTCGTTTATTTCTAATATTTATACACGATCTATATATTTTATTTTCCCATCTCGTTACCCTACTAGCCAACTATTAGTGTGTCGATTTTCACGTTCCTACGTTGAGTATTGATACGTTATTAAGAGGCAAAGTAGTCGACCCTTAAACACCCAAACCAATTCACACTATATTCAAAACTTAACCGTTTTGAATCTAGTTTGTTTCTACACGTTCCTAATATTATTTCTAGGATGATTTCATGCTCAAATGTTACGGATGATCAAGTATACTCAAGTAGTATACGATTTTATGAATCGTATGTATGAATAAATGCTTGGTCGACATATGTATGAATCACCCAACATATCTCCTTATAATATGCTCACACAAGCCTCCCTAAATCAATATAATAACACTAGGAACTAGCTTATCCTGACATTCAAATAGTAGGAAGTGTTTGCATTGAAATTTACTACTAAATAGATATATATTAGTATATATAGTACGTTCATGCATGCATACTCTTCATATTGTTTTCACACACTCTTTCACTTAGTATATGTGTCCTTCGAACTGTGTTTGAAAGACTTAGAAGTCGTGGTAAATTATTGGAAGCAAGGGAAATAATTCGGGTTCAAAGGAAATAATATAACGATCGGGTTATATTGTTTGAAGTAAACTCTTATGTTCTTTTCTTCCTAGCTCGACCCTAGTTCACCTTAGAAGTGTTTGTAAGTCTTTTGCGTTTGTTTTTAATTCATTTTATACGACTTCATGTTTTCATGCAATTCGTATATTTATTTTACAAGTCTACACTTTGCACGTTAAATTCACTTATATAATTGTTGTTAGTACACGAAACGTGGTTTGCCTCTATCTTGGATGGCTTAGGAATCACGAAGCACACACCATTCATATTAGTTGTAACGTATTAATCATGTCATGCATCCATTTTAAATCTATATCCATCGATATAAATATTGAATAAACACTTAGTAATATTTGTTAGTTTTCAAGTTTATATACCGACTCAACCAAGCCACTAAACACACGTATAACTTAAAATTTAGCTTAACAATGGTACTATATCTTTTCACGACGTCATAGACCACCTAGCAAACTAAAGTTTTCATGTAGACAACATGTAAAAATAATCACGTTTTGACACCTTAAATGACCCCTTTTGAATGTACATGAACCGAGTATCTAAACTAAAAATCTTTATAAAATTTTCATTATTGTCGAGTGGGCTTAACTAAAGCCCACTAAGAGTTTAAAATCCGTAAGCCCACTGGGCCTATAAAATATATTTTTAGAATCCTAAAAATGGTCCAAAGCCAAGCCCAAAACTTTTTCCATGCCCTCGCCTCCAAAAATCTTAACGGGCCTTAAGTTTGTTCGAACTAGGCCCATAAGCTATAAAAATAAGCTTTTAAATGAATAAGCAGTTAAAATAAGCTTGTAACTTAATAAATAAGCTTCGGAAAATTTTATAAAAGTTCCATAATCATTTTTGTAAAATTGGACTAAAAATGTAACGCGACGACACCTAGAAGGACTAAATGTGTAAATATTGAAAATCAAGGACTAAACCTGTAAATACAGAAATCTAAGGATAAAATGTGATAAAAATAAATATTAGAAGGTTTATATGGACTTTTGGACAAAGTAGAGGACTATAGTTGAAATATATATATAAAGGACTAACGGTGTAACGCAAGTATCGTTAAGTGGAAAAATGGTAAAAATTGGAAAAGGAGACAAAGACTAAATTTATTTATCATTCTTATTTCTTTTATATTTTTTTATTTATTTATTATTTCATATCATGTTTAAATATTGTTTACATTATATATATATATATATATATATATATATATATATATATATATATATATATATATATATATATATATATATATATATATATATATATATATATATATATTAACTTAACGTTAATAATATATAACGATATTTTAAAAAGGTAAAGATTTTAGTTATATTTAAAACTTCGATGGATAATTTTTTTAAATCATATTTTGTCATATCATGCATATCACAATATTTTCACTACACATCACTTAATCGTCATAACGAATATCTAATATTCGTTATTTTCTTTATAATCACCGAATAGTTTTTGGTCAATTTCTTAGATAAATTTATTTATCAGGTTGTGTTTCGAAGCCGTTTTCATAAAATTCATCCGACTTTATTTTCTTCATTTTCAGTATCAATCCAGGTGAGTTATAGCCTCACATTTAATTATTTTCAAAACTCCGTGAGGGGGATACATGCTATAAATAGATTCACAAGTATTTTCTGTATGCTTTCCTGACTGATATATGCCTAAGTTAGCTATTGCCAAAAGACCCTTATTCATGAACCATTAATCACTGCGGTGAACGCGAATATAATGAATAGATCTATTTAAGGTTTGACAGCCTGTCCCACTAATGCTTGACGGAATGCCATATGCATGTGGTTAGCCGCATTAGTCGTGATAATTATATTTGAGTAAAAATAGGAACTGGCAAATCACCTATTACACGAGGGCAAAAATGTATCATTCATTTGATATACACCCGCCGTAAAGGTATTTGTTAACGTTTGCGTTTCATGAGACTTAGTGCAATATATGAACTGCAATATCAATGTTTTCAAAACTGATTGTATTTTCTAATACAATCTTGCTTGTGTATCAAAATGATTATTAAATTCAAACTCTATGATTTCACTCAACAATTTTGTTGACTTTTAAGCATGTGTCTCAGGTATTTGACAGGGGAAGCAAGCATGGAACGGGCGGCAAAAATCTTCAAATTATGTTTAATTATTATCAAATGTGATGTAAAATAAATGATGTTTGATTCAGTTCAAAACATCAAGTTTTTATAATACTCTGATAAGGACCTATTGTATTTCAAATATTTATAAATGAAATTATGTTTTTAAAACGTCTCTTCGAGTCGTTTTCTATCATTATGACTTCGATCCTCACCGTAGCACCCTAATTTTTATTCCGCTGCCGCATTTCAAATTAGGGGGTGTTACAGATTGGCATCAGAGACATCGTTATAGAGAACCAAATGTTTTCAAACATTGAACTATAACCATACTTTCAAATAAATTAAAGTTTTATCATATAAATTTTTGCCCGCCGTACCTGCTTGCTACAGCACTCCGTAAGTTAATCATTAAGCTATGATATTTTAATTGCGATATGTTAAAATTGTATGATAATAAATTCTTATTCTGCGCTATTTATGAATTGTTACAGTATTGTGTCAATATGAGTATGTTCGAATCCGACTCTGATATTTCCGTTGCGTCCGTTACTTCGCCTGTTTATCGTTCTACTTCTGTACCTGACGCTGTTTCCCAAGAAACAGAACCCTACGAGCAAGACGAAATTGCTACAACGCCTGAGAATCCCAATACTTTTGTTTTATCGACACCATTACCACGTCAAAATTCCTATGCACCTGATCACCTACTCAACCTTTTCAGCCAAACCTATCCGTATAATTTTCACCAAAGAGAACCTATCCCTGAAATAGATATACCTACCTCCAGCCGCCTTCGTATTTCTGATTCCATTTCTTCCCTTTCACCATCATTATCCTATCCGCCTGGTTTTACTCCCCCAGCTCATATCAATGAAACTGGCGAGAGTGCTAGGATGGAAATTCCTTCTACCTTTACACATTCTGTAGTAGTGACGCGATTGGAGCATCACGAGGATCAGATAGATTCACTTCTACAGATGATTGATTATTCATCTTTCGACCATTCAGATACTACCCACAACACCTTACATAACCTTATAGCCGATAGGATAGAGCTGCAGCAAGGGTTAGCTCAGATACGTTCGGATATCTCGGAGACACGTTCCTTTGAGATATCATTGCGGAGAGAGGGACAGGACCGTACTTGGGAAGCCCAGCTTGCACGCCGAAGAGCAGATACATTGGAAAACATTGTAGGGGATATGAAGATGCAACATCATACCGAGATGCAAGAGCTCCGATTTCAGATCTTTGAGATGGGAGAACATGTGAACATACCTAATCATTAGAGACAGTTGGTATTTGTACTAGTAATAAGGCATTCAAGCCTGCCGCATGTGGCATTAATAAGCTTGTATCGTTTTGTTATAACAACTCAACTGATTTAAAGTTATTAATGTTACGCTGTTGGTTTTGATATTACTATTTACAAATGTTAACTTATGCTTATGGTTGTTCATGTGTATTATAAATTGCATCTAATATATCAGAATGATTATGATTGTTGTATCAAGATAAAAACTACATATGTTGTCCAGTTATTATTAAGACTCAAAATTTATTTTCCCTACTTCACAAGAATCTTTAAAACAAGTGGTTGTTTAAAATTCTAAATGCTATATTTTTGTATTATTAATAGAAAAATGGAGCATGCAAGTAGCGAAAACTCTAACCCAGAAGTGATCTTGACCCCCACTGAGGTTCAAAGAATGATTGCTGAGGGAATATCCGCAGCTCGTGAAGCGGATCGTTTGAATAATACCAATGGTGCAAATCATGAAACTAATACAGTTACTCCACGTAATTGTACTTATAAGGATTTCATGACTTGCAAGCCAACAAACTTCAAAGGAATTGAAGGAGTGACCGAAATGGCACATTGGTTTGAGCACACTGAGACAGTCTTCAAGAGGAGTGGTTGTCCTGAGAATAGCAAAGTTACCTTTGCTACAGGAACTCTTCAAGGAGAGGCATTATCGTGGTGGAACACTACTGCGAATGCTATGGGTCCAGATGAAGCTTTCAGACTTTCGTGGAATGAGCTGAAAAATAAGATGTTGAAGAAGTATTGTCCAAGAACAGAGATTCGAAAACTAGAAGATGAATTTCATCAGCTAGTTGTAAAGTACAATGACTTGAAGACATACGACAGAAAGTTTCTGGAGTTGTCGGTGCTGTGTCCAACTATAGTACCCGATGTTGAACAAGCATTGGAGAAATACGCAGAGGGACTGCCACCATCCATTGAAGGAGATGTTACTTCATCGAATCCAAAGTCAGTAGAAGAAGCTATGGAGCTTGCTCAGAGATTGTTAACCCGGGTAATCAAAAGAGGTTCTACCTCTGTGATTAATGAGCATAAGAGAGGTGCTGACAACCGAGGGGGTAACAATAGCAACAGCCACAGCTATAACAACAGTTACAGTGGTAACCGTAGCTACAGCAACAACAACAATCAAGGCAGGAATCGCAACAGAGATCAGCAGCAGAATCGTAGTAATCATCATCAACAACAAAATCGTCGACAAGAAGCTACCCGAGCTTATGCAGCAGTGCCTGCAGAAAGTAAAGGTTATTCTGGAACGTTACCCCCATGTAACAAGTGCAACATGCATCATTTGGAAGCATGTAGAGCTGTTTGCGGCAACTGTAAAAGAATTGGTCATATGACAAGGGACTGTCGAGCGACTGGGGCCAACACACAACCGATAGCAGTAAAGTGCCATGGGTGTGGAGAAGTTGGACACTACAGACCTCAATGTCCGAAATTTACCAATAATGTTGCCAGAGGAAGAGCTTATGTACTTGGAGATGGGAACACAACGCAGAATTCAGATGTTGTTACTGGTACGTTCCTATTAAATCAACAAGATGCTAAGATATTATTTGATTCAGGAGCGGATAAAAGTTTTGTGTCTACATCGTTTGCCGCAAATCTAAATATTTCTCCTGTAGAATTAGATACTATCTATGAAATAGAATTAGCAGATGGAAATATTTTAAGTACCAATACCCTAATCGAAAACTGCACCTTAACTTTTCTAAATAAATCTTTCCCTATCAACCTTATGCCCATTCAATTGGGAAGTTTTGATGTCATCATTGGTATGGATTGGTTATCTAAACACCGTGCCAGAATAATTTGTGATGAGAAAATCATCCAGATTCCATTCGACGGTGAAACCTTAATCATCCAAGGTGATAAACCTAAAACTTCTTTCAATTTCATTTCATACGCCAAAACAATGAAATACATAAGCAAAGGATGCCATGTATTTCAAATCCAAGTAACGGGAGGAGAAACAAAAGAAAAGAAGAAACAACTTGATGAAGTGCCAGTTGTAAGAGAATTTTCTGATGTATTTCCCGAAGACTTACCTGGAATCCCACCAACCCGTCAAGTAGAATTCCGAATCGATTTAGTGCCTGGAGCAGCACCTGTTGCAAAAGCACCATATCGATTAGCCCCCTCCGAAATGAAAGAATTATCTGAACAGTTAAAAGAACTATCAGATAAAGGTTTCATCCAACCGAGTTCATCCCCTTGGGGAGCACCAATCCTATTTGTCAAAAAGAAAGATGGAACGTTCCGGATGTGTATCGATTACAGAGAGTTGAACAAACTCACGGTGAAGAATCGATATCCATTGCCAAGGATCGACGATCTATTTGACCAATTACAAGGATCAAGTGTGTACTCAAAAATCGATCTTAGATCAGGATATCATCAATTAAGAGTTAGGGAAGAGGACATTCCCAAAACAGCTTTTCGAACACGATACGGACATTATGAATTTCAGGTGATGCCATTTGGTCTTACCAATGCACCAGCTGTATTCATGGATTTAATGAACCGAGTATGTAAACCATACTTGGATAAATTCGTTATTGTGTTCATTGATGATATTTTAATCTATTCGCGCAATGAAGAGGAGCATGCCGAACACTTTAGGACCGTTTTGGAGTTGCTTAAGAAGGAAAAGTTGTACGCCAAGTTTTCCAAATGTGAATTTTGGATTACTACCGTTCAATTTTTAGGTCATATCATCAACAGCAAAGGTATCCACGTAGATCCCGCGAAGATAGAAGCAGTTAAAGGTTGGACGTCACCTACCTCCCCAACCGAGATTCGTCAATTCTTAGGTCTCGCTGGTTATTACCGGAGATTTATAGAAGGTTTTTCAAAGATTGCAAAACCATTGACGGAACTGACCCAGAAGAACAAGAAGTATTACTGGGAAGAGAAGCAAGAGTCAGCATTTCAACTGCTGAAACAAAAGCTTTGTGAAGCACCAATATTGGCATTACCAGAAGGCAATGAGGACTTTGTAGTGTATTGTGACGCATCTCATCATGGTTTGGGTGCGGTACTAATGCAAAGAGACAAAGTTATAGCCTATGCTTCACGACAGCTGAAGAAGAATGAAGAAAACTACACCACTCATGATCTAGAATTAGGAGCAGTAGTTTTTGCTCTTAAGATATGGAGACATTACCTATATGGTACAAAGTGTACGGTTTTCACCGATCACAAGAGTCTACAGCATATCTTAGATCAAAAGGAGCTAAACATGAGGCAAAGAAGATGGTTAGAATTACTCAATGACTACGACTGTGAAATTCGTTACCATCCTGGTAAAGCGAATGTAGTAGCCGATGCGTTGAGTAGAAAAGATAGAATTAAACCTCTTAGAGTTCGATCTCTAGGAATGACAATTCATTCGCCACTTCCTGCCCAAATCATCAAAGCTCAAATGGAAGCTCTACAAGAAGAAAACCGGCAATATGAGAAAATTGACAGGAAGTCAAACCTGGAAGATCAGGTTGACAGAATGCCAAATAATGAAAAAGAATTTGTGAGAAGAGATGATGGAATGCTATGTTTTAAGGAAAGATATTGGATTCCTCTGTTCGGAGGTATTCGAGACCTTATCATGCATGAATCTCATAAATCCAAATATTCTATTCATCCCGGTTCCAATAAAATGTACCAAGATATCAAGAAGAATTATTGGTGGCCAAATATGAAAGCTGATATCGCCGAGTATGTTGGTAAATGTTTGACCTGCTCAAGAGTAAAAGCAGAGACTCAGAAACCATCAGGATTACTCGTGCAACCAGAAATTCCAGTCTGGAAATGGGAAAGAATCACAATGGATTTTATTACCAAATTACCAAAGACTTCGACTGGATTAGACACAATCTGGGTTATCATCGATCGATTAACCAAGTCTGCACATTTCCTACCAATCAAGGAAACTGACGAGATGGAAACACTCGCTCAGTTGTATTTTAAGGAAATTGTGATCAGACATGGGGTACCAATATCTATTATTTCTGATAGAGATAGCCGATTCACATCGAGATTTTGGGAATCGCTACAGAAATCTCTTGGTACTAAGTTAGATATGAGCACCGCTTATCATCCACAAACTGATGGACAAAGTGAGAGAACAATCCAAACCTTGGAAGACATGCTCCGAGCATGTGTGATAGATTTCGGAAAAGGTTGGGATAGACACTTGCCATTAGTTGAATTTTCATACAATAATAGCTACCATGCCAGCATAAAGGCTGCACCTTTTGAGGCACTGTACGGAAGAAAGTGCAGATCACCAATCTGTTGGACAGAAGTTGGTGATATGCAACTTACCGGACCAGAGCTAATACATGATACTACTGAGAAGATATTCCAAATCAAGCAACGCTTGCAAGCTGCTCGTGACAGACAGAAAAGTTATGCTGATGTCAGGAGAAAGCCTATGGAATTTCAAGTAGGAGACAAAGTCATGTTGAAGGTTTCGCCATGGAAAGGAATGATTTGTTTTGGAAAACGTGGAAAGTTAAATCCGAGGTATATTGGACCTTTCAAAATTCTGGAGAGAATTGGTTCAGTTGCTTATAAGCTAGAACTTCCGGATGAACTTAGTAGGGTACACCCTACGTTTCACGTGTCCCAACTCAAGAAATGTTTGTCAGACGAAACTCTCGTCATTCCACTAAAAGAGATTAGATTGGACGACAAACTAGTGTTCACAGAAGAGCCTGTGGAGATAATGGATAGAGAAGTTAAACAACTCAAACAGAATCGTATCCCCATTGTAAAAGTAAGATGGGACTCTAAGCGAGGACCGACTTATACATGGGAAAGAGAAGATAGATTCCGTGAGAAATATCCGCACTTATTTTCATAGAACATACTTGTTAGATTTCTTAAAAATCGAATTTCGGGACGAAATTCAGAATGACAAGTGGGTACTGTAGAACCCTGTAAAAATTTCTTGTAATCGAATCGTTAATAAATAAATAATCTTTCGTTACCGTTTCAAATTCCCATTTTCTCGGAAAAATTTAAAATTTTTCTTATTATATTATTTTGGCGATTTTCACAAAATAATATAATTCACGAAATGACGGAATTAATCCTCGACACGTTACACGAAACTTAAACTTTTTATTTAATCCTAAACCTAAATCCTAATACTAATTATATTTATTTAATATAATTAAAAATTTCACTAATTACCTAACTAACCTAACCGGACCCTTAATTATTTTCGGCCCACCTCTATTCTACTATTCCTAAGCCCACACCATTAGGCCCAAAATCCAATATTAGTTAGTTTTTAATCCGATCGACTAGTTCAAGAGTCCCCCAAAACGCCTCGTTTATTTCTAATATTTATACACGATCTATATATTTTATTTTCCCATCTCGTTACCCTACTAGCCAACTATTAGTGTGTCGATTTTCACGTTCCTACGTTGAGTATTGATACGTTATTAAGAGGCAAAGTAGTCGACCCTTAAACACCCAAACCAATTCACACTATATTCAAAACTTAACCGTTTTGAATCTAGTTTGTTTCTACACGTTCCTAATATTATTTCTAGGATGATTTCATGCTCAAATGTTACGGATGATCAAGTATACTCAAGTAGTATACGATTTTATGAATCGTATGTATGAATAAATGCTTGGTCGACATATGTATGAATCACCCAACATATCTCCTTATAATATGCTCACACAAGCCTCCCTAAATCAATATAATAACACTAGGAACTAGCTTATCCTGACATTCAAATAGTAGGAAGTGTTTGCATTGAAATTTACTACTAAATAGATATATATTAGTATATATAGTACGTTCATGCATGCATACTCTTCATATTGTTTTCACACACTCTTTCACTTAGTATATGTGTCCTTCGAACTGTGTTTGAAAGACTTAGAAGTCGTGGTAAATTATTGGAAGCAAGGGAAATAATTCGGGTTCAAAGGAAATAATATAACGATCGGGTTATATTGTTTGAAGTAAACTCTTATGTTCTTTTCTTCCTAGCTCGACCCTAGTTCACCTTAGAAGTGTTTGTAAGTCTTTTGCGTTTGTTTTTAATTCATTTTATACGACTTCATGTTTTCATGCAATTCGTATATTTATTTTACAAGTCTACACTTTGCACGTTAAATTCACTTATATAATTGTTGTTAGTACACGAAACGTGGTTTGCCTCTATCTTGGATGGCTTAGGAATCACGAAGCACACACCATTCATATTAGTTGTAACGTATTAATCATGTCATGCATCCATTTTAAATCTATATCCATCGATATAAATATTGAATAAACACTTAGTAATATTTGTTAGTTTTCAAGTTTATATACCGACTCAACCAAGCCACTAAACACACGTATAACTTAAAATTTAGCTTAACAATGGTACTATATCTTTTCACGACGTCATAGACCACCTAGCAAACTAAAGTTTTCATGTAGACAACATGTAAAAATAATCACGTTTTGACACCTTAAATGACCCCTTTTGAATGTACATGAACCGAGTATCTAAACTAAAAATCTTTATAAAATTTTCATTATTGTCGAGTGGGCTTAACTAAAGCCCACTAAGAGTTTAAAATCCGTAAGCCCACTGGGCCTATAAAATATATTTTTAGAATCCTAAAAATGGTCCAAAGCCAAGCCCAAAACTTTTTCCATGCCCTCGCCTCCAAAAATCTTAACGGGCCTTAAGTTTGTTCGAACTAGGCCCATAAGCTATAAAAATAAGCTTTTAAATGAATAAGCAGTTAAAATAAGCTTGTAACTTAATAAATAAGCTTCGGAAAATTTTATAAAAGTTCCATAATCATTTTTGTAAAATTGGACTAAAAATGTAACGCGACGACACCTAGAAGGACTAAATGTGTAAATATTGAAAATCAAGGACTAAACCTGTAAATACAGAAATCTAAGGATAAAATGTGATAAAAATAAATATTAGAAGGTTTATATGGACTTTTGGACAAAGTAGAGGACTATAGTTGAAATATATATATAAAGGACTAACGGTGTAACGCAAGTATCGTTAAGTGGAAAAATGGTAAAAATTAGAAAAGGAGACAAAGACTAAATTTATTTATCATTCTTATTTCTTTTATATTTTTTTATTTATTTATTATTTCATATCATGTTTAAATATTGTTTACATTATATATATATATATATATATATATATATATATATATATATATATATATATATATATATATATATATATATATATATATTAACTTAACGTTAATAATATATAACGATATTTTAAAAAGGTAAAGATTTTAGTTATATTTAAAACTTCGATGGATAATTTTTTAAAATCATATTTTGTCATATCATGCATATCACAATATTTTCACTACACATCACTTAATCGTCATAACGAATATCTAATATTCGTTATTTTCTTTATAATCACCGAATAGTTTTTGGTCAATTTCTTAGATAAATTTATTTATCAGGTTGTGTTTCGAAGCCGTTTTCATAAAATTCATCCGACTTTATTTTCTTCATTTTCAGTATCAATCCAGGTGAGTTATAGCCTCACATTTAATTATTTTCAAAACTCCGTGAGGGGGATACATGCTATAAATAGATTCACAAGTATTTTCTGTATGCTTTCCTGACTGATATATGCCTAAGTTAGCTATTGCCAAAAGACCCTTATTCATGAACCATTAATCACTGCGGTGAACGCGAATATAATGAATAGATCTATTTAAGGTTTGACAGCCTGTCCCACTAATGCTTGACGGAATGCCATATGCATGTGGTTAGCCGCATTAGTCGTGATAATTATATTTGAGTAAAAATAGGAACTGGCAAATCACCTATTACACGAGGGCAAAAATGTATCATTGATTTGATATACACCCGCCGTAAAGGTATTTGTTAACGTTTGCGTGTCATGAGACTTAGTGCAATATATGAACTGCAATATCAATGTTTTCAAAACTGATTGTATTTTCTAATACAATCTTGCTTGTGTATCAAAATGATTATTAAATTCAAACTCTATGATTTCACTCAACAATTTTGTTGACTTTTAAGCATGTGTCTCAGGTATTTGACAGGGGAAGCAAGCATGGAACGGGCGGCAAAAATCTTCAAATTATGTTTAATTATTATCAAATGTGATGTAAAATAAATGATGTTTGATTCAGTTCAAAACATCAAGTTTTTATAATACTCTGATAAGGACCTATTGTATTTCAAATATTTATAAATGAAATTATGTTTTTAAAACGTCTCTTCGAGTCGTTTTCTATCATTATGACTTCGATCCTCACCGTAGCACCCTAATTTTTATTCCGCTGCTGCATTTCAAATTAGGGGGTGTTACATAACTTGTAATACTTAGTTGTACAGTACAAGTAGTTCGTACCTTAGTCAATGTTGGGTCAAAGCTTAACTAACTTTGACGTCATTTCCTTGTATATATACATTGTAATCAGTCATTGTACAGTTAAGTTTTTCACTTCAATAATATTCAATCTTCATTTTTCTCTAAACTTCAATATGGTATCAGAGCAGAAACCACCCTGCTCCACCACTAACTCCGTCATTTCTAACTAACTTCTCCCACTCCCAACAAACTCCACCATCAACACCACCATCTTCAACAAACTCAGACCACTCTAACAACTTTTCACCACCACAAACTACCAGCAACAATCACTTTCACCATCAAATTCAACAAAACTATTATCATTCTACTCACAATCACATCAAGAACACACATATCTACTCAATTCACCATTAAACACAACAAAACCTTCAAAATGGTGGGAAATTTAGAAACCTCTCAAATCAATCAAAATGATGAAATCACCTTCAATCATCCTCTATATCTACATCAAAACGATCATCCAGGCTTAATCCTCATTTCAAAGAAGCTCACTGGGTCAGATAACTATGCTTCTTGGAAAAGATCTGTAACAATTCACATTTTCAGGTTAATTACTATTCCCGGAAAATTTTACTATTCATTTTCACTATTCATTTTTACTATTCATTTTACTATTTATTTTCCCGAAATTTGATTTTTATTTCATATTCTCGTGTGATAAATCATTTCCATGGCAAATTAAAAGTTTGACACTCATCAGATCATTTTCGCGAAAGTTGTTAAGGAATTACACGTTTTAGGGTAAAACGTCATTCAAAAATTCTACGCACAATGAAACTCGACCGCGTTAATTTTCCCCGTATCAGAAAAATGTTTGATACACTCATGATTTATTTGAGAATAAATCATGACTGAGAAAAACATGACCAAATAAACCTCGGCCGTGAAAAACATGAATTTTCATTTTTAAGCGCTTTTACTCAGCCGTAACCTTAGCCTATACCTGCACCGCGTTTCTAAGACGATTTGAGTTTTCACATTTTTGGAAAAAGTCAACATATTTTTCCCTCCTCCTTTGACCAAAAATCATTCCTTGATTTTATAAGTCATTCCTTGATTTTTAGGCTTACGATTTTATGTCTAAAAGACATTTAATACCAACCGACACTAGACTGAGCCCAGTCTAGACATTATAAGTCATTTTAAATCATTTTTATCTTATTAGAAAAGTAACATTTTATTTTTCTCAATTTTACGCAATATTCGTACGTTTTACGTATTACGCGTTTTAGACCCGTGTTTCCAGTTTTAGCAGGGTTTTAGCACCCCAATGGAACCTACCACTCATTTTATATTTTATTATGGAGTATTTGGACAAGTTTAATCATTCTTCCAAGTTTCGTATTTTTACGATACCCGGTTTTACGTATTATGGCTTAATCGTTTACGGTTAGCATTTTACGGAGTCAAAACTAGCTCCATAAGTAGGATAATATCAACAAGACCAACTCATCCTTCCTATCCTCATTCAAACCGACTTGGGGGGGATTCACCACCCTTGTGGCTTGATCTCATGCATAGAACTCTTGGATGATTACAAGTGTTCAACTTGGTCTCCAAGGTTTGACAAGTCAAGGTTTGTAACCTCCTCAAGACCCTATAAAAGCCCCTCTCCCCCTCCTTTGCCGTCCCATATCACAACCCTCATCACCTCACACTTAGCTAATTTTCTTCCAAGTTTCAAGCAAGATTCAAGTGCTTCAACAACATAGAAACTCTAGTTTGGTTTTGATTCATCAAACTACTTCCAAACCTCATAAACTTTGGTGATTTCTCTTGAGTTTGAATCCACTCAAGTCACCTCAACTTTCATCATCTCTCTTTCAAGAATACAAGGGTAGAAAGATTGCATTAAGTGAAGTAGGGTGAAGCTAAAGTCTATCAAAGTCCTTACCTTACATGTTAACTTCCTTTCTTAATTGAAAGCCAAAAGTTGTAAGCAAAACCCTAACATACTTCTTGTTAAATATTATAATCATGTTATTTACATATCATTCATGCTATATTATGTCTTGTGATCATGTCCATGAAGTATAAAAATGGGTAAAAAAAGTTATTATAAATGATTGTTAAGTTAAGTTATTTAAACAAGTAAACTAGTGACTTTCTTAGTGAAATCTGATCAAAATGGTAAAATTATGATATTGGATCATTACATATTGTAGTAGAGGACTTAACAAGAAAACCATAGCAATTTGAACCACCTAAAACGAGTACCCGAGTCAAAAGTTATGACCATTTGAAGTTACCAAAACTTTGCGGCAAAACTGCCTAAATAGTTTCTGTGACAGAACATAAAACACACAAAAAGAGGCCCTTCTAGTCCGTTTCATGAAAAAGTTAAAACACGAAAGTTTTCCGGAATCACGTTTTCTTCAAAAACTCAGGTGCACGTCTCCAGAAAACCAATAACGAATGAGATTTTTCTCAGTTTATTAACAGCTATTTTACATATATATGTCACTATATAATGGTTATGGTTTATAAAGACCAAGAGGTCTTATGACCTAGATTCAAGACCACAACCATGGCTAGAGCCAAGGTTGAGTCTCAAGACCATGGAACAATGACCAAAGGTCATGGCAAGGCCATGACTAAATGACCATATAAACTTACTTAGGCGAAAACATGAACCAAAGAGTTGGCGATAACTTAAACATACAATTTGGATCTACTTCATCTAAAAGAACCATGAGATATTACAAGAAATTGTCATACAAGTTATAAGAAACTTACCCTAATAACAATCTTCATGTAAAGATATACTTTCCTAAGTTTATTCAAATATTGGACATGTAACTTTTCGGATCAAAACTTATATATATATATATATATATATATATATATATATATATATATATATATATATATATATATATATATATATATATATATATATATATATATATTATCAACTACTACAATAGTAGAGAGCCTCATGTAAGGAGTTCATTATGTAAGCCGTCGAGATGAGTTGTGGATTTACGAATTAAAGTGTCCTGGCTCCTCGAACGTTATGTCGGCCCGAACGGTAGTAAACGATATATAAACTATACATGTTTCACGAATCATTTTTTTCAAAGACTTACACTATACATCGTATCACATCATGGACTAAATGCAAGACATACATATATAGACAATTCTTCATATTCTTTACTCCAATCCTAAGTCGCAACATTCTATTATAGGTTGCTCGTAGAAACCTTCGCGATTCGACCATCACATTCACTACTTACTACATAACTTAAGGTGAGTTCGTAGCCCCACTTTCTATTGTTTAACTATTTTACAAACCCATGGGGGGATACATGCTATTATTTTTCTACTCGAACACAATGCTTTCTACTGTATGCTATCCGACTATGTTTTATTGTCACTAAGTAACGATTGCCATGTTCGAAGTCCCTATATCATGAACCATTAGTCACTAGCTATAGTGAGCGCGAATATTGTGAATAGATCTATTGGGATTGACGAATCCCATTTGTGTTGAACAACTACGAGTTCAAACAAATGCACTATATTTGATAGTTTGAGGTAAAATGGCAATATTACCTTGGTAGGGCTTCTACAATGCCAATTTTTGGTTCGATGTTAATGCTTTGGTTGCATGAGCTTAGTGAAATAATAACGACTATTGAATCACCGGAAGATGTAGCATTTTCTTCAATCTCCATTGTGTGTTCAGAGGTTGAAACACTCTAGGGTAATAAAACGTTCAGAGGAGATTCTGATAGTATTGACCCTGATTTTTTTTAAGACTAAATTTGTAGATACGCAACATACCTTTTTAAAATTACCGAAATACGTAACCTACTAAAAATAATTCGTGTATCGCTAACAAACTTTTAAACTTGGCTAAAGATACATAATGTTGACCGGATTTTTACCTGGTTGACCGGTTTGTAGTTAAAGATTTTAAAAAAACATACATTATAGGTCCCTGTGGTTTGCGTCTGTTTTCACCAGTCATCCTTTAACTTTATTTCAGTAATAAAAGTTACAATAATAGTCCTTGTCGTTTGGGTTGACATTCACCTTTAGTCCCTTGACTTTATTTTCACTTTTTCGCCCGTGTTTACACGTTTTGGTCCGTTTTTGCACGTTTTTTTTTCGTTTTTCTACTTTTATAAAAAAAATCGAATAAAATTTTATAAAAAAGATTTTATAAAAAAAATCGAATAAATTTTTTTTTTTTGAATAAATTTTTTCGAAAATATTTAAGAAAAAATATTTTTTTTCGAAAATATTTAGAAAAAAAAAATTCTAAAAAAATTTCGAAAAAAAATATTTTTTCTAAAAAATATTTTTTTATTCAAATATTTTTCTAAAAATTTTTTATTTTTTTTCTAAAAAAAATTTAGAAAAAAAATATTTTTCTTTTTTATTATTTTTTTCTAAAATAATTTTTGAAAAAAAATATTTTTCTAAAAAATTTTCGATAATTTTTTTTTTTCGAAAATATTTTATTCAAATATATTTTTTTTTAAATTTCGAAAAAATATTTTTTTTATTCAAATATTTTTCTAATTTTTTTTTCTAAAAAAATTTTAAAAAAAATATTTTTCTATAAAATTTTCGAAAAAAAATATTTTTTTAAAAAAATACTTTTTTTTCGAAAATATTTTATTCAAGTATTTTTTTAAATATTTATTCCAAAAAAAAATTTTTTGATTTTTTTTTTATAAAATATTTTTTATAAAATTTTATTCGATTTTTTTTATAAAAGTGAAAAAACGAAAGAAAACGTGCAAAAAGGACCAAAACGTGTAAACACGGGCGAAAAAATTGAAAATAAAGTCAAGGGACTAAAGGTGAAAGTCAACCCAAACAACAAAGACCATTATTGTAACTTTTATAACTGAAATAAAGTTAAAGGATGACTGGTGAAAACAGAAGCAAACCATAGGGACCAATAATGTATGTTTTTTTAAATGTTTACCTAAAAACCGGTCAACCAGGTAAAAATCCGGTCAACATTACGTATCTTTAGCCAAGTTTGAAAGTTTGTTAGCGATACACGGATTATTTTTAGTAGGTTACGTATTCCGGTACTTTTGAGAAAGTATGTTGCGTATCTACAAACTTAGTCCTTTTTTTTATTCTTTGGCCAAAACCTTCTAGGGTTTGTCCGTATGAAGTCTCCCAAATTCAAGGGGTTTCAACAGCATGATTGTCATGAATTGCTTCGTTGCTTGCTCGACGGATTGTCTACTGAGGATTCTTATGTAATAAAACGTTCTCAGGGTGGTAAGAGTACTCTTAAACATGCTTCTACTTTTGTCGATAACATTTTGGGGGGGGGGGGGGTGGGGGGGAAGATTTCTAGTACTGGTAGTTGCTTGGAATGTGGACATTCTTCAGTGGTATATGAGGTTTGGATATACACTTCTAATTGCAGGATCTAGCTGATGTTGTTTCAGCAGAAGAACTTGCTCAATATTTGGACCTAAAGAAATTAGATGAAAGAGCTTATGCATTTGAAGGCGTTTCAGGTTATGATGGGTAAGTCAACAGCGTAGAAGCTTGTATATATAATGTCAATATGTTATCCTGTTACCGTTTCCTAGAAATGGAAAATTGCAGGTTTGGTAACGGGTCAAATCGGGTAAGGTTACATGTTGGATTGTGTTGGGCCAAACCTGAAAGCACTTTATATGAAATCTATAATGAAAAAGAATTATTATTACAATTATAATCCACTTTGGATGACTTTAGACCCATGTGACTCGTTTCCTTTATAGTTAAATCTTTTTGCTTATCCTGAATGACATGTTACATATTGCATATATCCCAGATCGACCCATACGTCAAAATTGCCACATCTACTGCTGTATTATTTGGAATTTGTAAAATTAGCCTCAATATAGCGGATATCTGATTTCCTTATTGCAGGACCGGAATAAAGGAAACTGTCAACTGGCTGGTAGATTTAATGGAGAGAAGTAAACGGACTGAAATGTTGAGAATTCGTGCTGGTGTTGCTAATGGCAGTGGTGCTTAGAAGATATTATTATTATACATCCTTTGTTCTAAACAAGAGTCCACAATGGACTTTGAAATGTCAAAGAGTTACCGTTACCTTCAAATTTGATGAAAATTATTAATTGTGTAGAAAGAACGAATATGTTTTACTATATATTTTTTAGAAATTTTGTAAGATTTTGAATGATTGATTATATTTTCGCTCGGTAACACTTCTATAGGGGTTTATATTTTGTTTAGTTAATTAATAGTGGTAAAAACTAGCGATTTTTATGTTGACTTTACGGATGTTTATAAAGTTGAGATCCTTTGATCTGACCTTGATAAATCTGTAACCGTGTGGGTTAATTTTGGTGTTCCTTAGACTAGAACATGCTCGCGGTCAAGAGTGTGATGGTTACTCTTTTTACGGAAAACTGTTGTTTGTCTTTGATACTCGGCAGTCAGCACTCATGACACGAGGTTCCTCTACTAAGTTCCTCAAGACGCTTTTGAATGAAATTGAGGTTTATGGTTCCTTAGACTTGAACAAGGTTTATTCTCTCTGAGAGTTGAACCCATAAAGTACTCATGGTGAAAACTTCATCGTTTTTTGTTTTAAATATGGATGAGCATTTCGACTGAAGTTCTGGTACAGAATCGTACCAGTACTATATCGAACCGGTACAGTACCGGGACTACAAAATATGGGGGAAATTTTTGGTAACTTCAACAACGGAACAAGATAAAAGCGGGAAACCCCGGTTTTTGTACCATAATACAAGAGGTTATTTTTTGAATTAATTTCATCCTATTAGTACCTCCCATGCATAATACGCTGGAAAAGACGGCCACACATCAAAACACAAAGTTAGAGGGAAAAAAACTCGTAAACCTTAAATGACATTAATCGACCCTTTACGAACCCTCCCAAAAGTTAAAACCGTAACCTATTATCAATCACTAAATCATCGAGTTTACATCCATAAACTATCCCGATCATCATCATCAATCATATTTCAGTAATATTAATGATTTATTGTTAGTCAGTTAAATTTATTGTTAATGATGTGTAGGGCTGCAATCAAGTCAAGCTTTTATCAAGCAACTCGAGCTCGAGCTTGACTCGATAAAGTCAAGCTTTTATCAAGCTCAAGCCTAAAAAATAGCTCGAAACTTATAACGAGCCAAGCTCAAGCTTTTGATAGCTCGGCTCGAGCTCGAATCAAGCTTTTTTGAGCTTTAATATAAATATATTTCCATTATAAATTTATATAACTAACTAGGGATAATTTGAGTATTAACATAATTATAATGACTTACTTTGTAAATAATTAAACATGTATTCTAGAAGGTCATTTAAACCTAATTAATCCAAACGTTGTGTATCCTACTTTATGTATCTTCACACTTCTTGGGCTGTCGACTGTTATAGTGTTATCATTTGTGTAATACACTAGTGAGTTTGGCTATTATTGTTTAAGTTTGTTTTACTTTATACATATATCTATTGATGGGTTTGGCTATTAGATACAATATTTTTATATAAATTCAAGCTTTTCAAGCCGAGCTCAAGCTTTTATCGAATTTTTCAAGCCAAACTCAAGCCCTGTTAAGCTTGAGCTCGGCTCGACTCGATTACACCCCTAATGATGTGTATTTTTGTTAAATACAAACGTGAATGTGTGTACTCGACATTATTCACCCACAGTATTTATATAATGAGTTATTCTTGCCGTTAATTAATCTTTTTGCCAAGTCGAAACACAAATAAAAATATATATCGTCGTCTTTGGTTTGTTTACTTTTGTTTAAAAAAGGGTAAAACCATATATGTACCGTTTTCTCGGTATCGGGTACCGAAATCAATACCGATACCGAAATCTCGTCCGGTACGAATCAGGGACGGAGCCAAGGGGGTGCCCGCGGGTGCCCGTGCACCCCATGGATTTTTTTGATATAGTGTTAATTTTTAAAAAAAATTATCGATTTTTTCTAAATGTATCTTAAATGCACCCGGTGCATTAAAATGTGTCTCTAGTATTATTTAGTTCGTATACTTACAAATAAAAGATAAATATAAAATTTTGTAAAAGCCCAAAGATGAAACAAATTTAATAAATTAAAGCACAAAAGCTCATTAAATAGGTTTTTTAATGGAACAAGTTTATTCATCATCGTAACAATTTACAAAATCCAAAATTGAATCAACACCATAAAGATGAAACAGGTTCGTAAGTCGTAACATATATCTTTCATTTGTTTATTATGTCTTTTAAAGTTTTTATGTTTTGATTAGTTGTATGAAATCTTGACTAATTTGTTAATTCCGTATAATCTATAATCATCAATAAGGGCTTAGGGCAGTAAGGATAAGTGAATAACTATGCAATTTCTATTAAGACAAATAGGAATAACAAGTTTAAGTGATAATTAGAATATAAATAGTACCCCAATTGTGTTGTCATGGGGCATTTTTATTGTTGTCGTATTTACAATATATATGAAAAGTAGTGCTTAAATGAAGTTGGTTTTAGTCTTGCATGTTGCTACTGCTACGGTTGAAAAATGTTTTTCTAAAATGAAGCTCATTAAAACTGATTTGTGTAATCGGATGAGTGATGATTATTTTAACGGCGCTTTAACTTGTGCTATAGAGAAAGAAGAACTTATTTATAGTAAAAATGAGGGTGCACGTAAGTGTTTTATTGCAATGGGAGATCGTAGAATCACTAATTAGAAGGTAATATGTTCATTTATTTATCGTTTTAATAAAATCTTCGTTTTAATCCACTTTTTGACACTATTAGATTACGGTTAAAAGAAATTTGTGCACCCGGTCATATTTCTTTCTGGCTCCGTCCCTGAGTACGATACCGATACACACTTTAAATACTCGGACAAAAACGGTACCGGTTCGGTACGACATTAGAGCACAATTAATTATTGTGGTGTGCACATCACTTATTGTAGTGTGGATATCACCCATCATACATTTAATGCGAGAATAGATACCGTTTAGTACTGCTTTATTATCACTAATTCGGGCTACAGAAATTGTATCATATTCGGCCCAATTTAAGCAATATAGAACAAAAGAATTGAACCACTTTTGATTACACAGCTCAGCCCATGAGTTTGTTATAACACTTGGTTTTAGAAACAATATATATAACACACTAACCCAAACCCTAACCCTATTTTCAATTTAACATACGCCAATCTTTTCACTTCTCTCTACCTAACCTCAACACAACACAAAACAAAAGTTGATAAAAGTTGGATCTATTAGTGTTGATAAACACAGACCACCCATGTAGCTTATACCTTCATCTTCGTTTTATTAGTGTTGATAAAAGTTGGATCTATTGGTTTCGTGTTTGGATTCCATATGGAATTATTGTTTCAACCGGATCTGTTGGATGAAGTCTTAGAGATGGTTTTATTGATTCGGTATTTTTCGGCCAAGATTTCCCTGTTTAAGTAAGTAGTCAAATGCTCGCTGAGGGTGCAGGTTCTTACTGAGCATTTCATTATCAACAAATTTCCAAAACTAACAACGCTAACATTCAAAGCTGGATCCAAATGCTGCAATTGTCCCAGAGTAGACGTGGTGGACGCACCATTGGGTTGTGCAGACCACATAAGTATACTATAGTGGTGGTGTCTAAATACAAAGAAAGTAGCAAACTACTAAGAGATCTCAGTCATCACAACTTTGTTTGAGCTACTGTGACGAGAGCAGCTAATATAGCTAGGCACGGTGAATTAGAAGTGATCCCACGGGACCCATCATCCATGAATCAAATACATATGGAACTGAATGCTTTCGGCTTATTCCGGAATTTAAATGGGTGTTTTCTCCCCCATCGAATGCATTCTGAAATACCCAATCGTATTCGTCATACTTATCCAACTGATGATGCAGATTTAAAAGTGTTTGAGGAGTTAGTAGGATTAAATATTTTGAAGTAAACAATAATACATTGGAGAAGCATATGCACATTAACAATCTCATGATTGCTCAGATCCTCGAATTTGCATATTTGCATCCCTGCTATCGTTGCCACATTGTCATAGAAATGTCATAGGACTTATGATTTGGCTCAAATATTTTTCGGCCATGATTTCCCTGTTTAAAGTAAGTAGTGTTGTGTTAAATTTATTATATGCAAATTCACACTCTCTTTGCAAAGCATCGAGCTATGAAGAATTTTGGTACACAAATTTAAAGATATGATATAATATATTTATATTACTGTGATTCCATGAATTTTTCCTACTGATAAATGGTGATACGCTAGTATTATTTTTTTTCCCCGGCATCTTGCTCGTCTTGGACGCCAAACGTTTATGTTGCGTATTGTTATTTTAGAAATATTTTGTTGTATACTGTTATTTGATGTCTACTTGTGCACATGTTATTTCTACTAATCAACTTATGTTTCATGATTTGAGAATTAACTAAACAGACTGAAATGTTGAGAATTCGTGCTGGTGTTGCTAATGGCAGTGGTGCTTAGAAGAGATTATACATCCTTTGTTCAAAACAAGAGTCCATAAATGGACTTTGAAATGTCAAAGAGTTACTTTTACCTTCGAATTTGATGAAAATTATTAATTGTGTAGAAAGAACGAATATGTTTTACTAAATATTGTTTATATTGTTGAGATCCTTAAATCTAAACTTTGCTAAATGTATTGAAATCTGTAACCATACCTGTCTATTTTGGAGTTTACTTGAACATGGGCGACCTTGAGCTTTTCTTTTATGTTGGTCATACTCGAGCCCTTTAATGTATAATTGTGACTCCTTAGATGTGTTGGTGCTTATTGTCTTTGATACTTGGTCTTTGCACCCTTGAAATGAGGTTCCTCTCATAAGTCATACGACTCGAAACCATGAATATGATGTTTATGGTTCCTTAGACTTGGACAAGGTTTATTGTATCCATGACTTGGCACCCATGCACATAACCTGGTAACTTCTTTGAAAGTTGATGCATCAATTGGGATTGCTACTTATGAAAAACTCCATGTTTGCTTACCAATAATCATAGGTTTAGATCATTAAGACAACTGAGTGTAATCTTATCAAATGAAAAAACATACTTTAATTGAACTTTAATTTATGGGACTTAATAACGTTATAGCATAATTCGGAACGAATGAGAGTTCAAATGTTACGTGGGCAAAAGCAAAACTTCAATCACTCGTTTGATGATAAAGTTGACTCGTATCTCTTATTTGTAAGAGGCAACAAGTGCAGTCAGCTATGATATGATTGAATGAGTCGTTGAGGAGGCACCTCATCGTGCAATTGTCGATCTAACAACCCATTCAGAATTAGAAATGCAGTCGTGATATTGGTGGTCCTGAATGGTAATGTGGTTGAGTCTAGTTTTCAGGATAACCTCCTTTAATATGAAATGGATTTAACACGTCACTATTTCTCATCCAACAAACCAAATGAAACAATTAAAACCCCCGCCCTTACCCATTTGAACCTTCATCAACTTCCTCTACACACAATGTTGATAACACGAGAAACAATCAACCCTATTGGAGGCGACTACTTTACTTCACACGCCGGACAAGAATTTCTCGTGTCATCCTTTAAGAGGCTTATAGCCGTGAAGATTTTTGAATCCAAGCAAGCATTAATTGAGAGTGGGCGCAATAATATTCTGTGGAGGTGAGCAACTAATGGTGGCTGCTAGTATAATTCACTTTGTCTGTAATCGCGTACTCAGAACCAGTGATAGTCCACGTTTGTTAAGGGGGTTCATAGGTGTTTTTGCTCTTTTGAAGAGTCCTTTATATTTGAATAAGGTCATTATGGAGCCAGACTCGACCACCTAACCACTCTAGAAAAAAATACTACATCTAGAATCCTGATTGTTAAAAGACTAAGAGTTTAGACCAACAATAGCATGTTCAAGTGCCTCTTGAACTACTCATTATGGTACGAAGTCAGATGCGCTTACTGTCAAGTTCAAAAAAAGTTGTGATTTTTGGTGGAAGGCAATGTTTGCTTCTATCTCAAACATACTCTGCAAAGACCTTAGCGTGCATCACGAGATTGGTAATCTAGTGTAATTTGGCATTGGTTATGATGCTTTACTGGGGGGTTATGTTGAGCCTTTAAACTGCTTAAAGATTTTTAACTGACAAAGCAATGGCTGTGAATAAGCTATTGATCCCTCTGATATTACTTAAAGAAACAAGGAAAGAAAAATGATAATTAACGTACTCATGGCTCATGAGACAAGTTTCTGTTTACTCTTTACGGGATATTTCAAAAGCATCCCCTAACGTCACCCAAAAAGAATCCCAAAAACTAAGGGATGTTAGCGTTAAAGTAACTGAACAGACGGATATCAAAATCTCACTCACATTTCTTCATAGAACAAGATATAAGCCTCACACCGAAGAACTTCCTCCAAAGAAGCCTCACGGACATATGCATCACTGGCATGGTACCACATAGAACTTTCGTTTTCATCTTTCCCCGTACCCTTTGCACCTCGTTTCACATAAGCTACATAGTGACCACACCTCATCGTCCCTGAATGCTCCACCACCCCTACAAGTCGATATTTGTATGATGTCTCCCTATCTTTACAGCAACTGCATCATCAAAAACATCTTATAAATACCAGGTGACACTATATCGTCACGAAATATTTCAACATTTAACTGAACATATAGGAAGTAAAGGTGCAAGAAAAGATTTTGTTGATTTTCATGGAATCAGTTTATATATGTAATGATCACAGCCACGGGATGCAGAATGGGCGGCTTGGTACATATTTGTATAATCAGCAACCCATTTGACCCGTTAGCAATATAATACAACCCAAATTGACCCATTTTATATGAACAGGCCCAAAAGGGAAACATTGGAATTGATGGCATTTTGGAAAAATAATCATTGCAATTAGCATGAGCACATTATGACATTATAATTACCGGGGTCCTCCGCAACCTCTTTACCCAAAGAGCACATAATGGCATAACTATGCGATATATCACTTCTTGTAATCCCCATCTCCAAGTTGGGACTACTCTTAAATCAGACTTGAGATAAAGAACAACAGCAATAATGCTAAATTTTCTTTTAAAGTTCTCGCCTCTTCGGCAAACTACTATAGCTTGATTAGTTGAGTAATTAGACTTTATTCTCAAACCTATGTTGTAACTTTCTCTTCTAATAATGTACTTTTCTTAGAAAATATTATATAGTTTCACAAACACAGAGAAAGGATACCATTCATAGCAATTAAGCAATGCCAGGATCAACGGCCTATACAGCTCCAGCATGTTCAAAGAACTAGACTCAGTGAACCACTGAACCCTAAGTCAAGTATTACATATTTAAATGAAGACAATCAAACCAAGAGAAAATCATACCTCGGGTCCATGTACTGTTTAAGATCAATTATTTCCCCAAAGTTGACATGACCATTTATTTTACTTAAACGGCCACAAGCATCTTGGCTAAATCTCTTCAAATGGATTGTCAAAACTCGTGGGGCCCTACTGATCAGAATCCTCTTCGATGCATCTCTTACCACTTTCACACTCTTAGAATCAACCTCTTCATCCTCAATACTACCTGATTCCCTTTCCTGGCTATTCTCATTCTCAAATTTATCAGCGGACCCATTGTCACTACAACATTCGATATCCTGGCTATCGTCACTCTTTCCGTTATGCAACGCCAAGTCACCATTGTCGGTACTTTGATCACTCTTTCCATTATGCAATGCCAAGTCGCCATCTTGAGTACTTTGATCACTCTTTCCATTATGCAATGCCAAATCGCCATTTTCGGTACTTTGATCACTCTTTCCATTATGCAATGCCAAGTCACCATTTTCAGTACTTTGATCACTCTTTCCATTATGCAATGCCAAGTCACCATTTTCAATACTTTGATCACTCTTTCCATTATGCAATGCCAAGTCACCCTTTTTAATACTTTGATCATTCGTGTTACTGTCACAGTTGGGAAGCAAGTGTTCAACAGCCGAATCAGATGAAGCATTTGAATTTCCATTTTCATGTCCATTTATAACAGGTTTTTGCATTTCGTTCTTAAGTCTCGGCTTTTTATCTAACAAGGATTTTGCACATTGTTCACACTGCCATGCATGTTCAGTTTTTGTGAGAAGCTCAGGGGTGGTGAAATAAGCCAAACATTTTTCCACGGACAGTGAAGAATCAGTATCATCAACTTCATCCGGATCAGAATCACTGTAGCTTGTAGCCATATATCCACTTCCTTTAAAACCATATGAATAAGGAGTCACAGTATGCCCATAATAAACTTCGGGTACATCATACAAGCATTCAAAGGCATCAAAATATGAATGTTCTTGTCGGGTATCATAAGCCAATTTGAACTTGTTACTAGTTCCACAATCTTGAATCACTGATGAGTTTGGGTTATGTGATAACGTGTCTTCAACAGCAAATATATCTTGTTCAAGGTTATCCAGCCATGTTGCTTCATCTGTATCAATGGAGTCAACCTGCACATCAGCTTCCACTGTACTCACCACTTCGTGCTCAGTGACTAAATCATCATCGTGACCATTGAATACCAACAATGAAGCTAACTCATGATTATCAGAAATAGTGATAGTGTCATCATGTGTAGTGATAGTATCATCATGTGTGGTGATAGTATCATGACCATTGAATACCAACAATGAATTTTTGGTATCTAAATCATGACTATCTGAAATAGTAATAGTTTCATCATGTTTGATTCCGTTAAGTAGACCAGAACCATTTGTATGACCAATGGAATCAAGAGGAGCAGATTTTGATAGTACTGAATCACCGGAAGATGTAGTGATTTCGTCAATAGACATTGGGGCTTCAGAGGTTGAGATATTTGTAACATCATGTTTGATTCCGTTACGACCTGAATCATTTATATCACCAGCGGAATCAAGGACAAGAGATTCTGATAGTATTGAATCACCGGAAGATGTAGTATTTTCTTCAATCTCCATTGTGGGTTCAGAGGTTGACATATTTGCAAGATATTGAACAAAGGTTGACCCTGATTTTTGTTTAGTTTTTTGCCAAAACCTTCCCTGCATCTTTGGAGAAGGTTTCTGTTTCTTGGATCTAGAAACTAGTGCAGTCGTTTTAGGAGGAACTCTCTTACGCGGTAAAGGTAGAGACAGATCTAAATATGGCTCATACACCACTGAAGCATGCCCACATTCCAAGCAACTAACCGTACTAGAAATTTGTCCCCCAAATATGTTATCAACAAAAGTAGAAGCGTGTTTAAGAGAACCGTTACCATCTTGAGAACGTTTGATTACACAAGACTCCTCAGTAGACAATCCGTCAAGCAAGCAACGAAGCAATTCATGACTATCATGTTGTCGAAACCCCTTGAATTGGGGAGACTTCATACAGACACACCCTAAAAGTGATCTCGGGTTGACGACATTTCTGACACCCGCTGATAGGCTCGTTTCAATAAAAAGTTTCTTTAAAGACATTGTAAGAGGCCCAACAAATCCGTCTAGATTCAAGAGATACTCCCGTAATTTATCTATTGATAGAAGATTTTGCAATACTGAATTGAAAAAACATGTGTTCCCCAAATTCATCAGACCTCTTACCATATAACCACCCGTGTTGTCCAGACAATGTGGCAGTGTATTTACCAACTGAAGCCCGCTTCTAACACTGCCACTTTCAAACCAACAATCCCTAACACCTACACGGGTAACTGAAAATGATGATGACAGGGTTTTTAGTATTGTAACAAATTCGGATAAGCTATCGTTTTGTTCTCCATTTTCAGCAAAATTTTGAACTGGAATAAGTGCATTGCAAGGGAAACACCATCTGAGTTTAGGGTTTGTGAACTGAAGAGCTAATGGATGTCGGTATGCTTTTGCATGCTGAGCTGCATGACTGTTAGGTGTTGTAGGTAACCCGATACCACCACATGAAAAATGTGCGCACTCCAAACAAACCCATATCGCCTCTGGTTTCATTACTTTATTTTTTCCCTGTTTGTTTTTCCCCTTCTTGGTCATTTTGCCACCCACATCTTTCCTACAATCTTCACATTTGAGAGACTCGACTGATAATATTCTTGTAGAGAACTTTTTGAGATTAATACCCTTATCAAGATGAGGACATGTTTCTGTCTCTTGACCGACTGAAATTTCCTTATTGGCTGCTGCTTTGGTCGCTGAAACAGTCTCCTGTAAAACAGTTTTGGGAGAAGTGGTCAGAAACCGCTTCTCCTTTTGAGCATTTCGGGCTGCCTTCTTAATCTTTTTCCCCATTGAAGCCTGAAAACATCCAGTAAAATAAGAGAGTCAGCAATTATCGAAAAGTTACAAAGAAATATACCAAGACCAATCCAATAACAACAGAGCTAGCCAAGAACAAACATCTAGATAGAAAAATAAACCGATATACCTGACATGTTTTTCACAGACCAAAATCTTAATATCCTATAAATAAATTTGAAATACACAATTGTCTATGCTCTTGTCAAAGTTATCCTACGGTTTGTATTGTGAATAAGAAAATAACAAATTGTGTTGTGTATTTATATTTCAGCTCGGTAAAGTATCTGCATTTCCAATTTCTGCATCACGAATAAAAACAACTTTTTTTCAAGCCGTTTGTAAGTTGCAGAAACAGTCAAAGGTATGTGTATATAGTCGCCTTCTATCCTAAGAGGTGGACTTAATTCAGTAATTCTCCTGTATCTGAAATCTAGAAAAAAGAGGATGCTTCTCCACCTTTTTGAATCTTCAGGGGAGCAGCAGAATGTGCATCCCTTGATGAATCAAAACATAATTACTGTATTTTTAAGATGGGTATTTAAGCTCTGTATAAAACCACATACCCGTGTCCCTGTACCCATATGTTGCAATGACCTAGCAGCATATATCAATGTCAAGGGACACGTCATGAGCCCTCAAGGAATTTGTTAGTAGCGTGGTTGCTTAGCCTACCAACCCAAGAAACTTAATATTTACTTCAGCATATTATTTTCTGAAAGAAATACAGAGTTAAGGGACCGTGAGAGTGATTATCCTTCTTGACGAAGCTAATGGTGCCTCATATTGACGACTTGCATTAACATACTACCTTAAAAGAAAAACGCTCCTTGCCAAGTGAGCTTTCAATTAAAAACGCTAAATGCTAAACGCTCCTAAATGCTCTTAAAAGCTCATTGCCAAACTTATCCACATCTAAGGTTACCAAAAGCTTTTATAAAACAAACATTTACTTACTTTCAGCTACTACTATTAGTATCATCAAACATAGCCAAAATGTAGTTCAAGCATACAATCACAAAAGCTAAAAGCTGCAAAATGCTCCTAAAAGCTCCTTACTAAACATAGCCTTAAAAAAAATAGAGCTGCCAAATCAAAAGCTTCAAGTAGCTTTTCAAAATAAGCTACGACTAGTTTTGCGCGCACATACCCTAGATAAAACTAAGTTACCTTGTAATCGTCGCCACTACTGCTAAGCTAGTTTTGCCAAACATACCATGTATCTCTAAATCTCTAATTATAAAGTGTAAAATGACGTATAAAATAAACGCTAATGCTAAACGCTTCTCTTTATCAGTGTTCCAAATACGAGCGTTCAAACAAAATCCAAAAGCCAAATGCTCGTCGCCACACAAGCATTATATTCTAAACACAAAACGCTTCTACAAGCTTGAAAAAGTTCGTCGCCAAACACAGGCTTTTTTAAGTTACCCCTAAAACTCGTTACCAAACGTTGTTACAAAAAAGTAACTACAGCTACTAATTGCTAGTTTCGACAAACGTAGTAGCCTAAAGCTCACACGCAAATCAAAAATCTAATATACCAACAAAAACTTCATTTAATAAGCTTAAGCTCACCAAAAACCTCCTATAAGCTCGTGCGGCAAACACGCGCTCCTCATACATTTCTCAATAACATAAACCTCTATAAATAGTTTCAAAATTTTAAATACTAAATGCTTCTATTACTAGTGTTTCAAATAGGAACCTCAAACAATTCTAAACGCTCCACAAAGCTCGTTTGCCATACACGGCCTTTATACTTACCGCTACAGCTCGCTACCAAACGCTTTTACAATTTATTTTTTTTAAAGACGAGCTTAAGCTTAGGGGGTGTTTGTTTTGGCTTATATAGCCAGCTTATGGGCTTATTTGGTTTTGGGCCTATGTTTCATAAGGCACTTTTTGTAGCTTATTTTAAAACTTTCCGGGCTTATATAAGTTCATTATGTCGACATAATGAACTTATATAAGGATCATAAGCCGAAAAGTTTCAAAGTAAGCTACAAAAAGTGCCTTATGAAACATAGGCCGAAAACCAAATAAGCCCATAAGCCGGCTATATAAGCCGAAACAAACACCCCCTTAAATAAGTTCCAACATAATCGCGCGCAAAACAAGCGTTCCTCATATATTCTTCTTCAATAACATAAACCTCTATAAAAAAAAAAAAAAAAAAAAAAAAAAATTAAAAAAAAAAACTATATATTTTCAAAATGTATGTGTATTCGGTATAAATTACAAAATGTTATATTTACTTATTATTTCATTTCTGCATGTCAACCAAACAGTATGTTTAGTCTATAAAAAAATTAAAAAAAAAAAAAAAAAAAAAAAAAAAACAGTTACAAGAAACTAGAAAGAACTGAAGTTTAAATTTGAACTACAAATAAACAGTTATAACAAACTTAAGAAAGAAAGAAAAAAGAAATGAAAGAGCTTACGTGGCAGGTGGTGGAACGGCGGTGGGAAGGCGCCGTGGCGGTGGTTATGACAGGGAAGAGAGTGTTTGGGGGCGAGGGTTTTGGTACTAGACACTAGTACTAGTAGTGTAATGATTTTTTTTACTGCCTTTAATCTTTATTAGTATTTCTAATACAACCGTTGAATGCATATTTTATGAATTTAAAAATGAGATATATCAAATTGTTCATACTATACAGCAATGCGTCGGCGGGTATCTGTAACTAGATTTTGCGTTATTCGTTTATTAGGTTACACATTTAGATGTTTTTATGCTTTATAATTAGAGATGGTTAACCCAAATAATTTTAGTTTCAACAACCAATGGCTTCCTAACAAACTTCCTAACCAACTTGCTTACTAACAAACTTGTAACCAACTTGCTTTCTAACCAATTAATTTTGAATCATTCCATGATAAGCAAATAAAAGTCTGAATTTTAAACCTTTTTAATTATAGAATAGTTTCAAATACATTATAATGTAGTATAGATAAAGCATTTAAGATGTAGGAGGCGCGATTTTAAGTGTCCTTATCATTCTTTACAAATATGATAGGAGTGAACCACATTCTAGAGTAGGGGTGAGCATTGGGTTAAACCTTGACCGGACCGAGACCGATTTAGCCCAAAACTACAGATCGAAGATCGGACTAAATGTGTTCGGTCTGGTCTGGTTCTTCTGTCGGTCTGATACGAGAAGGCAAAATAATTAGTTTTACGTAAGATCAAACCGGACCGAGAACAGAACATGAGGGTAAAGTATGGACCGAGTTTGGTCTGGTCCGCGGTCCGTTATGCTACCCTTATTCTAGAGTGACATTTGTTCCTCTCAGTTAAAATTCACATTTATTTTCAAATTAAAATATTTTCTTAACTCTATTTTTTCCAATGATCTAATCTCACCACATTTAATAATAATAATAATAATAATAATAATAATAATAATAATAATAATAATAATAATAATAATAATAATAATCCTTAATACAATATCCATTTTTATATACTTTCATGAATTTTTAGTAGGTATACTTATTTTGATTTTTTTTTTTTTTTTTTTACTTTAACCATAATTTGAATTGATATAAACTTGATTCGTCAAAATTATATATTTATAAAGGGAATGTTTGACGATTAAGGGAGTGTGAAGGTCTTTGTACATGTGTAAAAGAATGTGATGGTCTTTATACATGTGAAAATTATGATGTCAGTTACGGAAAACCCAAATATACACATACAACGAACGTATAGATATTCGGAGTATTGTGTAACGACATCAATAAGCGGGTAAAAAATTGCAGGGAAAATTGAGTTAATAATTCATTTACTATATTTATAATATATGATATATATTTATCGCTATCGTTATGCACGGATATCCAACTAGTGTAGTAAAAGGTTTGACAATGCGTCATCCCCATCACGCGTCATACGTTATTACTACTGCGTGTAATGGTATGGTTTTGGTGAGACATTTATGGTTGTGACTAACGAGTGAGTTGTGAAACACAAAAATAAATCCGTACATAAATTTATAAGGATGCTTGGTGAGTGATTACTACGTGCACTTAGCGGTTATTTTACCAAAGTGAAAAGTTGTCTTGTTATTACATCCAAATTTAGGGTTAGGTGTAGTGGTCACATTTTCCCCACCTCCATTGCGACGTCACTTTAGCTTTTCATCATACCACATAACCTATTATTTAACAGACGTAATAGTAACCACCTAACCAAACATACAAAAATATCTCACTTTATATAAAAATACTTTATAATATACTCCATTGACACTCAAGACAAGAAAATTAAAAGGAAAAAATAAAATAAAAAAGAAGTCTCACTTCCTTTTTCTTAAAAAGAAAAATTAAAATAAGAAAAATGAGAAGAAACTACAACACACATTATAGATGTACTTACAAAATTATATGCATTTCCTTTTAAAATTCTGGCTCTTATTTAAAAATATGTGACTAAAAATTCTTATCATTTTTTTTATATTAGTTTTTCTTCTCGTAAAATTCCCTTTATTTTTTTTACTTTTTTCCATATATTTAGATAAAAGATAGAATTGCATATATATCTCTCTCAAAGTGAATAATTACATATATATATATTCTTTTTACAAGTTTTAATGCACATAGTACAATGATTTTTATTCATGCTTTGAATCTTAGATGCAGTTTATAATGAATTTCTTATTTTGATCTTTTAAGCAGCCTCCAACTTCTAGGGGTGTTTGATTTTGACTTAATTGACTTAATATGAAGAAAAAAAATCAAATTAATTAAGTTATATGAAAATTGTTTGTTTGTGACTTAATAGAAAAAGATGACTGAAAATATTAAGTAATAAAAGTGAGGTTGTCTGCATTAAGTCATCTGTTAATTAACATGACTTAATGAAAAAATTAAAAACAAAAGCGTTTAGACACTTTATTTTGACGTTCCCATTGAGTTAATTGGTTTGTTTTGACATTTATGAGTAAATTGGTTCTGTAATGTCATATACATCACGAATTATGGAACATAGTTTTTCCTTTGAGTGTTTGCCTCCATTGAAACAACAGTGGGTTAGCATTTCACCATTCCCATAATCATCATCATCGTCATCATCATCATCTCATTATGTAACATTTTTTAGTTAAACCTTTTATATTAATTAATTGAAAGTATTATGTATAAAACTGTTTGTTAAATGTATTATTTTCATTCACTTAATATATACATTAATTGTATCGTTGCATCTTACATTTTGTAGCTTACAATAAGGCCCTTGAAGATTATCTTCATGTGTTGAGCAAGATTACTCTGTCTATATCACTGTGATTGACGGTAAGCCCTTTCACTATTCTTTTTATTTTATGCATGTCATTCATTTCTATACATGTTAATTGTACACCATCTCCAGTGGCCAAATCATTGAAGACCTTTTACATAATAAAAATACTTTTGTAATACTTTGTTGCATTAGAGGATATGTGTTTTTTTTTATATAAATAACATTAGCAGAAAATTAGTTGCTATATATGAAAAACATTTAAAGTCTTAACCATTTGAGATGCCATTAGCTAAAATGTTAGTTGGAATTATAGTCGTTGCAACTTAGTTCCAAAATTTTATATTCTAGCCAAGCTTATTATAAATGCCTTTTGTATATTGTATCATTTAATAAGCAGGTAATCCACCATTAAGGGTTACTAGCAGGGTACCCGCGCGTTGCAGCGGCGGGTACCCTGAAATTAAAATTTTCGGTGAATCATGTAACTTAGTTTATTATGTTCTTTTTGACAATAAATTTACGGATATCAAGAATTTCGTTTAGGCCGTGCCCGTTCGGGCTCGAGCCTGTTTGGCCCGCACCCGTTCGGGCTCAAGCCCATTTGGCCCGTTGCCCGTTCAGGTCTGAATATTTGTATAATGTGCTTTATTATTTGTATTAGTGACAATTAATTTAGGAATTGTGTTTAATTTGGTTGTACAATATGCTTGATAATTTGTATTTGTGATGTAAGGGGTGTTTTAATAATTGTATTAATTGTATTTATTGACCAATTAATTAATTGAATACATTAAATATCATTAATGTGGTGTTTTTTTTTAATGTGTGCATTAAAGTGGTGTACACTATGCTTCTTGTCTTGTAAGTCTGAAAATTATGTGTATTAAAGTGGTGTACATGCATCTTTCTTATTAAAGAAATGTTTTTGGTCTTAAACATTTTAAGACTTCTAAATATAGATGTCCTAAATATATTATAAGGTAGTATAGATAAGAAAAGGAAGTTCAACCGTCGTTGGTTAAGAAATTGTGCAACAATTGTTTTGTCAAGGAAAAGTTGCAATAAGAGATGGGAAGGTCGCGCCTTGAGTGTCTCATATTTTTCTAACATGTTTGAGTATTTGTGTCGTTGATAATTTGATATTGTGCATTGTAGATCTTAATGTCCACATCTTTATGTTTGTAATACTTGAGTGATGTTGCCTTTAAAAAAATAAATAAATAAGTAAAAAATAATAATAACAATAATAAAAAAATACTAGAGTGGTGTCATTGTTTTTTGATCAACCTATTTTTTGCGCAAAGATTCAACATATCATAATCCGTTGATTATTTTAGCATCTACGACATTGATATGATTTCGTTTTTGTTTTGATATGCACGGTGGTTGTTAAAATTAGCAACTTATATCAATGCCAGAACACTATGTTTGCGCCAACAAAGTATGAAGTATTTTATCTTTTCGTTTTGTAAGGCTAAGAATCACCTGGAGTAATATACTACAATTTGTATATAATGTGTTGTTTTGTAATGCTGATTGCGTAATACATATATGTTTCATATGTATGAACTTTCTACTTATTATTGCGTAAACTAATATGTTTCTTTGTAACGGCTAATTGCGTGATGCACATGTATCTGTTTATGTTATTTATGTGACGGATCTGCAAATTTGGCCTAAACATACGTATTGCGTTGTTTAATATAGAATAGCTCATGTGCAGTCGATGCAGTTCTTTGCAAAAATTTTAAGACATGACATATCCATATGATATGTTTATATCAGATTTTTGCAACTAACTGATATATGATGAGTTAGATTATGATCCCAACTACATTTATTCGTATCCAGCGTTTGTAGAAACATACGATTGAAGATGGTTTCATTCCTTTTCCGTTATTTAACTATTGTGTTTCATATAATTTTTGCTTCATTATTACGTGCGAATTATACACTTTACTTTTGCTTTTTCAAATGTTTTTCTAACTAACCTCTAACTTCATAATAGGCACTGCCAATAACTATTTTCTCTTAAATGTCTCTTTAAATTACCCGTGAATTTCACGGGTCTTTTAGCTAGTATTTAGATAAAAGGCAGAATTGCATATATATTTCAAAGTGAATAATTACATATATATATTTTTTTACAAGTTTTTAATGCACATAATAAAATGATTTTTATTAATGCTTCAAATATATATAGAATTATGTATATTCGTATACATATATACAAAAACTCATAGATTAAAAACTTGACCAAACCAATCCAAACTTCCCATCGCTGCCTTCACGTGTGGTGCATCCCACCATGACGCCTGGTGTAAAGTGTTTATAACTTTTTATGGTTCACCAAACAAAAATGAGCACACGCATACACCTAGGGCTGAGCATCGGGCGAAAACCGGACCGGACCGACCAAGACCGGACCGGACCGAGGACCGAGAACCGGAAAAACCATAGACCGAGACCGGACCGAATATGGTCGGTCCGGTCTCGGTCCGGTCCGGTCCGGTCGGTCTTCGGTCGGTCCGGTCCAATTAGGCAAGTTTTTTCGGGTTTTTGGTCGGTCCGGACCGGACCGACCGGACCGAGGACCGAATTTGGCAAAAAGCTTAGACCGAGGACCGGACCGAATGTGGTCGGTCCGGTCCGGTCGGTCTCGGTCCGGTCGGTTTTGTCGGTCGGTCCGGTCCATCCGGTCCGTTTGCTCAGCCCTACATACACCCACTCCCCTCACACGCTTCAAAACCGCCCACCCGCTTTCAAAATATTCCTTTTTCACATCACATCCGCGTACAGTAAACGAATCTTTCCCCCAATTTAAATTCAATTCATTTTCTCACAATTCAATAATTTCATAAAACATTTCACTATTTCTTTATGCTCTAATAACTGTACGGACAATAAACAAATTGCACATTCACTAGCTATACGGTATAATTTAATTTTCTACATTTTATTTGTCAATTATATGAAAATTGTAGTGTATTTTTTTTTGATGAGTTTAGGGTTTATATGTTGTGATTTGGTGTTATATGTGATCATTTTTTAGTTTTATGAAATTATGATCAAGTTAGGGTTTCTGCGAACCGATATCGAGCCTCGTTAAGTGGCGATTATTGATATAATGATCAAGTTAGGGCTTGTACGAAGTGATATCGAGGCTCGTTTTTTGTGCGATTATCTAGAAGCATTTTTTGTTATAGATATTTGTGTTTGATGATACTATGGAGCGACTCGTTAGGAATGTGAGGATTCATGATATTGCCGAGATTGCGTATATTTTGGTTTTTGTGTAGTTAATTATACGACTAATAAGTAAACCGAGATTTAAGATTGTAGAGAGTGCGTGTAATATGACATTCTATCCGGTGGTTTGGTTTTGATATGCTTTGCACAAAGTCACGATGACTTGCGTTTTGATTGCATTTCATTCGGTACATTTCATTTGTTACTTTTGTGAAATTATGATCAAGTTAGGGTTTATGTGAAGGATATCGAGCCTCGTTAAGTGGCGATTATTGATATAATGATGATGTTAGGGCTTGTGTGTGGTGGTATTAAGGCTCATTGATGAAAATTCGATATTATCTAGAAGCATTTTATTATACATCTCTGTGTTAAAGTGTAATTGATGATAGATGGTATGGAGCGATACCGAGGCTCGTTAGGAAAAAAGCCATGTACATTTTGGGGGTGTTGTTATCGTTAGGAAAAAAGCAATGAACATTTTGGTTTTGTGTAGTTAAGGGGGTGTTTGTTCAAGCATATGTGGGCGTATGGGCTTATATAAGTTTATCATACAATGATAAACTCCTATAAGCCCATAAGTTTCAAAATAATCTAAAAAATTGGGGCTTATGAAATATTAGCTGAAAAACAAATAAGCTAATAAGCCACATATAAGCTTAAACAAACACCCCCTAATTATACAACTGCTAAGTTGAGATTTAAGATTGTAGAGATTGCGTATATTTTGAATTACTATCCAGTGGTTTGGTTTGGATATGCTTTGCACAAACTCACGATGACTTGCGTTTTGATTATATGCACTAGTAATATACTAATATTTAGGTTTAGGCTTGTAAGTTGTGGATAAAAAAAGTTTGAAAGGCTAGGTTTATGATCTATAGCAGCGTGTATTTACAAATCTATATAGTTTTAAGATTGGTTTATAAGGACGTGATTGTAGGTCTGATCCTTGAGTATTACCTAGTATGATAAATCTTTTGGCTAAATTGATGGGAACACTTTCTAACCTTATGATTTAAGCATTGGGTATATTGGTCGAGAAACCCATGATTGATGACTATATATTTATGCAAGTGTTTGAACAAATTGTTGGCGTTAGGCACTCGGTATTGATTTTGAATCTGTATTTGGGGACACTTAAGAATAACTTAGGACACCCGGTGTGGAAATGGGAGTGTAGGTGTTTCTTCTTAGCTTATGAGCAGTAGTCAAGAGTTGAACAGGTGAACTGTTTGTTTAGATAGACGAAAATTCAGTTTAACTAATTTGATATATCGGTATTGCTCAACTCTACTACCACCTTAGAGTCCCGTCTTAAGTTAAGCTAGCTAAGCTAGCCAGGATCTGTCTTAACTGCGAGCTTCAGATATGTTTTGCTTGAAAACTGTAATCAGTATGGGTAAAAGACATACATTATATCTTTCTTTGAACTATAGAAAAGCGTCGTTGAGGTGGCTTGATAACAGTTTTTTTGGCCAACAATCTGTCTGTTGCTTTTTTTTTTCACTATTACAGTATCACTAAAAACTGGACTATTAGAGACTTATAAAGATAAGAGTAAGGGATGAATCGCTTTTATCTTAGGATTAATGTCTCGTGCTCGTTTTGTCTATAAGAGTCGGTTTCTGTTTCTTTCATCACCTGAAATATATTTATACCAAATTGTTAAGTTGGTAGGATGTGAGCGATGCTAGTTAGTATGATGTGGTTCATTATCACATTGTTGTACTCTGTTTAATTTTTAAATGGCATGCATACACCGCATTCATGGAATGCCGTAAGTTGGATTCATGCATTAAATGAAGTATTTACATTATTTTCCTTGCATGTTGCAGGCAGTAGCAGTGGTCAGACCCAAAATTTGATATCCTTTACATTGGGATATAATCCCGTGTACGCTTAGAGCATCTAAATCGGACAATGGCATTTGCAACATCAAGTTTTTGGGGCCCTGTTACCTCCACCACAGAATGGTGTGAACAGAATTACGTGCACTCTTCTTATATTGCTGAGTTCTATAACACCATTTCAAACATCCCAAGCATCGTTTTAGCACTTGTTGGCCTGGTGATCGCCTTGAGCCAGAGATTTGAGAAAAGATTTAGCATACTGCACATCTCAAATATGATACTTTCTATTGGAAGCATGCTGTTCCATGCCACATTGCAACGGCTGTAAGTATTTATGGTACCTTATATTGAAGCTGATAATTTGAAATTAACTTTCCATCTTTCCTTAACGGAAAGAAGCCTCTATTTGTAGTCATGCATGCAAAAAGCTGTAATGTAGAAGATACGAATTTTATAACTATGATTAAACTAACTTTGACAGCACACAGTAGTTATTAAATAAGTGGAATACTAGAATCATCACACGGTAGTTACAAGTTTTATAACTAGTCCAGATAAATCTTTTAGTCGTGCATTTTTAGTGCTTGTTGGTTGTATCAAGTCTCACTTATAGAGGTGGGAAGTTGCATGGATTGGGTAAATGGTTCAAAACAAGTAGTTTTTTGGGACGGGTAAGATTTGGTTAACAACCTCGAGACACTTTTTATTCCAAAACAATTCTGACTTTCTAAAAATTCTTATTGTGCGTAAAGTATGATTACACATGTTACATTATTTTGATAATAATCCAGTTTATTTGAATATGAATAAAAATGATTTTGGTTGTATTATGAATAAAGAATACACTTTGGGTTTCAACCCAAACCGACCCATTCATAAGTAAATGGGTCTAAATTTCCGCATGTATAATATGGTGGTAATAGGATTCTCCTCAACAACCGGTGAATTCTGCTGTTAGTATTTAATTATGTTGATTCTGATCTGGTTTTAACTGAAACTCTTTACTTTCAGGCAGCAGCAAGGTGACGAAACACCAATGGTTTGGGAAATGCTTTTATACATCTACATCCTATACTCACCAGATTGGCATTACAAAAGCACCATGCCGACCTTCTTATTCCTTTATGGTGCAGTTTTCGCCGTCATCCACTCCCAGATTCGTTTCGATATTGGTTTCAAGCTTCATTACATAATGCTTTGTCTTCTTTGCATCCCGAGGATGTACAAGTACTACATTCTCACACAAGATAAACCAGCCAAACGGCTAGCAAAATTATACGTCCTCACATTGTTTCTAGGGCTTTTGTGTTGGCTTGGTGATCGTCTCTTCTGCAACAAAATTTCTCATTGGTACTTTAATCCACAAGGCCATGCTTTATGGCACTCGTTCATGGCCTTCAACTCGTATTTTGCAAATCAGTTTTTGATGTTCTGTCGGGCTCAGCAACGAGGATGGAATCCGAGAATTGCACATTTCTTGGGGTTCTTCCCGTATGTGAAAATCCGAAAACCAAAGTCCCAGTAACAGAGAAGCATCTGATAAGATTTCGATCCTCTCGGTGAGTGGTTATGAATATTGAAATACAAGTTTTGGAAAGTAGATTTGCTTTGTATCATATATATACAGCTCAGCTGTTATGTTAGGTTTCATTCACAAGTTCTATGATGGTCTCAATTTTGAGTTAGATATATAATCGTGAGAAAGCAATGTAGGTTTATTGTTAATCATGTACAGTTTGATCATACATATGTATCGATAGGGTTGGGCAAATCGACCCAAACCTGTCGAAGTGGTTTAGACTGTTATTGCTTTCTTCTCAGTTCCCATCTTTATGAAAATCTGGTTTTGTATTCAGTTTAACGCGAAAATTAGGTATAAGAGGACATCCGAAAAGGCTGGTTTTCTTCTCTCATAGTCTGGTGTTCTGATTAGTTATACGAGTAATTTTCTGTTATATTGAACTTGATTTTGGATATCTGATTATTTAGTTAAATAACAAGTTTTGGCTTATCAGTTTCCGACTAGCTGCACGATATCGATTTTGTTCATTCAGGTAATTTTAAAATATCGTATTTTGTTTAACGCTTAACCAATTGGTTATCACAATTTCAAACTGGATAAGCAAATCCAAGTGCTATCTTTTATAATTATGTTTAGTTTGCTGCATCACAATTGATGAGTTGATTTCAGTTATTCAACACATGTGATCACTTGTAAATGATATTCATGAGGTGATGGAAATTGATCGACAATGTTTCAAACCAATGCATGTCAATTGGGGGATTGCTTGACAAACGGGTGTCAACGAAGTCGTCGTATGTGCTGTACTTATTGGTGAGCAAATCACCTTCCATTCGTAATTGGACCCTTTTGATAAAACAAATTTACATTGCAACAAATCTGGCACCAAATACACTGAGTGTGATCTATGCTAAGTAAGCTAGTGACTAACATGCACTTATGTGCAAATCTTGTTCAATAACCCTTTTGTGCGGTTGTACAGTGGCACAAAACCAGACTGGACGAATACTAAAAAGTAAAAACTGCTGAATAAAAGAACCAGCTTGAATTGTGCAAGTCTAGAACCAGTCAGTTCCATAACGTACCTGGACAAACCCCTTTTGGATCTGTTTCTGTATTCTTGTTGTTTATCGACCTAAACAAGCGTTCAATTATATAAGAAATAACTTCTTTTTTTCAAAAAGCTGAGATTTATATCAGATAAAAAGATCTCCAAAATGGAGCCCAGAAGGGGGATCTACGAAATAACTAAACTTCTGTTGAAAAACAAAAAGCTTTCTGCTACAAGAAAACTTGTATTTCAGATTCTACAATGTTAATCAGCTCATTACCGTATAACAATGTCATCAACAAATTCAACAGACTTGTATGCATATATTGGACTTTGATCCTACCAAACATATTATAACAACTACAGAAACTGAGAGATAGCACATCTGACAAACAAAACAACTCGATGTACAAGCTCAAGGAGATCTGATTCGACTCAAATACAAATCGAGAAATTTAGATGAATTGCTTCAGAAATTCAGTTGCCACTAATCTTCCTCTTGTGTTCATTGACAATTTCAGTTCACTTATCTCTTTATCGATATCCTGTAAATCAAATTGCAAGATCTTGTTAGTTTTAAGTAAACCGAACCAGTATAAATAGGGCCCACACAATGGGCAGCCTTGAATTTTCTCCCTTCAGAAATGTGGAATCACCGCACAAGCATCTTGATATATGTTTCACAGTTTAAAAGTTAATTCATACTTAAAACGAAAAAAGAGTTGGATACTATATTTTGTAACCATATGTCCATATTTAACACTTATTTATAAATCGTGTTTATGAACTTGGGGCAAAGAGTTTCAATCAAACGGACCCATTTTTTCCAACCCGTTACATAGCTCGCCCGACCCTACCAGCAACTGCCTTGGTGCAACAGGTCATGTTTCTTTTGCTACCATGGAAATCAGAGTATGAAGTCAAAAGACAAAAAGTAACGTAAAACAAAATCTTACTTCCATGAATTGCACAATGAAGTCGATAAGCTTATGCTTCTGCATCTCTTCACAGTGGTAATTAGTTATGAGAAAACTGATATCATAACCCTGAAAAAGAAAAAAGAAAAATATCGTTACAAAATGCATTTTCCTAAACATAAAAGATAATAATATAACATAAAAGGTTGTGTTCTGACAAAAAAACTAGCATTACTACAGGTATGTTATCAGTAAAAGTAAAAAACACGTGCAAAACTTTAGGATGTAGATAGATCATCTGTGTCACTAAGAATCTGGACAAGCTCAAGCCATGCCGACTTTCTTGACAGTCCAGCACAAGGTCAAGCCTGGTGCAGCTCGCGAGCCTAATTAAGCCAAGTCTACATCGGTCAAGCTTGCTAAGTCTATATTAGTGTTGGTCTATTTTGAAATAAAGTATAAGGAGGCTGCACAACTATTGAAACTTAATAGATCACTATTCTTTCAAGTATGTATCCTATTAAGTTTTTGAGCGTGACAAGAGCGTGCATGTTCACATGCCAAACTTCAATTGGACTCGGTTCTTGCTTTTACCATTTGCTTACATATACAATAACAGTAAAAGACGCACTAACCATCAATTTATATCCTTCAAGTAATACTCGTCCAAAAATTCATAAGCACATTACTGTAATCAGGTCGCAGCACTATTTCCTATCGCTTTTGTAAGAAATTTTAACAAGAAAATAGGATTAGCTCATTGCCCAAAAGGCTTTACACACCTGCACTGGTTTTCTTCGCAAGACTTGAAAAGCTTCTGCCCTCATTGACAAGAATCTAAGGAACTTTTTAGTTAAGATGTTTTCAAGCTCGTCTGCCTGCTTTACCTATATACAAACCAAGAAATGAGAATTGATAAGTTACTGGATATTCAACAAATAAGATGTTAAACTAAGAAACTGGAAGCAAATGCTGATTGGCTGGAAAAGAGAAACGCAGCAAATGTAGTACGATTCATGAGGATATGTTGTTTTGACTATAGTTGTAACCATGTGGGATTTTCTGGCAGCTACAATATGTTGGGTATTAAGTCTACTAAACTATAGAACGCGTCACAACTTTGAAAATATCCAACTGCACACAATGGCATGTAAGACGAATAGGATATCGATTTCCTACACTTATCAACTTTTGCCTACATATTAACCTATAGACAGAACCCACAAGATAAAATGAGAATTCTAGCCATTACTGCAGATGTAGCAAATATTTGAACCACATAAGTACTAAACCTTTGACATTTTATTCCTGCAATTATTAGTGTGTGGTATGACTAGCAACCCTAACAATATGAGTCCTTTTTGTAATGTAAATGTTGCAAAAATTCCAGTTCAGGTTGTCCTGCAAAACTGAAACTTAACATTTCTTGGGAGTTAGGAACTTCTTGACTTACAGTTACGACTTCGCAGACTCCCTCGTTACCTAAGTATCTATAAAACTAATTTGGGTCTGCAAGATATCGTTACAGTGTCACTACTTGAGAATAACTTACTCACTTTTTTTAAACAGATGCGTGCACAGTCAATTGCTATAATATTGGGAAGAGGGAGCATCTAATTCTAGAACTTTGTTTGCAAGTTTTTATTCTTTTTCCCAGAGGAACTGTATTTAACACAGCAAAAGCTCTGTGTTCTCAACATTATGTGAGTAACAAAAGCTAAGTCACGTAAGAGGGACAACTGATTAAACATTTACTGCAATTACCTTGAGACTTATGCGCAGTGAATTGATAGAGGTCTCAATCAAACATTTTTCAGCTTCATTTCGACAAATCACAACCTGAAATGGAAGTACCAACATTAAAACAACGATCAAGTTAAGGATATTAGTAATCAACTGCAAAAAAAGTAACCAAGGGAAAAGAACAAAGCATCATAAAGTTTGCAAGAAGGTCTTGTTTGCTGTGAAAGCCATATACAATGTTTCAAGAAGACAAATAACTCCAAGCATTGCATTTAATGTATCAACTTTATCAGCGAGTAATAGTGCTAAAAGATTGGCAGCTCTACCCCTAATTTTATCCTCTTGGATCAGTCTCACAAACTAATTTTAGCCTAACCGGATAAACATTGCTAAGTACATCATATAAAGTATCAAGAATCTGTTCTTACAGGGTTGAGCAGAAGTTCCGGGCTTGTCCTGAAACAGTAGACAAAACATTAGAACGGACCAAAGGTTATGGATATCAATGAGTATCAAAACGAGCATCAAAAGGATAATTCATGTATCTACTACTTACTTCATCTCAACTTCAGGTTTGTTATGTCTTTCAACTTCTTGACAAGGAAAATTCTGCAAGAAGCATATATAACCCGTTAGAAACAAATGTACTCGCTCCGAACTCAAAGTAGTACTGCTTAAACCTTAAGTCGGCCTAATGGTTAAAAAAACGGGCGTGATAAACTAATCAAAAGCTAATAATGTGACATAAATCCCACATATTTGCTTGTTCGACCAAAAACAAATTCAACAAGGACATGATCCATGTTCGTTATTCGATTTTTGACATGTAAAAGTACATCTAGATACAAACTAGCCTCGTTAATCTAACCTACTGCATATACAATAAGACCATGTACCTGCAAACACATGGCAGCCTCTAGAGTGTTTCGTATGCAAGTCAGATACAACCTCACTGAGCTCCCCTGTACAACAACGCAACAAGTCAATAACCACAAACATGATATAAAACGACACCAACTCTCTCGGTAAATACCAAAAACAAACCTTAAAACTAATAGACACATATTAGTCTACTTATGTCACGATATCCTTATGACTAACAAACTAAAAAATGCATATATTATCGATCAAAGTTATTGTTTCCATAAATAAAGCTTGCAACAACTCATGATTCCAGATACCAAATATATCAAACGACAACGTATCAACACACAAAGTTCGTTTGCCAAGACTATATCTATCTATCATTAACCACTATACCTAAATCTTAAGCAAATTTTTCCGTTAGTCATTCCAAATACCAAATTTATTAAACGAAAACATATCAACACTTTTTGAGCAACCGTTTTGAAAGCCGAAAGATCAACGGTGAGCAATCAAATACTAGTCACGTATCTCAAATTTCTTCAACTACACTCAGTCCCCCCTAATGACTAACAAACGCCTAAGTCCTGAAAGTATCATTTGCATAAATAAAACTTGCAGCAACTTGTTCTGTTGATACCGAATATATAAAACGACAACATATAAACACACAAAGTATAGTTTCCAGATCATTAACTACTTAATTCATCTACGGTACATATATCTAAAGCAAAAGCAAATCATTCTATTAGATTCATTCCAGATACCAAATATATAAAACGACAACATAACGCGCCACAGTTAATCATTACCAGATACCGAATTAACTAACCAATTCGACCAACCGAAACTCGAAAGATCAATGTAAGTAATCAAATACTACCACTACTACATTTTCCCCCAATTTTTTATTATTTTTTTTTATTTTTATTATTATTATTTTATTTATTTTTAATATATAACCTAAACCCTAAATAATCATAACAAATTCAGTTAAACATAATATGATCATCACATTATATACAAGATCAGATTAAATAGAAATTAAATGTGTATATAATTATTTAAAAGGAATTTAGGGTTTTAAGTAACTTACCATAATTGGATTTTGATGGAATGAATCTTTTAACAATTTTTTATAAAAAAGGATTGTGATCTGCTAAAAAAGAAATGGAAAAAAAGTTAATGAAGGGAAAAAAAGAAGTAGGTATTGTATGGTATAAAAATAAAAAAAGGGGATCCGACCAACCGGATTCGAACCAGTGACCTAAGGATATCTGTTTTACAACTACAGTCCTCCGCTCTACCAACTGAGCTATGGTCGGCTTGTGTTTACTTGTTGCTTACTAATCTTTACATACTAGTCCTTCCGCCCCAATGAGTTTTCTTTTTTTACTTGTACCAAATTAATTATCCACTTCTACAACTGAAAAAACATTTAATCCGGTTTAAGACTACCTTTACTTGAGATTATTATTACACACTTTAAAGAATGAATGAATTGATTAGTTAAAGGTAAAATTGTCATTCTACAAAAATAAAATAAAAATATGTTTTCCTTAAACATTGTATTTTTTGTGGGACGGAGCTATAGTCCTCTGCTCTACTAACTGATCTATGGTCGGTCTTGTTCCATTCTTATTGCTTAATATTTATATACTTAAAGGGTGCTTGTTTCGGTTAATACAATGGGCTTATGCGGTTTTTGTCTTACATTTCATAAGCTTATTTTGAAACTTTTTGACTATATATAACTTTATTTTGATATAATAAGCTTATGTAAAAGTTTTAAAATAAGCCACAAAAATGATTTCTGCTTATGAAATGCAAGACGAAAACAACATAAGCCATCTATATAAAGATTAAACAAACACCCTTTAAGAAATAAATATTAAAAAATACAACTTTTGTTACGTCTAGTCGGTGGGTAGAGGTATAATTGTCCGGATCTTACTTATTTCATATCTAGTTCTAGTGATATTGGTTATTGTTTTATTGTAGGGTTTTATTATTTAGGTGACCCGCTATTAGAAAAAGAATTGCGATAGCTAAATGATAATGTGCAGTATCGGTTAGCCATAGCATTTAGTTACTAGGTCTAATCCTAAACGAAAAATAGAGAAGTTTGAGTATATTAACCAATTCAAGGTGAAAATGGGGTTGCTCCCTAGCAAAAATGGGACAAAGTTGAGCCAAAAGATCTCGATGTAAAATAAATTCATGAGGAAGTGGTATTTGTTTAGGATACATGTACTTAGCCCTCGCCCAAGAGACACCTAAGCCCCAGCAGGCCTTTTAAATGGTGATTCAACATACATCTATGCTTAAAAAAAATAAAAACATGCATAACTGCTAATAACTAACATCAGTTAAAAGAGGTTAAATGCAGGAGGTAAGCTGTTATTATTGAAAGTACAAACAACTAATGCATGTCTAAATACTTTAAACATGTTAGCTGGAGTTATGTTTAGCAATTTTCATTATTTTATTACAATATGATATTCGTAAAACGAAATAATCAAAATATATTATGAGAAATCAATAGAGAAAAATGATTATGTGTGTTGTCTTGATGGAAGAAAATGTGTTAAAACAATGCAATTTACAAACGAATCCCAAAAGATACATGTGTGTATAGGATTGCCACATAATGTTTATCACTGACAATGGATTCGTCATACCAATTTTGTTAATGGACTATCGATAAAATACTTTGATTTAATCTACTAAAATTACAACTAACTTATTGACATATCTAAGAGTATAGGGTGTAGTAACATCGACTTATAACTTAACTCAGCGCCACATCATCTTTAACATTTCAATTTTAACACACAAAAAACTCCTTATCATAAAAAAATAAATAAATAAAAAAAAAAAAAAAAAAAAAAAAAAAAAAAAAATTATTCAAAAAATAACCTAAAAATGCAAAACGGGCCTACTGAGTATTAACAAATTCTCCCTTAACGCAGCGTTATGGTATTTACGCAGGCCTTAACGCTTGAAAACGGTGTGGTAACTCAACCTTAACGCAGACAAAGTTATCCCATAACTCAGTCAAGGTCACCACACATTATGCTCTAATGTGTGAACATTACAAAATTGTTGGGTTATAAAACTACCGTTATAAGCTGAGCGGGATTTTCAAGCCTTTTAAGAAGGCAAGTCTTCCCTTCGGGTCTTGTCTAAACAACTCCTAAATTAGGACATGATCTTTGTAGCATGTTATTATATCATTGTCATGTGAAGCGGAGTCGGATTTTGTCACTTCAAGGTCTTTGCACCTGCTAAAAAATGTTGTTAAATAACCTTGTGTTATAGTCAACTTGATTATGTAAAATTAACTTTTGTAGAAAACAACAACTACTACTATAGTTTGTAGAGTTGTTGCCAACTTCGAAAATGCGAGTATAATTTTTGTGAAAAAATTTAGTGTGAAATTATGAATTGCGACTCATGACATGAGAACATATGCACTTTAAAAGTGTATACGCGATCGACAAAGATTGCACACTAAAAATCTTAACGACATACACTTTCAAATTACAAAAACTGCTTTTACTTTTTAGTCATATATTGCAACACTTTTTAGCCACATTATATGAAAGTTCTTTTTTCTTTTTGCAAGGGTTAGAGTAATAGTGCTGAACATCGGGCCGAAACCGACCCGTCCTGATCCGACCTCGACCCATCCTGAAAATGACAAGCTAGAAAATCCTAACCGAATCCTGACCCGAGTTTAGTTCGGGTAATCCCGACTCCTGACCCGAGTCCCGAAACGAAACCGGTTTGTATGGTATTCTTTGTGTTTTGTCGGGTAATCCCGACTCCCAACCCGACCCGTGTCCCGACAATCTGAAAAACCCAAACCGAGTCTCGACCCGAGTATAGGTCGGTTTGTGTCGATCGGAGTCGGGCATCGATCGGTCGTCGGTCCGAATTGCTCAGCCCTACCTTGTAAAGTGATACCTTTTTCTATATGTGTGTGTGTATATATATATATATATATATATATATATATATATATATATATATATATATATATATATATATATATATATATATATATATATATATATATATAGGGGCTTTATTTTCAGAACCCTGTTAAGTGCGGGAACTGCGAGAACTCCAATTTTGCATTAGAAAACATGCATGTTCATATAAAACATGTATGTTTTCTTACATACACCTTAATACACATGCCTGTGTATTAAGGTGTATGTAAGAAAACATACATGTTTTATATGAACATGCATGTTCTCTAATGCATAATTGGAGTTCTCGCAGTTCCCACATTTAACAGGGTTTTAAAAATAAAACCATTTTGCATTGATCTATTGCACTTAACAGATTTTTATATAAACATGTATTATGTGGATTAAGGTGTATGTAAGAAAACATACATGTTTTATAAGAACATGCATGTTTTCTAATGCAAAATTGAAGTTCTCGCACTTAACAGGGTTCTGAAAATAAAGGTACACTATATATATATATATATATATATATATATATATATATATATATATATATATATATATATATATATATATATATAGTGTATCTTTATTTTCAGAACCCTGTTAAGTGCGGGAACTGCGAGAACTCTAATTTTGCATTAGAAAACATGCATGTTGATATAAAAATGTTTGTTTCTTACATACACCTTAATACATGTTTATATAAAAACCTGTTAAGTGCAATAAATTAATGCAAAATGGTTTTATTTTTAGAACCCTGTTAAATGCAAGAACTGTGAGAACTCCAATTATGCATTAGAAAACATGCATGTTCATATAAAACATGTATGTTTTCTTACATACACCTTAATACGCAAGCATGTGTATGTAAGAAAACATACATGTTTTATATGAACATGCATGTTTTCTAATGCAAAATTGGAGTTCTCGCAGTTCCCGCACTTAACAGGGTTCTGAAAATAAAGCTCCCCTATATATATATATATATATATATATATATATATATATATATATATATATATATATATATATATATATATATATATATATATATAGGGTAAGGTTCTAGAGAAAAGTCCACTTTGGTAGAAAAGTGAGAAAAAAAGTTATAGGGTTTAATTTGAAACATCTCAAACTTCAGGGGTATGTCTTGAAACATGGCCCCACCCCAACCCCCCCCCCCCCCCCAAAAAAATTTTTTTTTTTCCCGCCAAAAAAAAAAATTTTTTTTTGGGCAAAATTTTTTTATTATTATTTTTTGGCCAAAAATTTATAACCCAGATGCACCTTTTTTTTTAGTGCATCTCAGTTATAAAAATTGGTGCATCATAGTTATAACTGAGATGCACCAATTTTTATAACTGAGATGCACTAAAAAAAAAGGTGCATCTGGGTTATAAATTTTTGACGGGAAAATTTTTGTCCAAAAAAAAAAAAAAAATTTGGCCCCCAAAAAAAAATTTTTTTGCGGGAAAAAAAATTTTTTTTTTTGGGGGGTGGGTGGGGGGTAGGGTGCGAATTTACAAAACCTCCTTAAATAATGAAGGAAAATACAATTAGGTCCCTGTAGTTTGGTGTGAAAAAAGGAGGGGCTGATTTGTACACTTTTCTCACTTTTCTACCAAAGTGGATTTTTTTCATGAGCCCACCTCTATATATATATATATATATAGAGGTGGGTTCTTGAAAAAAACCCACTTTGATAGAAAAGTGAGAAAAGTGTACAAATCATCCCCTCCCATTCCTCCTCATTTTTTTTCCCAACTCAAGGGGCCATATTGTAACCTTTTATTTTTTTTAGGGGTAAGATTTGTAAATTCATCCCCCTTTCCCCTTCTTTTTTGATCTATTTTTGTATTATAGTTGTTTAAGGATCTAAGCAAGCGTTCTATTATATACGAAATAACTTCTTTTTTCAAGTAGTTGAGATTTTAATTGGATAAAAAGATTTCTAAAATGGAGCCCAAAAAGCTTTTTGCTACAGGAAAACTTGTAATTTGTCTACAATGTTAATTAGCTTATTAACGTATAACAATGTCATCAACAAATTAAAAATACTTTTATGTATATATTGGACATTGATCCTACCAAACGTATTATACAAGTACAGAAAATATACGTAGCACATCTGACAAACAAAACATCTCAATGTACAAGCACAATGAGATTTGATTCAACTCGAATACAAATTGGAGAGATCCAATCATTACTTTCCTGTTCTTTTGGTGACGAATCCCGTCTTGAGTTTGCAGTTCTTTTGGTGCAAGGTCTGCATTAGACGCCGAGTCAAGAAACTACTGGTCTTTTGGTGCGGAACTTGCAGAACTCTTGGTACGCCTCTTAACATCTTCCAGTGGTCCCCATACAAATATTCAGAACCTGGATCTTCAAACTGAATGAAAACTTTATCAACCACCAAAGTTTTCCACTTTCTGCTTTACTTACTTTATACAGATGATGTATTCTTGCCTTTATTCCAGCAACTTGTGATATTCTCCTGTTATTTTCAGATCAGTGATTCTAATTCATCCTCTCCCCGAACCTGTTAAAGCCACAAATGCGTACAGCCACATCAATTTGTGATGTGAATCCATAAACCCCACAATTTTAAGGGAACAATTATTTGATACATACATCCCAGTGATATTCACGAACCCACGTTAAGAAAAAGAGAGCGTATAATAAATAACAAGCAAGATAGAGAAGAGCAACACCAATAAAGGGAGACTTTTCAAGGCTTACTTACGTCACCAACCGAATGAACTATATAAACCAATTACCAAATACTTACACTCCAGGAGAAGATACAGTATACACTTGAGTTATCTACAGGTCTCGCTAAATGCACTCACCTATACTAATTACAATCATAGTTCATCGACAGCAATAAACATTAAGTTGTACCCTAACCATTTATATCATATACCACTAAAAGTTAAGAGATAAAATATTTTGAATCAAATAAGCAGGTCTCAATGGTTCAAACTAATAATGCATTTGCAAAAGGGTGTTTAAGATTGCTTTTGCAAACTTGTGTTTCAAAAAAAGCACATCTGAACCTGCTTTTTAAAAACTAGAAAACAAAGATAGTTTGCTAAACACTGTTATCTGATTATCAGCATTTTGCAAAAAGTTATCATAGTATCAGAATTAGGTGGTATTTGGGATTTCTTATTAGAACTGCTTGAGCTTTTCAAAATCATCATAAGATCAGCTATAACGAGACGCAATGCTTAGATAGTCAATAAGCAATACCAAATCCACATGCTTTTATTTGTTGTATCAAACGTAAACACAGTCAATAAGCAATACCAGAAATAAGATAATGAGATGAAATTACCTTTAAGAACAGAACTGAAAACAATATTCCTTCCATCAAGATCAGGATACTTAGTAATCATGGTGTTTGGGATTTCTTAAAGTTATGGTCCTAACTTCATAATTGATATGCAGAGCATTTTTCTGTTGGTATCTAAGTAACGAAAATCTGTTAGCACGGGTGTCAAGTGAATACTATGATACAAACGGATGCACTAAAGTACCTCAAACGGATGCACTAAGGTGATATTTGCTAGTACATCAAAAGCTCAAGGACCATTTATACAACTCACCTCATTCCCCACTCTCCCTCATCAGTCCTTCAATCCTCACCACTATCCTATCCCACCACCACTTCAGAGGCCCTAAAATAAACTTACCTAAACACCCCTAACAGCTTATTATGACTTAAAAGGTGAAAATAATCTCTTAGCCCGAACTAATAAAACATAAACCTAAGTGCCAAACTAAATAAGCTACACATATGCAATAAAATGTACACCGATGCAGTAAAATGTACACATTTAATATTTGTATTATGCAGCCCACTTATAATCCAATTACTATAAAGATGCAGTAAAAATAATGTACACAGATGCAGACCAAAAATGATAACTGATAGAAGACTAAATTCAGTAATGTATTGACGTCATTCAAACCAACTTTTATCGTGATATTTTTCCAAAATAAAGAATAAAAAGTTTCTTATATACCTTGCACCAGGAAGCCATCCACCCAATCCAACTAGAGCCCTCAAGTTTATCGGGTTTGTCTTCCAAAGTTCTTTTACCTTGTTGATCTGCTGAGCGTTGATATGTCGGGCACGTAGCTACTTTGTTTCAGATGGAACCTGCTCAAAACAACAAATTAATTTCAAGTTCTTAACTTTTTATGCCCGCGATATAAACACAAATATATGTATAGATTTGTCTTGTGAACAAACAACCTCAAAAGAACACTACAATCTAGAAATAAATGTAAAAATATGAAAAATAAAAATCATCTCAGTTGAAAACTCTTTGACCAGAATCATTCGCTTATAAAAAAGCTTTTTTCAGGATTATCATGTCATCCTTTTGTCCCAAATTGACGATCCATGAAGCAAAATAAACTTATTCATTTTATGCACCAAAAAGAGCTCAAACTAGAAGACTACCAAAAACAAGAGAATGCAGCACACAATTAATAACACAATAACACCTATGGCAGCCACCACGAGGTATGGGCAATTTAGTACGTCATTTTGACCACGTACCAAAATTACTTGTTTCAATCTAAACCCATTTTGACCTATTTACTCAACTTACACGAACAGTCATTAAAATCATGTACCTCACAAACCATTGCAAGAAGTTTCACCACATTCAAAAGCCATATGATCCATCACACCACATGGGGTCCAACAAATGAGTTTTCAACCTGTAGATGCCGAGATGGTCTCATTACTAACTGAAGAACTGTAAAGGCAAATAGATGCACTAATATCAACCTTTTCGATGCACTAATCATACTCATATGCACTAATATCTACCTTTTATAGCACCTATCTTATTAGAACATATGGGCGAGTGGATCAGAATGAGTTCTACACAAAACAAATAACCTGTTATACTGGTTGGGTTAAAAAAAATACCTTTATTTAAATAAGTAAATGGGTCATAATTGCTACCACTATGAAAGACGTCTATAGTATAATACAATCATTAAATACAGTTCTTACCACCATTCCATGAATACAACCATTAAATATAGTGCTTACCACCAGTAACAGATGCACTAAAGTCTGTCAAACAGATGCCCTAAAGTATGTGAAACAGATGCACTAAAGTATGATAAACAGATGCATTAAACAAACAAATTGATGCCCTAACACATTATTAAAACAGATGCATTAAACAACACAAACACACTGATGCTCTATTCAGTTTTAAGACATATGCTATGTTTTACGATACCGTTATGCACTAGTCAAACAATCAGACAAACATATGACTTAAGTATGCTATTATCTAACAAACAAATACTATTTTTATGATACTTTTATTCACTAATCAAACATATAAATGCTCAAACAGATGCGGTAACATGTAACGTGATGATTTACTCATACACTCGGAATGCCTTAACGTGTCACGCGACGCTCTAATTATACTAATAGATGCCATAACATGAGTTGCTGATGCTTTAAAATGTACACTAGTTACAAAATGTATAATCATGATGCATTAATTCAAACCAACTGATGTCGTAACATAACTTTTTGCACAGATTCACTTAAATGTCATTTTTATCACATAGGTCTGAATCTACACAGATGCCCTAATTTTACACATATTCACAAAAACACTAATTATGATATAATATACCCAATGATGCATAAAATAACATAAAAATTGAACAATTAATAATTATGAACTTACTATAGTTTGAGTTCTCACATTCGAGTCCTGAATATATAAAATAACATAAAACTGATGGCGTAATATATTTCCTCATTTTACTGATGATCTAAAATACAAAATTTCTGCTACTTATTTGGATCTGATTTTGATTGAAATTTGATAAGATTTGGTGTTTTTGATCAGTTTTAATGGTGGTGGTTTTAATGATGTTGGTTGCGACGGTTGTGGTGGTGGTAACGGTGTAGACGGTTGTTGTGGTGACGGTGGAAACAGTTACGATTGTGGTGGCGGTGGTAACGGTGTAGATGGTGGTGGTGGTGATGGTGCAGATGGAGTAGCTCATCTCCAGTGATGAATGAAAATGGCGATATGATTGTTTGTATCTGATGGTTACTTTGCTACTCCTTATTTTGTTTGCATTGTTTCAGATTTTACCTTGAAGTTTTGATTGTTACAAAATCGACCCTAAAACTTTTTTTCTCACTTTTCTATCCAAATACACTTTTCTCTAGAACCTTACCCTATATATATATATATATATATATATATATATATATATATATATATATATATATATATATATATATATATATATATATATATATTACAATTTTTTAAAATGCGTTTTTTTTTATTAAACTACAAAATAGAAAGCACGAGGCATAAAATATAAAGTTTGATAAAATACGGAACATAAACTATCAAATACAAAATAAAAGCATTTTTATACAGTTTATAGAGGATAAAAATGAGCGTATAAAAATGAGTCAAGTAGAGTATGCATAACAAGAGCTTTTTTGCAATTTATTCATCTAACAATAATGACATATGGAGTGTGCTTGACGCGAAACATTTAGAAGTGATGAGTGTTGAGCGTTGTGATCTTTAATACTCGTTTGACGAGCACCAAGTAGCTTTATTTATATTTTTTGAAATGATTATTTTTCAACGCTTTATAAACTATCATTTAAAAGCATCGAGTATTCAACAATTATATGTCTTGTTTTTTTTTTTTTTTTTTTTTTTCCATCAAAATAGAATTTACATAGTGGTTAAAGGCAAACGAGCAATAAGCTGCGCCGCTAGCTCTTTTTAGATTGCAAAGCTAACACTTTTGAAAACTACATTTGTAGATGTATGTGTGATAACATTACTGTTCATAACTCATTAAAATTGTTTTACAGATTATAATTACACTTACAACTACGTTAATAAAAGTTTTTATAAAATAAAACTCAACTCCTACCGCTTCCTTTTATTATTACTTCATCCGTCTCAATTTATTTGTCCAGTTTTGACATTTTGTGTCTTTTTTTCCAACTTTGACCGTAAATATTCTTATTTGTGTTATACAATATTTTATGAAAATTATACAAATTAAAAATACACTTAAAACTCATTATATTCATATATTTTGCATCAAATATTAAATAACACAAACAAACATATTTATGGTCAAAGTTGACATACAAAAGACTTTGAAAATTAAAAGTGGACAAATAAATTAAGACGGAGGTAGTATTATTTTTTTTCGCTAAATGCTGTTTTTGACAAAACTTGAATACTCTGAGATAACCTTTGATACTATTACTTTACTTCCAAGTGTTTAATTTTTTTCATAGGCTTCCCATGTTACTAGTAGTTAAACTCGATAGTGACCGAACTACTGACAAAAATGACTCACACATGGTAAAATCTTGACACATAATCATCTTCCCAATTTTATAACCCAAAATCTTATTAAATCTTACTACGTAATTCATAAAAAAAACCCATTTAACCATCACTTCAGATCTTTCTTCAATTTGATCTGGGCACCTCATAAAATGAGAAGGTAATTAACTTTTATAAAAAATATTTGACTTTTTAGTATTTATGAAATGGGTTTCTGAAATTAATAATGGGTTTTAAATCTTTTTAGATATGGTGAAGGAATGACAAAGTAATTAATTTTCTTTAGAAACACCATTTTTTTTTTTTTTTTTTTTTTTTTTTTTTTTTTTTTTTTTTATGAAATGGGTTTTTGAAAATAATAATGGGTTTTAAATCTTTTTAGATATGGTGAAGGAATGACAAAGTAATTAATTTTATTTTAAAAAAAAATTCAGTTTTTTTTTTTTTTTTTTTTTTTTTTTTTTTTTTTTTTGTATTTATAAAATGGGTTTTTGAAAATAATAATGGGTCTTAAATCTTATCAGGTATGGTGAAGGAATGATGTTTAAAAGATCAAATTATAATAGATATCAGATAAAGAAGCAAGTTAAGGGGTCGTTTAAGAAATTAAAGACTCTTGGCTTACACACAACTTGTACTTGTTTGAGACATGTGTCAAATTTTTAATGGAGTCTAGTCACCAAGTCGCCCACGTCTATTATGGGAAATGATTTTTTTTAATATCTATTGGCGTGTTTGGTTGTTGGAAAATAAGAAGTTACCTGAATTTTTATTTATTTATTTATTTATTTTATTATTATTTTTTTTGAAACAAAAAAAACATGTTTAAAATGAGTATTTTCTTAAATTATTATATATACTAAAAACCATTAGGATAAATAGTAAAAACACTGTTTTGCACTGTTCATTGCCCAATTTTCGCTTTTAGACCCTTTGGTTATAGATCTATTGCAAAGTTAGTCCTTAACGGCCGTTAATATTATACAAAAGATGCCCCTCGGGTTAACTTTTAATTTAAAAGTTAGTCCCTAAGGACTAACTTTGCAACATACCGACAATTTCAGGCCGTAAAAAATCATACTATTTTCAGAAACACTTTTCGATAATAGTACTTGCGGTTATCGACCTTTTGCATATATAGTCCTTAATAACAAAAATAATTTTTTTACAACCGTTTTATTAAGGGTTTAGGTTAAATAAAACATTCCCGCAGCAACGCGCGGGTACCCCACTCGTTTCTTTAATGAAAACAAAAGATTTTATAAAGAACTTGAATTTAGAAAATAAGAGTTACTCCTTTAGCAAAAATGAAAATACATGTAACATTACATCACCAAAATCGTATAAAAGCTAAATCGAAACCGAACCGAATATGGTCAGTTCGGTTCGGTTCAGTTCATGTGTGTTTGTGTCAGTTTTAGAATCGAACCGACCCGAAACCGAAAATCATGAAAAACCAAAACCAAAACCAAAACCAAAACAGAACCAACAGACTATCGAGTTGGCTCAATTTTTGTCGGTTCAATCGGTTTTCTCGGTCCGGTTCGATTTTGAACCCTCGGCCTTACTTTACCTTACTTTACTTCCAAGTGTTTAATTTTTTCATAAAGCTTTCCCATGAGTAGTTAACTCGACAGTGACAGAACTACTGACAAAATGAGTCACACATGTTTAAACCTTGACACATAATCATCTTCCCAATTTTATAACCCAAAATCATATTTTTCTCACCTACATCATATGAAATCTTAAATCTTCATTAAAAAACACCCATTTAACCATCACTTCAGATCTGGGTACCTCATAAAATGAGAAGGTAACTAATTAATTTTATGAAAAAAATCAACTTTTTAGTATTTATGAAATGGGTTTTTGAAAATAATAATGGGTTTTAAATCTTTTTAGGTATGGTGAAGAAATGACAAAGTAATTAATTTTCTTTTAAAAAAAATATTTTTTTCAATTTTTTTTTTTTTTTTTTTTTTTTTTTTTTAATGAAATGGGTTTTTGAAAATAATAATGGGTTTTAAGTCTTTTTAGGTATAGTGAAGGAATGACAAAGTAATTAATTTTCTTAAAAAAAAAAATCATTTTTCATTTTATTTTCATTTTTTTTAGTAGTTATGAAATGGGTTTTTGAAAATAATAATGGGTTTTAAATCTTTTTAGATATGGTGAAGGAATGACAAAGTTATTAATTTTCTTAAAAAAAATATATATTTTTCAATTATTTTCATTTTTTTTTTTTTTTTTTTTGTTTGTATTTATGAAATGGGTTTTTGAAAATAATAATGGGTTTTAAATCTTATCAGGTATGGTGAAGGAATGATGTTTAAAAGATCAAATTATAATAGACATCAGATAAAGAAGCAAGTTAAGGGGTTGTTTGGAAGATATAAAGTTGCCGTTATTATCTTACTTGGTGTTCTGATCATTTACTTCTATTTTTACGCCACCACGATTAGTTACTCATCAACAGAATCCCCATCTGAGGTTAAATTCCATGAAAATTACCTTTTTTTTTTTTACTGTGTAGTATTTATTTATGTGCTTGTATTGTGTTTTATGGCGTGTGTTAGTTTGGCGAAATGGTAGCCTTGGTACATATCTGCCCTTTCGTTTAGCTTTCTTACAAGATTTTGGTAGTTCCATTCGACATATTTTCCCCCGCGTTTTAGGTATAGAGATTCATAACTAGTTTCCTTTATGCTTTTTAGGCGATTGTAGTAGCTTCACGTGAACATATTTTCTCTTGCTTTAAGGTATAGAGCTGCATAGGTATATCCATGTACGCACTTCGCTGCATCCTTAGGACAAAGAATTATAATTTCTCATAGGCCCAATTTCCTCGCATGCACTTATGCTTTTATGTTTCCCATGCCCGTATGCGTTTATGCTTATATGCTTATGTATCCCCCTTTCCTATATGCTTTAATTCGTATCTCTGAGCACCACGTGCACTTGCTCTTATGCGCTTTATAGTGAATGGGCATGCGTTATATATTCTATTTGAACTTTGAAATTAGCTGTTTTCAGTGTTTGGTTATTTTGACTATTTTGGGATTTGATGTAAAAATAGTTGGAATATCCGAACTAGTTTGTTGTGTCTACTACTAAGAGGTGTTTGGATTGCTTATTGAAACTGCTTATTGGTTTTTGAAAAACGCTGTGCGAACTTTTTGATGTTTATTCGAAAATACTTATGTCCCTTCACAACTTTGGATACCCCAAACGCTAGAAAATGATTATCTGCTATTCTGCTCCTTGACAACGATATAATTGGTCAACCACATAAAAAATGCAATGCCAAACACCCTCACTAGCATTATTAACCGAATGGAACTGGTTACGAAATAGCAGATAGAAGTACATATTTACTCATTCTGATATTAATATCACATGATCACTTTCTTCCGACACCCCCTTTTTATTGGTCATCTTGTAGATTAGTTTCTCTTAACAGTTTCTGTTAGATTATAGCTATACAGTTAATGAGAACAGAATTTCATAATTTAACTTGAGTTCGGCTTTTTAAGCAGATTAATGTGGAGAAACTATGGGATACTGCCGATTCAGGTGGTTGGAGACCATCATCCACTCCTAGATCTGATTGGCCTCGTATGTGTTTTTTGCGTCCTTAATGTACTTTCCTACAGTTTTCAAAACTTGTTATTGTTGATTGATCGTCCAAGGTCTAACTGTATGTTTTTGTTAGCTCCCTCAAAGGACAGCAATGGGTATCTGGTTGTTCGTTGTAATGGTGGCTTAAATCAGCAGCGGACTGCGGTATGTTCATTATTCTCAAGCCTCGGATAAGAATTATCCTTATTTTACGATTTTGTGTTCAGTATGCTATTTTCAGCAAGACAGCAACTAGTTTGTCTACATACTTTATGGGTCAATCCGGGTTATGTTTTATCTCTAAAGGGTCAAATATTTAAGTTAACAGACTTGACTAAAAGAAAACATTGTCCTGATATGCATAAAACCGCCTAAATTGCTTTATTAAAAAATTAATCCTATACAATTATTTATAGACCACAAAAAATGGATAAAAGAAGTGTTAACCCGAAATGACCACTTTTGCCCCAACCAGTCTTGATTTGCCACATCTAGCTTTTCCGATAGCAACAGTCAATTTGGATTGGACCTAACTGCATTGTTAATTGTTATGAAGTTAATGAGGTAGTTATATCTTATATCACTTTATGCAGATTTGTAACGCGGTTCTTGCTGCGCGAATTATGAATGCTACCCTTGTGCTTCCGGAGCTGGATACAAATTCTTATTGGCATGACGACAGGTGTATATAGTTTTATTAAAATTTTTTGACTATTGGACATGTATATATATGAATGTCAAATAGCATAAGATAACGACCTACTTTGGTCCAATTCCCATTTTAGGCAAGATACTTATTTTTAGGAGAAATAGCAACCTACTTTTTTTCTGTATCAGAAACTAATTAGCAAAAATAGCGGCATTTTTTTAGTTTACTTGTACTGTTAATCACTACATATTTGACTTCTGGTAAATATCCTGAAATGGAAGAAATTAGAAGTTGCTATTCTATACAACTTTTTACTGACAAAATCAAAGAATCTTCTGGACGGAAAACAATGCTCTTGAGTAGTTTATCCTTATTAATAGCAACAGATGTAATTTCATATTAAAGTTGTGTAAAAAAGAAAGTTATTGCCTTTATTTTACGGTGGGGATTACTGTTTGTGTTACTATAGTTCGATACTCAAACATGATTTGTTGCACATGTACAGTGGTTTCCAAGGTATATATGATGTTGATCATTTTATCAAGTCGCTGCGGTATGATGTACGTATTGTCGAAAGCCTTCCCGAGATTAGGAAGAATGGAAGGACAAGAAAGATGAAATATTTTCAGGTGATTGATGATCTTAACATCGTATTCAAGGTCATACGTTATAAAATAATGTTGAAAAGTTTATTTCGTTTTGGTAGCTTCGCCCCCCTAGAGATGCTCTTGTAAGTTGGTATACAACTGTTGCTTTGGAGAAATTGAAGGAGCATGGTGCCATCTATCTCACACCCTTTGCTCATCGACTAGCTGAAGAGATCGATAATCCTGAATACCAACGCTTAAGATGCAGAGTCAACTATCATGCCCTTAGATTTAAGCCACATATCATGCAGTTAAGCCACTCCATAGTTGCTAAGCTTCGTTCGCAAGGACACTTCATGTCAATACATCTTCGGTTTGAAAAGGATATGCTGTCATTCGCCGGGCAAGTTTACCAACTAGTCGTAAAGTTTTTTCCCCGTTATGTTGTATGAATCTATAATAGTGGTTTCGACCCATTTACTTATGATCTGCTTGATCCGTGTTATGTTATATCTCAAGAAGGTCATAAGTCAAACGGGTGAAAGTCACTAAATTTAATTCTTTTATGCTTAACAGCGTAAATTGTTTTTATCAAAGATATATATTACAAATGAAATAAATATTTAATACATTACTTTTATAAAAATGAAAAAAAGTGTGCTAAATTACATGGTTTGTATTGCAGGTGCTTCGATATATTTTCTCCACAGGAACAAAAAGTACTGAAGAAATACCGAAAGGATAACTTTGCTGAAAAAAGACTAGTGTATAGTGAACGAAGGGCTATTGGAAAATGCCCTCTAACTCCAGAAGAGGTATAAGTTCTTTTTTTCTATATATTTGGCCGGTTAATAACCTCAAAATCAACTTAAAACCGTAGTGGAAATTATTGTGGAATGAGCGGCCCACTTGACTTCACACTATCTTATTAATGTGGGATGGGGCTATTACTTAAACGATTGGCCGATGCATGGATAACTTCTCAAGATTTTAGAATTCTGAATATTTGGGTAATAACTAAAAGAAATAAAATGTTTCATAATTTGTACACTTTAGAATGAATCAAACCTTTTATCCATCTTGACCTTCGTTTTGCAAATAAACCGTGCATATGAAATTGCAGAAGAATACGATCATGCTTTGAATGAGCAGTTTATGACACTAAATTTTTACAATAAGTCAGGACATGAAGTGTTTCGGGTCAACCCAATCTTATCCCACCTGTACCAAAAGTTACCCATTTTGACACATTACCCAACCCGCTTGACTGGTCCATTATAATTGAATTTCTGCATTTTGCATCTACTTTTGCAGGTTGGTCTTGTTTTACGCGCAATGGGATTCGAAAATTCCACTCGGATATACCTTGCAGCCGGTGAATTATTTGGTGGCGAGCGATTTATGAAGCCTTTTCGATCCATGTTTCCAAAACTTGAGAACCACAACACTGTAGACTCATCTATTGAATTAACCGATAACACACAAGGCTTACTTGGGTCAGCTGTTGATTACATGGTTTGCCTTTTATCAGACATTTTCATGCCAACATATGATGGTCCAAGCAACTTCGCCAATAACCTTTTAGGCCACCGACTCTATTATGGTTTCCGGACCAATATTCGGCCCAATCGAAAAGGTCTTGCTCCAATTTTTATAAAACGCGAAGAGGGTCAAGTTGATGGGTTTGAGGAGGCAGTTAGAAGTGTGATGATGAAAACAAACTTTGGTGGCCCGCATAAACGAGTGTCTCCCGAGTCTTTTTATACAAATTCTTGGCCCGAGTGTTTTTGTCAAGTATCGGGGTCGAATCCTGCTGATAGATGCCCGTCCGATAATATGATGAATATACTCGACGATCAATACGAGAGGGAAATGGCTAATGCGACCTTAAAAGTTGACGAATAGTGTAGTATATGAGATATAGTTGAAATGATTATTTAATTCATTATACAAGCGAAAACGATGATGTGTGAAGCTATTAGGGAGAGGGGTTTGCTAAGTGCTAACATCTACTAAAGAATCTAAAGGTATGTTATTTTCTATCCCTGCAGTTTTCATTTACTTATAATTGGGTCGATGTGATTATGTTTCATCTCTACCCGGTCGAATGGGTAAAAAGTGTTTAGCTAAAGGGGAAACGGGTCAAAAGTCGGTCAAATATATTTTTGAATACCACCTATTATTTAGTTAAAGTATAGTTTTGCTGTAAAAGTATAGTTTTCAAATAATTTTAATTACACAATTATTTAGTAAAAGTTGGACAAAAGTGTTCCGGGCCAAACTGACCTGACATGTTAAACGGTACAAAAAAGTATACCCGCGTTGACCTGTTACCTACACCCCAAACACGTCTTAAGACACAATTTGGGAAAGGCTGCCTTAACCTTACATGTCTTTCAACAAACTGTAAACGCTGTTGTAAATTGTGTGTTGTATATGTGTTTCTTTTATATAATATGGTTGACATGATACCAGGTTTCAGCACATGATATGAACATCTGATGGATAAATACACACGACTACGGATAGAAAGCAAAAGTGATCTCTATGCTGAGAGAAAAGGAGAGTAGCGTCACATGTTAGTGATATTGTTTTTACGTGTATTGGCCATCATACATCAACAATGTTACATGATACTACATTATAACAAACATAGAATTTACCATAGCAAACGTATACACATTTTCTGTTTGGGTTGTAAAAGTCCATGTTTTTGCTCTACAGCTTTGTTATACGAGAAATTTACGGCAGCTAATAAGTTTGGAGTCACTTTGCATGTTATGGACCAATTTTTAAGGCTTGTGGTGGTTTAATTACGTTGTCAAGGAGTAGCGGAATTCTATAATTTTTTTCTATAAACACCTATTATAACAGACATTAAATCTTTCCATTTGAAAACCACAGGTGCTTTCATAATACAAATCGCCAGCGGAAGAAGAAAGAATTTAAACATCAGCATGACTTGTAAGAAGCAATATTGTTTCACCAAGAATAATGAAAAATATGCAAGTTTCAAGTATAACATATTCTGAATAAAAGATAAACCGAAAAATTATTCCAAATACATGCTCAAAACGGTTCATTTCAGCAAAATTGCTAATCATGATATAAGTAGAAAGGCGAAACTACCAAAATCAAACACATTTTGTCCTCATACCACCTGATAATAATAACTTACAAGAACTCACAAAATGTCAAGTTAAGTGTTTTCTAGTAGGAATGTACGAAAATGTCTCACTTCTATAACTGCTAATCGATTTACAGGAGCATAGAACACGAAAATAAAAACAATGAAGCCCGTCTAGAATGACGTGATACAAGAAAAAGAAAAAGCTGACATTCAGGAATGTGAATGAGAACGTAGCTTGTTTGCAACGTAGAGCAAGTGACCGATATTTGTGGATGGATAACTTTGGAGTAACTTAAGATTCGCTGTGAAATCACCTGCCAGCAAACGCCTCCTAACAAGAATCAGCATCGCACAACATACCCGAAGAAGTGTTTCCTGCAATTTAAGATATTTATCCACATTTAGAATAAATGAACACCCGAATCCCACAACTTGACAAATTCCATCAATGCCTTATGCAGCTTCACACTTTCATACAAGACTAATCCAGCAAGGAAAATCATTCTACGCCTGTATTTGGGTGTCAAATGTGGATAGATCAAAAGGTTCCCATTAATAGCGTTTTGGCTAGCCTAGTGTCATGTCTTCAATTGATTAGCTAACCAAAAAAGCTAGCTAAACATAATATAGGTCAACAGGTCGATATTCGCCCAAAGTTTAGTGTCGACGGATACACTCATGAACCCACTACATTGCTTTATTTAAAAGTTACATTATCAGTGTGATACTAAACTTTTTACAATCATGTTTAGCACACAAATTATTTGTAAAAACCATTTAGGAAATAGGACCAAAGTGTTTCTGGTACCCGACATGCCCCTAGTTCACTACCTTATGACACTCGATAAAAGAAGTCAGCATTGACTCACCTGAGGACCTTCTGGGTCACTTAAGAGTGTGTCCCATATGTGTAAAATGTCCGCAAAATTGAATTCTTGTGTCAATAGAAGTGTGATCCATCTAAATGCATAGAACTGTGGATTGACCTGCAAGTATGAGTGCAACAAATCAGAATTAGATATAAATTAGTCATGATAACCCAACTAGAATTTCAGCTTAATATTTTATAAAAGAAAATCACAATCTATTAAGTTTTAAGGAAAAGTAAATCTTAGAGTGGTTCATACAGAATTAAATAACCAAAATATTAGAGGTTTTCTTACTTTTGTGGTGAGCTCAAGATGTCGCCATAGCTCTTCATCATGTTCTTTCAAAAGTTGTGACATTCTTGAAATTGTTGAACGGATGCCCACAACACTATTATCAAGTTGCTTACAGAAATTATCTCGAATTCCACTTAATAACTCAACAAAACAAAAGAATGTATCTGCTTCAGCATTCACCTGCACAAGGATAATGTAAAAATGGAAGTTAATATAGGAAAAGCATACCACTTGCAAATAGAGTAAATTTGCAAGATAGATTAGCAATCCAAAAATGACAATCAAATATCACAGTTACTTACCGCAAAGTCCTCGTTGGGGTCATTCTTGAAAACATAGTACAACGGAGCCAATATTTCATTCATTCCTTGCACATATCTTATACCCGGATTCAGCTTTGCATATATGATCAGTATATTTTTCAAAGCATCCTGAAAGTATTAGATTATCTAACTTATGTGTCCAACTTAGGAGGCATATGCTGCTAGATGGTAGACACAACCAGTAAGTAAGCCCTAAACAAAAGTGTAAAAGCTTTACTCAGTTACCTGATTAGCTTTTGCAGAGGCAGAGTCGCCAGAGAAAAAATGCATATCTGGATGGGTGCGCTTTACGTCACGGTCTATCTGTTCAATGATCTCCGTGTCCTACAATTAGCAGAACCAATAACCATTAAACTCGTCACAGATCATTCTTAGGAATGACCAATTGTCTTCAACGAGGTGGGAATTCCAACTCATTTATATACACTTGGGCAATGTTGCAAAAATCGCTAGGCGCTAGTCAGGACCTTCTAGCTAGTCTGCCTATGTGTGTGTGTGGGGGGGGGGGGGGGGGGGGGGGGACCAGTCGGGCCAGATGGATTGAAATATTCTTTTTGAAATTATATGTATGACAGAAACAGAACACTTCAAATATGTTAAATTTCAAATAGTTCAAAGTTGACATAATTTCGATTGTGTTATTGGGATTTATCGGTTGTGTATCATGTCGCCATGTCTGGGAGTTGGAGCAGACCTAACAAAACAAGGGGGGGAAAATCAACATTTTGACCGCCTAGGCCCGATTATGGCTGCCTAGATCCAACTTACCATTTCCGACTAATTTGGCCGATTAACTCTTAATCGCATAGGAAACCACCTGCCTAGCGTCTAGTCGTCGCCTAGGCCGAATTTTACAACACCGCACTTGGGTATATTTGGGCTATGTATCGTATCTTTACCAGTCAAAGGAACGAAGTTATAATCAATTATATGAAAAACAAGGCGTGTTCGTTTTGACCCATAAAAAAACCCAACCCACCCTACCCACCATCTTACAACCGCTAGACAAACCACATCCTAGCAGTGGCAATACTAAAACTGGGCAGCCTTGTCCTATTTTTAGCCACATTAAATATATTTGTATAATAGCTTATGGCTCACATAAGATGCAAGACATTCAAGTATGCATCATATTCTTTCTACTCTAAATGTTAGTATACAATTTCTCTTTTAACAAAAAAAAAATGGTGACTATACCCATATCACATGTCCTTGACCTATCTCAATAGAGTTTAAGCTGTTAGGCTTCATTTAGAATTCAATATCCAAAACTTTTTAAAACAATATATTGACTTCAATATCATAAAACACTCAAGAAAACGCATAATATTTAGCTACATAGAAAGTTTACCAGATATCATTCAAGTAAAAGGGCCTTAAGCTTGGAAGCTCAAATATTCTTATCAATTCGGCAATAAGATTTTATAATCAAATTCTAGCTCACAAGTCACCACCTCTAACAAGGAGAAGAGGAAATAACAATCAAATCAACCCCACACTGAATAAGTTCAAACTTATGCATTTACTAGTGAAGGATATCAAGAGTCGAGACCTACCATAAGCTATAAAATTATTTCAATATTTAAGATAATAGAACCACATGTGAGAAGAAGGAGGTAATAAATACACGTCTATCCAGAATCTTATAGATTAAAACTCCCCAAAACATATGCGACTGAGAATGCTACAAAAGAAGGCATCTATATATCTCGAAAACTCAAAAGCAGCATGATATACTCCAAATCAACTAAAATTATGGTTTGATGTCTTGATAACTTGCTACCAAAGATGTTATGAGGACTCACAAATCATACTCGTAACAGATGTACGGCATATTGTCACTGATTCCACCAATTAAATTCCTAATGTCCTCATTTGGTATATACCATAACCCAAACAGGACCTAGAATCATTGTACTTAAGAGATGCATAAGTCCAATCTGTTAAACTTAAGGGCGCCATTTGTGATACCCAAGGCCAAAGCTACAGTGTAGCAACCACAAAAATCTCCAAACATAGACTAGGAACCTAGCCTAAAACCTTTTAGTAATCTACTCTAAAGCTTCTATGGGACTCAGATCTTACAACCAATGTTTAATAAAATAGGTTGAAGATGATAATGTGGCTCAAGAAGATCATTGTAAGCTAGAGCATTGTTGAACACTTGAACATGCACTATCTGGTATTACAAGACCCCACAATACAACATGACCACTGTTTACCAACCTATCATGTTATAAACTTCCGGTTGTATGGATTCCAGTTTGCATTTTAATGATTTTGCCTCTAGCATAAAAAAGATCATAAGTTGAATGCTTACAATTCAGAAAATACATTTTCTGGACAGATAATTATTGGCGTAAATGTCTATAGTTGACTAAAGCTATATATACACTAGCTGAAAATTGTTTCCCCTACATATTGTAGCAGGCAGAAGTTCTAATTATCATCAGTATGCAAAAGCTTTAGGGTCCTTTTTATCTTTCTCACAGCATGAACCTTGCATCACTATATCCGATAACATATCAAGTTCTGTTTAACTTTATAAATCTACAAACAATGACGTACAAAGATGTGCAGAGAAATTGCTACACAACAAAAAACAAAAACCTAGAAATTAGATATGGATTGCTGAAGCAAATACCTGAAAAAATTGATTCCAGACACTTGTTTTCCCGAGACTCAGAGGATGCTCATCCACTGGTATCTCTGACCTTGAGAGTAAACCTTTGCCCTCCCGTGTTTCATCACCATTTTGAGAAGATGTAGACTCTTCCATTTCCCTAGTGACTTCTGACTGACTAGCCAATGAGACATTCAGAATCCCGAATTTGAAACAAACAAATAACACTTTGAAAAAACCATATACAACTTCTAAGACTAGTCTTTGGATTTTGTTTTGTATTAATTTACTCCTTTAGTTTCATCGAAATGAAAATCTACGCAAATGAATTTTACTTTTATGTGATGAAAAAACAAAGCATAATGTACCATGCACCATGCAGGCGTGGATAATGGTGTTTCATTTACAAGCTAAAAATTCTTTGAGTAGTGCTATTTAACTAAGACTTACTGGATTCTTCAAAAGATCCTCTTTAAAATTCTTGTACTGAGATCTCTTCTTAGCCAATTCTGATGACCAAAGCGCCTTGTCTCTGGGAAGATACGCCAACAACAGCTGAAAACATTAATAGAGTTTCAAATTAACCCTCCAATTCCACAATACATAACATAAACTGTAACAAAAATGACGCAATGCCTCGACAATCACAGCATAAATATCGTGACAAGAACTAAAATGACAATGAAGCTAATATATTTCGAGACAGACCTTCCACACAGTGGAACGGATACCAGCAGAGTCCGGAATACCAAGTGAAGCAAGTCTTTGCAGTTCTCCCATATTTATAATCTTCTTCGAAAGCTACATTACACAGAACAAAACACATGCTCACTAAATTAACAGATCAATCAACAAACGGATACTATATCACTTTTAAACTATAATAAGCTAAAGGTAACATTCTGCTATATACAAAACTAAACGAAATAAAGAATTAACAGGACCATAATGCAACATAATTTCACCTTTTTACTTACTTAGGGGGTGTTTGTTTAAGTTTATATAGCTAACTTCTGGTATATTTGGTTGGTAGCTTATGTTTCATAAGCTCACTTTTTATCGTTTATTTTGAAACTTTTTGGCTTATGTAAGCTTATCATGTCATAATAAGCTAATATAAGTCGAAAAGGTTCAAAATAAGCCACATAAAGTTATGAAACATAAGCCGAAAACCACATAAGCCATAAGCCCGCTATATAAGCTTAAACAAACACCCCCTTACATTCTAATCCAACTGTAATTTAACCGAACTAAAATGCACATTTTTTTGATCTCATAGTTACATTTTACCACATCCCAACACACAATCTAAACACGAATTATAACAATAAAATAAACGATTAATCACACCAAACTCTGTACAACGTCTTTCATTTGTCAGTGTATTCAGCATAGAATCACATTATGCCTAATCAACAACTCCGTGCATTATCAGTACCAAACTATCATAAAGCACAACCAACATTCTATTATATACAAATCTAACTAGTTTGTCATTGTATACAACATATGCGGATATACTTCCTTATATGATCGAGAACACTAACATCATTTCATCTTTTAGTGTTCGGCAACGCGTTTTTTGGAGCGTTTATCGTTTAGAATAGAATGCTTGTTTATATGTGAATTGTTACATCTTTGCCGCAACTCAACCATCACAACACACAATCTAAACACGACTTATAACAATAAAATAAACGATTAATCACACCAAAATCTAACGTAACCACATTATGCCCAATCAACAACCCCGTGCATTATCAGTGCGAAACTATCATAACGCACAACTAACATTCTATTATATACAAATGCTAACATCATTTCATCTTTTAGTGTTCGGCAACGCGTTTTTTGGAGCGTTTATAGTTTACGTCATTTCGCTCTTTGTAATTACTACTTACTAACCTACGCTATCAAACGCTTTTATAAAATATCACATTTCGCACCGTAAAATTATCCGAAAACAAAACGAAAACAATTTAACAACCTCTTGTGACAGCTGTACTTGACGAGACACATCCTCAACCGGATCAACATCATACTCACTACCTTCCGTCTTCTGAACCGGACCGGTTTTTTCAGCCACTTCCGGTCTAACCGGTTCACGCGCCTCACGCGCCTCATTTCCAGAGCCATCAGACGAGCTAACAGAATTCGGTTTCGAGGTCCGATCTTCGTACGGAGGCGGAGACGGCGGTTTGATCGGCGGCGGAGGCGGAGGAGGAGCGGCGGCTGTGGCGGTGGTTGTCGGAGGCGGTGGTGATTGCCACATGGAGCTGTTGAGCCAATCTGGAACTCGTTTGTTAACCATGGTTAGGGTTAGGGTTAGGGTTTGGTTTACACACAGTGAAGGTGTTTTTGTGTGTGTTTTGATCGTCTTCCTCGAGAAAGTGTGTCACGTGCTTAGTGGGTGTTATTGCTTGGACCAGTCACGTGACAATCATTCATTTCTAGTATGGTGGCAAATGGCAATAGATGATGAATAGAGTAGTAGTTATGTTTAATGTTTTGAAAACCGGGTTCGAAATCGACCCGGTCGAGTTATCGGGCATCGGGTCAACCGGTTCGATCGGTTGGACCACTAGTTTAACCTGGTTTTCAATTTATTATTATTTTAATTTTTGACCGGGTCAACCGATTCGACCACCGGGTCAACCCGGGTTTTTATTAAATTTTTTTGAAAAAATGAAACCCGGCCGGGTTTCGAGAACCGGGTTGACCCGGGTCACTCAAAACCCGGCGGGTCAACCGGTTATAGAAACCCGGGTTGTTTTGACCCGTTTTTTCGGCCGGAACCGGTTAACCCGGCCGGGTCGACCCGGGTTTCAAAACCTTGGTTATGTTTGCCTATTCGAGTTCGCGGGTTGGCACAACCTTTAGCTAAAAATTACCCGTTTATTTAATGACTTAGATGAGTTGACATGTTTTTTTTAATCAAACCCGGTATGTTTATCCTAAATGCAAACCCGTCTAGTTTTTTTGTCGGGTTTGTGGTAGTTATCGTGTCGTGTCAAAAATTGTAGCATGTTTAGTTAAAACACAAATCAAGTTTTTCACGTGAAGATCAAGTTTTTCACTCATATATATGTGGTCCAATTTGGGTACCCGTGACCTTTTTTTTGCCTCTCTTTGATTAGGCACCTCGTTATCGTATTCCTTATTTAAGTTATGCGGAGACAAAGACCAAAGGGGATCTCATGAACTTCTATTGTGTAGTGTGAAGTATGTGAGATATACCAAATTTTTTCAGCAACGCACCAGGTCCAATTTTTTTTATCATTAACATCATAACTTTTAGTACTAGGCTTTTTGTAAAAATGTTAGTTGCCTTAGTTATTGTAGCCGAAAGATACTTTATAATCATAGTTTACTATATGACATTAGAAAGTGTTTGGTTAAATGTATTATTTTTTTAGGTAAAGGGATTATACCCGGTTAAATGTATTTTAGTAGTGGGAAATTTGTATTTTTTAGGTAAAGGAATGGATAGAACTGGAGAGAGCGTAAGAGAACGTTGAGAAGCCAATAAACCACCCCTCCGCACCATTCTTTCTTAATTTCCACAGCCTTTGTGCATCACAAGATCAAATAGATAAGCAATCAAATAACGCAATACTCTTGTCTGTACTCACATGGCACACGCTATCTGCATAAAAATTAACACCGTAAGGATGGAAACAGCCTCATTCTACAAATACGAGCTGCGTACAATTGATAAAATAATAGATCCAAGAGCATACACGCGCATGTACATGTACAAATGTTAAATAACACACTCTAAAATGAATACACAAGTACGGTTAAACTTGTAGGTTTTCTGGAAAAAGTGATCACAATTATAACTTTTATAACTTGGGCCCAAACAAGTATGTGTAGGAAAACTACGTACGAAATTGTTTTGGGGTAGGGGGCGAAGAAGATGAAGTGATTACTGGTGTGTGTTTGATTTGTGTGCGTGTGTTTTGTTGTTTGATATCCGTGTGAATTTGTGTTAATGAAATTATGTTTCATGTTTTGCTTGGCGGGGAAAGGTAAATGAGTAGAATAGAAATTATTGAAGAAAAAATGGTAAAATAGTCATTTCACACATAACGTGAAAAGTTAATGAGCGATAGAAAAATAAATAAATAAATAAATAAATAATTTTTGCATGAACAGTAACACCTCAAGTACATTATTTGCAGATTGGAGATCGTTCAGGAACATGATTTGCAATTTTTTTTTTTTTTTTTTTTTTTTTTTTTTTTTTTTTTTTTTTTTTTGTAAGAGGACATTATTTGCATTTTTGGCAAAATTTAGTGACATTTTTTGCAGTTTACTCTTATATATAATTTAATTATTTGGATAGAGTTAGGTTCAAATAAGATGAAAATTTAAAATAAAAATGATAAGAAGAAACCAAAACTACTCATTTTAGATGCATCTACAAAAATAGATATATGTCCCCTTACAATTCTCTCTTATTTGAAATGTTTGGCTAAAAATTCTTCTTATTTTTCTTATTTTAGTTTTTCTAGTTACTAGATCCTTTATCTATTTGGATATATATAATATTTTTATAGCTTTGAGAGGATATATATGTAATAATGGTTTTAGGTTGGATATATATATGCAATTATTGAGCTTTGTAAGTAGATGTGATAATTTGTGCCAAAAGTAAATAAAATAAAATAAAAAATAAAAAAAAAGGCTAAATGGGCAAATTTTTAAAAGATTTGGATAAATTTGGATTTTTTTTAAATGGGTGCATATTGCCAATTTATAAGTTAAATGAGAGTAATGGGCACACATGTTTTTCTCTCGATTGGAGAATATTAAATTGTTTTTAATAAAAAACGGATATAGTATATTTAGTTACTTAAATATAAATCAGGTGTTATGTTTGTGGTTTTTTTTTTTTTTTTGGTTGGTTTAGGTATTTTCTAAGAACGATACGTATAATATGCACCCGTTTAATACACGCCTGTTTAGCCCATAAACCATGCCAGTCCGATCCGCCCGTTTTGTCATCTTTATTGCCCGCCAGTCCGGCCCGCCCGTTATGCGATTCCCCATTTCCCCGTACTAAAATTTAAGGCATGAGTTAACCGGACCCCCTGTAGGGAGGGTTTGTGGAAAACAGTGCTGCCGTCGCCTGTACTGTCTGTATTAAAACTTGTACATTTGTGGACCCCATAGTAGGGAGGGTCGGTTAACACATCCCAAATTTAATAGCAGGGATATAAACGTGTAGAGAAAGGCAAAAAGAAAACACGTGTCACTCACTACATGAAAAGGGTGACAGAAACCCAGAAGAAGACAAAATTGAAAAGACTGAACCCTGACGTGCATAGTGAACTTGTACAAAATGCTTATATAGTTGCCCATCCTTTATCATATACTCCTTATAAACATCCCTGTCTCATTCACATTTCAAAACCCTCAAATGTGTTTTTGATTCTTGGCACACTTGAGGAAAAAAAAGGTACCCTTTTCATTTTATAAACTACTAGTAATAAATATGTTTACAAAACTGACTTTTTATAAAGTTTTTTTTATGCATGTTTGTTTTTTAAGGTGAAGTGAATGATGAAGGAAGAAGATTTTACAAAGTTGATATTTTCATGGTCTATTCAGGACAACATCAAGGTGGTCTCATTATTTTCAACTTTTTTTTTTTTTTTTTTTTTTTTTTTTTGTATATATATTAAAAAAATATATATATTGTTGCAGTTGTTTTTGTTCTTATATTATGTACTACAGTGTGTAATAAACCCTTGTTTAAAAAATAAAATAAAATGATACAGTTTTAAAAAAAAATTATTGTTAGTTAGTTTTTTTTTTTTTTTTTTTTTTTTTTTTTTTTTTTTTTTTATGCTTAACTGCTTATTTTTAAGCTGTTTTTGTTAAAGAAGCTAATCCAGTCACTTATTCATGAACTCTTTATTTTTAAAGCTTAACTGCTTATTTATGTATATTGTTTTGTTGTTGTTGTTGTTATTACTTGTTTCTTGTTTGTATATGATGACTTATTATTGGTGATATGAAATATTACCCTTTTGTTTTTGAGTTTGTTTTAAAGTTGTTTATCTTCTTAATATTGGTATCCAAGTGGTTTTTATAAAAAAAAAATAAAAATAAAAAAGTGAGCTTAGTGGTTGTTTGGGATTTCGTATTTTCAAGTTATATTTAAGCTATATTTCTAAGGGTTACGTTAGGGGGGTGTTTGTTTTAGCTTATTCCATGGACTTATAAACTTAAGCTTATAGATTATTTAAGCTCATAAGCCATTAAAAAAAAAATAGCTTATCAGGTTTTTTTTTTTTTTTTTAAATTACGAGAGTATTTGGAATTGTTCATATAAGTGCTTTTTTTTTACAAACAAAAACTGGTTATCTGCTTTTTTACACTAAAAGTATGGTACCGACTTATGTTGAGATAAGTAATCCGAAACACCCACATTTATGTTGAGAAATAGAAAAAAACATCAACATTGTTCTACTACTATTGCTGTATGAAACTAAAGTAAGTTTAGAGTGTGTTTAGGTTTTCGTTTGTTTTTATGCTTAAACTGCTTATTTTTCAAGCAGATAAGCAGTTTAGGCTATATAGGCAATCCAAGCACTTATTCCTGAACTGCTTATCTTTTAGTTGTATCAGAAGAATAAGCGGAATAAATAAGCAATCTGATACATACTCTTAAATTAATTTTTCTCTATTTTATTGAAGTTGAAGCTTAATTCATTTGACTTAGAAGTCAACGTTCATTTTGTGCAAGTTTTATGCTACTCTTCGGCTTTGGCGGGATTGGGTATGTTGTTGATGTTTTATGCTCTTTTTGGTTACTTTGAGATATCTGCTGAATGTTATGTGATAGCATCTTTACGTGCAGGGTAAATTAATTGTTCATTTATATTACTTGATTAAACTGTTACCATCAAGTATTAACCTGTTTACTTCACAGTATTTTTGTTCGTACAAAGTTTCTTGTTGAATGTGTCAGTGTTAGCATCTGTGCATGCATACAAAGTACAAGTATGTGGCCGTCTTTCTCTACAGATAAGCTTCTTAAAGCCTGGCTTATGCAAGACTTGTAATATGAGCCGGTTTTAAGCTGTTTGATTGTAACTTTGATTGCATTTACCGTCTTACAATTTGCTAAGCAAGCTAATAGCTTAAGCCTCTAAGCTTTAGGAATTATAGCCTGTGTATGGTAAAATATTGTTTGGGGTTTGTGGTAACATGATGTTCCTATGGGTCGGGGCTTTAATGATTTTTCATCTGAATAGGAGGTAAAATTGCTCGGTTTCAACCTCCGCGATTAATTTGCTTTGGTTTTTTGACCTGTGGTTTTGTTTACCTAAGTTGCAAGTGAAATTTAATTTAGATTCAACTCTTGATTCCGGGTTGTGTTAATTGATTTTTCAATGCTGATGTTTTTCTGTGTTTATCCTAAAATTGAGATATGAAAATACGTCTTACACATTTATATTAATATATGTCGACATGCTAGTTTCTGAATTTGCATTAATTTTTTGATTTGTTTCACTTGGCTGATTTTTGTTCTGTGTTGTGTGTTTATTGTTAGAGGTGATATTTGGAAGTTCATCTGCCACATAGATATATTTCCATTAATGAAAGTTGTTGATTGTGAGGGTGTTTGGGCTTATTTGTAGGCTTATCTGTTTATGTACATATTAAAGGGTTTGGCAAACACTGGTTATCTGCTTATTTAACGCTGAAGTTTGGCACTTATGCAATTTTAAGCCAATAATCACTTTATATGATATATGAAGTAATCCTAAAGAACCCCATTTGTGCTGGGGAAATAAAAACATGAACGTTGTTTAAATACTGCTGTATAAAACTGAGTCGGTGGTGTACTGTTTAGATAGTTTATTCATTACATGAATCTTTTTGATGACTTGATGCATCATTTGTAGGTGGAAAAAGAGAAAGAATCACTTGATGATCTGGTTAACAGGAATAGTGTACTTTATATAGATGCAAAATGGAAGGTATTTAAGTATTATTTTTTTTTTAACCACAATGTGAAAAAGAGAGAATCACTTGATGATCTGTAACATGTTTTTCGTATCTATTGGACTTTATGTCATCAGGTTCTCTTCAGTGATGCCTTTAGAAGATCATTTGGAATGCTTACATGTGATCGCTTGAAGAAATTGGTTTTAAATCTTTTATTGAGACTTTCTACTGGATGGCGGCCTAAGAGAAGCTTAGGCTTGTGCCAAGAAAATTCCTCAAAAGGATTAAAACAATTTAATGTTGAAGGGTTGTATCTTATTTGTACACTTGACATCATCAAGGATATCCAATATGAACAAGTTTTGAAGGTTTGGGATATATTACCTTTTCAAGAGATTCCAAAATTGACAAAACGACTTGAGAACATTCTTTATGCATACACGGAAGAGTATATCAATCGTTGCACAGAAAATCGATTTGAGGGGTATGCTCATTTTCCAGTCTACTAATTTTGAAGTAGTGATTAGGATTTATACATACTCATTCCAATTTAATAATATTGCTGTTTTGGTTTAATGTTATTCAGGTATTTGAAAGTTCCTAGTTGTTGGCCGGTATCTCAAGTAATGACCCGCTTTCGTCATCTAGTCAGTGATGAAAGTCATAATGAAGCGAGTGTAAATCCTAGCGGTGGTAGAAATTATGTTGAAAACTCAAAGGTGAGTGAAAGCTTATTGCTGATGAAGTTCTACTTATTGTCGTATGAAGTGGTGTGCCATTTGCTATCTGGTAGACAAGTCGATCTACCCTTGCAAGTGACCGATGAACAGATGGATGTAATATTGTTTAGCAAAAGTTCATTTATAATTGGGCGATCAGGGACCGGGAAAACAACTATTTTGACTAGGAAGTTGTTACAAAACGAGCAGCGTGTCGTCAACGACTCTGTAGGGACTTATGCTGCAGAAAACAACCAACTTAGAGAGGCTGAGGTTGCTCACGATCCTGAAACTAACAAACCGACTGTTCTTCGCCAGCTTTTTGTGACTGTCAGCCCACAATTGTGTTATGCTGTTAAACAACATGTTTCCCACCTAACAAGGTGCGAAAATACTTGTTTATTTTATTTTATTTTATTTTTTTTGCTGCGAATATATCTTCTAACTTCCAGAATTAATATGTTGTTTGACAGTAATTCAAGCAATGATTCATCAGCAGAGATCGGTCTTGACGATGCTGATATTACATCAGAGTTCAGTGATATCCAAGACACATTTATTGACATCCCTGGGAATATATACCCTCTTGTTATCACATTTCATAAATTTTTAATGATGTTGGATGGCACATTGGGAAATTCGTTCTTTGAAAAGTTTCTAGAGGCAAGAGAAGGTTTTAATGGTAACCGTATACGTTCAAGATCTGTTGCGTTGCAAACTTTCATAAGATTAAGGGAGGTTACCTCGATAGGTTTTGTTCACTTTACTGGCCACACTTCAATTCACGTCTAACCAAAAAGTTTGATCCCTCAAGAGTGTTCACCGAGATTATCTCTCATATAAAAGGAGGCAGTGAAGGGAAGTTAAGCTTTGAGGGTTATTCTTTGTTGGCCAAAAGTCGTTCTTCCACTTTAACAGAACAAAAAAGAGAGATTATCTACACACTTTTTAAAGCCTATGAAAAGATGAAAACTGAGCGTGGGGAGTTTGATGTGGCTGATTTCGTGAACGACATTCATCAAAGGCTTAGAAATGGGAACTACAAAGGGGACCAAATAGATTTTGTTTATATCGATGAGGTGCAAGATCTTAGTATGAGGCAAATTTCTCTATTTAAATATATTTGCCAAAATGTCGATGAAGGTTTTGTTTTTGCGGGTGACACTGCACAGACCATTGCAAAAGGAATAGATTTCAGGTTTCAAGATATACGATCTTTGTTCTATAAAGAGTTCTTAAGCACCAGAAAATCTAGAAAAGAAGAAAAAGGTGCCGTGTCCGAGATAAAACAGATGAAACAGAATTTCAGAACGCATGCTGGTGTGCTCGATTTAGCTCAGAGTGTAATTGACATTTTATATTGTTACTTTGTGCACTCAATTGACAATTTAGAGCCTGAAACTAGCCTTATTTCTGGGGAAGCTCCTGTTTTTTTGGAGTCTTGTAATGATGAAAATGCAATCAGGACAATATTTGGTGGTAGTAAAAGTGGTGGAGAAATTGTGGGGTTTGGTGCTGAACAAGTTATATTGGTACGTGACGATCGTGCAAGAACTGAACTTATTGAATACGTTGGAAGACAAGCTCTTGTTCTCACTATATTGGAATGTAAGGGTCTTGAGTTTCAGGTCAGTTTCTTATTCTTTCTTTTACAAATTGTCAAAAATGTTTTCTAATGTTTGATTGCCCTATTTATTTTAGGATGTATTGCTTTACAACTTTTTTGGGACATCCCCTTTGAAAGACCAATGGAGAGTAATATATGGATACATGAAAAAACATAACTGGCTCGACGAGAAACTTCCACAGTCTTTCCCGACATTTGATGAAGCAAGACATAGTCTCTTGTGTTCTGAACTGAAACAATTGTATGTGGCCATAACTCGAACAAGACAAAGGCTATGGATTTGTGAGAACAAAGAGGAGCTCTCCAAACCAATGTTTGACTACTGGAAAAGGAAGGGACTCGTTCAAATTCGGAAGCTGGATGACTCAATGGCACAGGCTATGCAGGTTGCAAGCAGCCCTCTGGAGTGGCAGGAACGTGGGAAAAAGGCCAGTTATTTTATTTCCGTATTTCTGCTTCTGTTATCTTATTATCTTATTTGACATGCTTTCATATTTGTGATGTTATTCCTATTTGGTTATGGTCTTATAGAATTAAGATAATATATGTTTAACGACACTTGACACAGGCAACTCTTCCTAAAAAAAGTTAACTCGTGTTTAAATTTATAAAATCTCTTTAAATAGGACATGTTGGTTATTGTGGATTAGATTCAAACTTGCTAACTTATAGTAAAAATATGAAAGGGTAAACAGGTTAACTTAAAATTTTAACACATACCCATAAATTGAGTTAGAAGGTCGAATGATTTTCCAATGCTCAACAGGCCAAAAGTTTATATAGGTTGCGTGAACATACAAGAACTATAAATTTCAGTACTTATTCGTTCAACTTGTTTCTTCAGTTACTAATTCATTTTGTACATGATATGTGCCACTGATTTCCTACGTAGTTCTGTATGATTATTTGAGTATCTTATTTGACATGCCTTCATGATGTTTATATGGTTTTCAGCTTTTTTATGAGAAAAATTTTGGGATGGCAACATTCTGTTTTGAAAGAGCGGGAGACAAAATGTGGGAGAAGTTGGCAAAGGCATGTGGGCTAAGAGAATCGGCTGATCAAATACGGGCAACACATCCTGAATCTTATTTTGATTATCTTAGAGAAGCAGCGAGAATGTTCGAGTCTATTGGGAAATTTGAGTCTGCTGCATCATCTTATTGTGATTTGGGGGAGTATGAAAGAGCCGGTATTATCTTTATTTAATCTTAAATACCTTTATAATACAAAAAAAAAAAAAAAAAAAAAAAAAAAGTTGATTCAACATTTGGACTGTTCATACTATCGTTTTAACTAATAGGGGAATGGGTTTCTGCAGGAAAAATCTATATGCATAAGTGTGGAAAGTTTGATGCAGCAGCGGAGTGTTTCACTCTAGCTGGGTGTTATAGTGAAGCCGCAGAAGCCTACGCCAAAGGAGATCAGTTCTCCAATGGTCGGATAGTTTGCAAAAGTGAGAAACAAGAATTAGAAGAATTTTTGGAGAATTGTGCTCTTGGTTACCATGAACTTTTGTTGTTGAAAGAAGAATCGGGTCATTTTCTTGAAGATGCTGAGTTGGCGAGGTCATCAGGCGCTCTTCTAAAAGAGGCTGATCTTCTGGAGAAGGCTGGAAAATTCAAGGAGGCTGCTCTTTTGTTACTTTGGTATGTGTTTATTAGCTCGTTATGGGGAGACGGAAACATAAATTGGCCACTGAAGCAGTTTCCCCAAAAGGACGAACTCTTTAATAAAGTGAAGTTGCTTGCAAAAAGCGATTCTGGTGTTATGTATAATTTTGTTTGCAGCGAGCTTAAGATCCTCTCTGATCAGCACAATAGTTTGCCTGAGCTGAAGGAAGATTTGTGCGTTTCTCGGAAATATAGGAGTCTAAGGGGTGAAATCTTGTTGATTAGGAAAATCTTAGATAAGCATCTTCAAATGAATTCCTCAAATTATGATTGGGAGGATAAATTACCCGTGGATATAGATAAGTTCTGTGAAGATAAGATATTTCAGAACCGAGTTTCTGTTAGAACTCTTGTTTATTATTGGAATCTGTGGAAGAAGCATATTTTGGATATTTTAAGAAGTATTGAAAGTCTGGAAAATGAGGAACCATTGAAACCCTCGGTGCATGCTGATTTTTGTTTATATTATTTTGGGGTGAGGAAACAATTTCCAAAAGGAAACACGTTGTACTTGTCACTCAATAAGGATGCCGATTGGATAAGAAACACTTGTAACAAGGGTCTTCAGAGGGACGAGAAGCGTATACATTTTGATGGCAGAGAGATGGTGTCTGCTATTCGGTCTTATTGGCAGTCCGAATTACTTTCTGTGGGTATGAAGGTACTTGAAACTCTTGAGGCCCTGCATAAGTCAAAGTCAAACGGTTCTGCATTTCACCAAAGCACATCTCTCCTACACATTTTTGAGGTCTCCAAGTTTCTTTTAGACTTTGAGTGTCATAACCTCACAAATCCTTATAAAAAGAGATTGCAGTATTTCCTCGGAATTTCGTTAAGTTACATTGATATTGTGATTCCATTAGACTGGCGGAAATCAGTCGATGAGGACTTGGTTTCCCTAAGGGAGACTGATCTTTCGGTGAAGTTACTTGAGGAGATTATTCTTCAAACTGTTGACATCAAGGCTCTGGAAAGGGTGATTATAATATGTCTGTGTTCAAGAGTATCGGTACCAGTTTACAAGAATCTCTCTAATAAGCTAAAAAATAAAGATAAATGGAAATCATTTGTTGAGAAATTTAGGGATCGTGGGTTGAAAGATGTTTCTGTTGCTCGAGCACTTCAACTTGCTTTAGACAATAGCTTTGGAGCCACCTCCAGTTTCCTATCACTTCAGAGTTTCGGGTATCTATTGGACCGTCTTCTTTTAATGCAGTCTTTCTCTTCACGAAAATGTTACACAACAAGATCTTGTTTTGTTGGATCGTTTACACATATTCACTCTGCTTCAACTTTATCTGTCCAACAGTCTTCTTTGGATCTAAGTGTTATGATTAGAAGAATCGAGGATATCCTCAACTGTAGTAAATTTGGTATAGGAATGATTCAAAGATCAAAAATTGGAGCCTCTTATTATCCGCTTTTAGTATTAAAGATGGTTATGATACTGTCCCTAATATGTCTGAGATTACCACAATATTCTCATTGTCTACTTCGGCATCTGTCAGGCCACGGCAATTATGCTTATTTTCTTCCAAAGAAGTTTGTATCTGGTCTTTTAAGGAAAAGTAAGAATGAAAAACTGAACTTGGATCCAGAAGTTGTTGCAGAAGCGTTTTCTAGCATAGATGATCCTTTGCTGATTATAAGTTCTGAAGACGGTAGTCCCAAAATCAATGCTCCTTGTGCTATATTTGTTGACCTTAGAAAATCTAAAGAGGAGATAATGAGTGTACTGTTTCCAAGGAAAAATACACATAATGTCTCCACTTCTTCAAGTACTGTTAACGCTGAGGGATCGTCTTCAGAAACACTACCAGATACTGTCATGGATATAAATCGTGTGGAACTGCGAATGAATTGGAAAGTTATAGAAGAAATATCTGAGGCTAGTAATGAGAAGACTGGAGTGGCACCGAACAAGTTACCTGCTGCAACTAGGATTATGGTAATGTACATCATTGTTTTTGTGTTGAATGATTTCTGTTAATTATATCGTCATTACTATAAGTTTGATTCCTTTGCATTTATCTGTTTTCTTTCCAGAATGATCTTGATATAAGCAGGGCCACATTCCTTCTTGCTGTTGCGGCTCATAGTTCTTGCCCTCCATACACATTTTCAAATTTCGAAGAATTTGTATTTCATGTAAATGAAGGTCTGAAGATGCTTTCATTTACGTTTGACACACGGTTAGACTTGCAATATCGTAAATTTTGTACTAGTAGTAGTTTTTATTCTTTAAAACAAGTTAAACTGGAATCCGTATTAAGATTTTTTTTCCTGTTCCGATCTTTTTCAGTGTGCCAGAAGATTTGTATTCACGTGCATTGAATTCTTCAACTGTAAAGGATTTGAGAATTGTTGAGAACAATACTGCAATTTTTATCAAGGAGGCGCATGTTGTTGCGAATAATCATTCAATTATATGGAAGAATGTGAGAATGACTCTAGGTTTTTTGGAGAGTGCGAGGCATTTTGTAGATGGATTCTTCAGAAACATAGATATATTATTGAACCATCGTGTCACGAGTCAGGTAACAAAGGTTGAAGAAACAGATGATGAAGCTTCGGCGGTGTTAGAAAATCAAAGCGAATGTGAGAACGCTCAGGATGGTAACAACGAGAAAAGGAAAGGAAACAAGGGGAAGAAGAGTAACAAGAGCAGAGGTAAAAAGAAACATTACTGATCAATAGGATCTTTTTTATGTATTCCAGAAAAAAAGTTACTTGATGAATTTTGTGTCCAAGATTAGTACTTTTTGAACTATGGCGATGTAAGAGTTCCGGTAGACCTTTTTAAGAATGGTTATGATCAATCATCAAGACAACTTGCTAAGTAATAGGTTCATTGAATCAAAGTTGGATCCTGTTGAAAAAACTTGCCAAAAGTCTTATTTGGCATGTATAGCCTGCCATGACTCATGTTTTACAATAAGTAGTAACGAGACATAATTTTTTTGGTACCATAATCCTAGTCGATTGATATATTTCAATCGATGTTTAACTTTAATGGCTCAATGTAATCATCAACATTCGATATAAGTTCAACTTTTGCAAACTTCTCACCTCTTTGAGTTCTTTTTTACTTTGCAACTTTAGACACTACGACATGAAATAGATCAAGACATCAAGTACAGGTGATTTTTATTATTATTTTTTTATTATTTTTTTTTACATGTCAAAACATTAATAAAATAATAATAATAATAATAAATAAATAAATAAAAAATAAAAATGCAAAAGATGATATAGGTGTGATGTGTGTATTGATGGACATTATAGACTGATAAGCCTTTTATCATTAGGCCACCCTTAAGGCCTTAAGCGGTTATAAACTTGAATATTGAAACATATTATACAACTTATTAATGCGCTAAGACATTAAATTAACACATATTGATACTTCTATTAAAACACTTCATTACTTAAAAGTACAATAATGTACTCACACTGTACAACCAATTAAAATCATATCTATCCATTTCAATAAAACTAGGCTGTAAACGAACTGAACGTATAGTGCATATTTCATGAACCGTTTAGTAAAATGTTCGTTTATGTTCGTATATTTATTAAATAAACGATCATGAACAATATTTTACGTTCATTTAGTTAAATGAACGAACATGAACAAAAGTCGTGTCCGTTCATTTATGTTCATGAACATCTGATTATGCGTTCGTTAACGTTCGTTTATATTCTTTATGTTCGTATATCATATCTTTTAATTTTATAATTTTAAAATTGGTTTGTTTAAACAAAAAACACTTATAAAACAATATATTATACAAAATTCAATAAAGTTTATGTTTGTTTGTCTACTTTCATTTATGTTCGATCGTTTATGTTTGTTTAGTGTTCGTTTAGTGTCTTAATTAATGGACATAAACGAAATAGCATAAACAACAACATGATAATCTTAAACTTTAGGGACAATGACAGTGAGCAGATCAACCTTCACCACCGTGTCGACCAAGTCCGTTTTAGCATTTAGGGTCAAAGTAGAATCATAAATAAATGACTCAGTGGGAAACCCCCAAGGTGTGTTTGGTAGAGAGAAAAGAAATAGGAGAAATGGAATTGGATTGAAGGGAAATTGATGGAGAGTTAGAGAGAAATGGTAGTGTAATTTGGTTAATCTTTATTTCCATCATTTTGGTGGAGAATTTAGACAAAATTCTTTACTGATTTCTATTCTCTACTTCATTTCATTTCTCTGAAATTCTCTCTACCAAACGTGCCCTAAATTCCTAGCTTTCTCATTTCTCCTGTCAAGGCTTATATAAGATGGCAAAAGTTCAATATATATATATATATATATATATATATATATATATATATATATATATATATATATATATATATATATATATATATATATATATATATATATATGGGAATATATTAGCTACAATTTATTGTAGCTAATTGCTACAATTTTAAGGTATAAAATGTGGGTCCCTGATTCTTTTGTGAGTCCTGATTCTTTTCTGTGTGTCCCTGATTAATTGCTAGTGTAATTTTTGTGAATGATTGTAGCCAATTAGCTACAAAAATTGTAGCCAATATATATATATATATATATATATATATATATATATATATATATATATATATATATATATATATATATATATAACATAGCTACATTACAATATAGCCAATTGGCTACATTTCTTTTGAAAAAAATGGTGAGGACAGGGGGAAAATATGTGTCAAAATTAAATATCTCGCAAACCGTAATCGTTACGCGAAAAAAATCATACCATTCCGACGAGAATTAAATTATTATCTATAGATATGTACATCTATTTACTTTCAACGGATTTTTTTTCCACCTAGAAAAATCACATGTGATTTTTCTGATTTTTACAAATCATATGTGATTTTTCTGGGCGGAATTTTTGAAAAAAAAAATCATCGAAAGTATAGAGAAGTGCATATTTATAGATATATAATTTAATTCTCGTTGCGATAATGTATTTTTTGTAGCTTGAGATTTACTGTTTGCAAGATATATTGTTTTTTAAAAAATGTGAAAAATGAATTTTTATTAATTTTGATTAAAAAAATGATGGCTAAGATTAATTTATTGGATCTATGACAAATATGAGATTTGTATTGATCTCAACTCTAAATCTATATAAGATATGGGGCTAAATGCATTAAAATGTAATTTAATTGCCACTTTTTATAATGGTTTTGTCTCGTAATCTATTTTTTTTATGCATGTAGCATATTTTTAAATTCGGTATTTTTGGTGTATTTTGTGACCAGTTATGTGTATTATTTGACCATTATACCCTTCGGTTTATGCACGCCTATTTAGTCAAGGGAAGGGTAAATCGGTCGAATAATACACACAACTAGTCACAAGATACATCAAAAAGATAAAATTCAAAAATATGCTACATATATCTAAAAAAAAAAATGACTAACAAAATTATAAAATATGGTAAGTTACACTTTCGTGAAGCTAGCTCTGAAATATTTGGGTATAATAAAATTTCATTTGCAAGATAATGGGCTTAAAGATAAAGAGCCCACTAAGCCCAAATATAAAATATGTCAAAAAAACTTTTTGTTTACTCGTGATCATCTACAAACTCGATAGTCGATTTCACACACTTCTAAGATTAAGTTAACTGGCAATTGGGCTATGTTGATTATAAAATCGTTTAATATATGCAAGAAAGAAAACATTGATTTGGTAATGTATAAGATTATTTTTGATCTCATATAAGATTAAAGTTATTACGTACATATAAGTATCTTTAAGGGTTTGTTACATGCATAACAAACATTTGTTTGACCATTCTTGACTAGTAGTGATATTCACATCGAGTTATTTTAGAGCTGTGCTCGATGCTTGTTTAGCTTTATGAGATCGAGATTTTAAAATCGTACGAGTCTACAAGCAAGACTGTGATTTTTTATGAGCTTTCATACAACTGTATGTATGTAGGCATAGAAAACATGGCACATGAATACATGATGTTTTCGAGACGGAATAACTTTATGCCAAACCAATATACCCTTCATTCGTTTGTGATGATTATAACGTCATACTATTCTCGCAAAGCGTAATCATAAAATGATACTCCACTCAAAGCTTTCATAATAGCTTTAAAAGTATAAATCACATTTTTCTTAGAAATTATAGCCAAACATGTTGATTGAATTGATTTTCTTTAGTTAACTTGATAAAAAATGTATTGATCTTACACTTTCTTATAGTAGTTAACTTGATAAAAACTATAAAAAAAAAAAGTTAGGATTTTATATAAAGTTTCTGACTTGCAAGAAGACTCAAATGTTTCTATAACATCGAACTTGCAAACCAAAAGCCCACTACTCATCCTAAGATGAACATCTGATACACACTTAGGTATATTAGGCGGTAACATTTATTCTCCTTTACCGATGTGGGATTCTAAACATTCTTAACTTTTCTCATAATTGTTCTGAGCTGTTTGTTATAAATGTACATGCTCTTTTGAATATTCGAAAAACATTGTTATGAGTACAACTTGTGGCCACAAGTCGAGCACTTAAAGACATCTTCAAAATACATAACAAAACGTTACAAACAAATCAAATATGTCAATCTAACAAGACATAAACTTTTTCGTCAGTTGACCATTCGATATGGATCTTGAACACGCTATCAGATGACAACGTCGTACAACTATTTTAACCCAAACCCGTTTTGACGGATTACCTACCCATTTTCACAAACGTACTTTATATGTTTTGAACACGGATGACATTGGATATCACTTTACGAATATGTCGACTATGATTTTAAATACAATTTGTAGGCCCAGTTTCCTTGTTCTTTAACTCCTGTGAATTTCCATTTCCGTAAGTCCTTTTAATCCAAAAGGAACTGACCATGGGTGTCAATTTTGACCCATTTTGGTATATATGGGTCTAACTGGATAATGTTTTATATCTAACAGGTTAAGCCGACTATAACGAAAATATAGCATATGGGTCAAGCGGGTCAAACGGGTTACATTGTCATCCAAGAGGCATTTATTTGCATAATACCTTTTTCGACTGCTAGACTGAAATTATTTTCAAAAAAAAAAAAAAAAAAAAAAAGACTGATAAATTATTTTCTAATAATATAGTTTATAACAAAATTTATCACCCAATTCCTTAGTATAAATAAAGAAAAAAAAGAAATAAGTGTCTGTAGTCACGTCATTCTCACCCGTGCTAACACTTATGACCCGTTGCCCAACCCGCCAGTCTTGCCACTACTATCAATACCAAAGTTTACAAAGTTCTATTTTATTGCTTTTCAGTGGTGATCATACAGGTACTTAAACCCTGAAAAACCCAAATGAAGTACATAAAGTTTTCCATGTACGTATTTGAGTGATAATCTTATAAAACTTGAAGTAAACACAGTTGTACAGTGTGCATTTTTCTGATGCAATTGAACATCGACTGTCAAATACGGAGTAATTACTTAGACATTGTTTACCAGTTTATTTCTTTAATCATCTAGAATGATCTTGAAGCACTCTATGTTGAAACTAACTGCTAAGTGTTGGCTTCACGCTTGTATCGCGCTTTACTGGCTTTTAATCCATATACTCAAACTAACTGCTTCTGATTTTTGGTACCCATTTTGACCCATACTCATTTTGTAATGTTACTCTATCCGCTCATTTTGACTAGTTTTTTTATGCGGTGTCTTCACAGATCTTTTTCATAAATTGAGCCTAGTTTTAGATTACAAGAGTTACTTCTTCACAAAAAAATTTAATGACTTGATTAATTACATGACAGGCGAAATTGTCACCAACTGATTTCAACCATCTTAACTACTTCCCGAGGAACAACGACTACAAGAAGCGTATACATACATCATAATCATAATATAAAAGAGCAATATAAGCTAACAGGCATCATCACATGGTAAAAGACCATTTTTACCCAAAAAAGAACTACTCAAACATTTCAAACTGAACATGATCAAAATATATATACAAAACTTTACAAACAAATCAAATATTCAATATAACAAAACATCAAACTCTCTAAACAGTAGACCCGTCGATACGGATCTCAAACCCGCTATCAGACGAGGTCTTACAACTATCGATCATACTTTCAGTTTCATCATCCGAACACGACACAAGATCCTTAACAGTCATAGACATACTAGCCGAAAAACTCACTTTAGGTTTCACCACAGGCACATTCATTACCTCCGCCTCGTTATTCAGTATTTGCAAAACTCGTCTCATCGATGGCCTCATTTCACTTAGCGGGTTCACACAACTTAACCCGACCATCAAAAGCCTCTCACCTTCCACCTCGTCAAACACCCCGTTTAGTCGAGCATCAATCGAGTCCAGAACCTTTCCACTCGAGTATAAACCCCAAACCCAATCAACCAAGTTAACCATATTCTGACTTTCGGGCTCTTTCTCGATAGGTCTTCGACCACAACAAATCTCAAGTACCACGACCCCGTAGCTATAAACATCGGTTTTATCATTAGCCTTTCCACAATGTAGATACTCGGGTGCTAAATAGCCCGCTGTTCCAGCTGTTAAAGTCGAGATAGGACTCTTATCATGATCAATCAACTTAGCTAGCCCAAAATCCCCTAACCGAGCATTAAAATTTGCATCTAACATCACATTACTCGACTTTATATCGCAATGAATCACCAACTTATCACATTCTTGATGCAAATAAGCCAAAACCGAAGCTAAACCTATTGCTATTTTATATCGATGTGACCACTTCAAAAAGCCCCAGTGATCAGGATCTTGACACAACACTTTATCAATACTTCCATAAGGCATTAACTCGTAAACAAGCAACAACTCCCCTTTTTCGACACACCAGCCTAGCAACTGAACAAGGTTCTTATGTCTCAAACCCGCGATAACCGACAACTCTGACAAAAACTCGTTTTTCGCTTCACTAGACTGTTTAGACCGTTTCACAGCTGCTGTCGTGCCTGATGATACTAAAAACGCTTTGTAAACTGTCCCAAACGACCCATGACCTATAACTCGACTCGGATGGAAGTCATTCGTCGCGATTTTTATCTCTCGATACCTATACTGCCTCGGCTTTCTTTTAAACTCGTTTTTTATGACCATGTCGTTTTTTATCTCTCGCCATCTTTTAACCGAAACGTACCCAAAAAGTACTAATCCCGCGAAAACAAAAACTGGACCACCTATTTCAAACCCGAACCCGATCTTTTTACTATACTTTCTATAACTCGAGTTTCTATCAAGAACACGAACCTGAACCGTGTGATCACTAACATTATGCGGGTCACGCGGATTAAATCTTTTAAGCCCAAAAGACTGAAACCCCCAACTTTCAACCAAATGCGTCTCGGTACTCCCTTGGCTCGACCCCGAAAACCCCAAATACATAAACTCTTGAAAATAACTCGAAAAATCGACACTCGTATTCAAAACCGGGTTCTCGGGTCGAACCGGGTCCCGACTCAAATACACTTTCAAATTTCTCAAATCATGACAATACTCTACCCAAGAACTAAACTCCCCCCCTTTTTTCAAATCGATCCCCACCGTTGACAAGTCAACGGTCGCGACCGAGTCCAAACTATCAATATCCAACCCGACATGATTATCATTCGGGTCATTAAAATGCGGGTCAAGTCGGGTATCATATTCCACCGCAATAAACTTGTTCTTGGTCAACTCTGAAGCGTTGACCAAGCCCAAAAACCCGTCAGGCGACCCGAGCGTGTCATTTTCCGGGCTTAAGAAAAACGCCACGCCCCCGCCTGACACGGGTTTCCCGGGCTTTACCACAAAAGTAAAGTTGGTCACAAAAGAAGTGGTCGAATTAGTCCTATTGTCCGAAAAACGTATCGGGGTGTTCAAAACAAGTGTCCCGGAAGACGAAATGGGCGTATCGGAGTCGCGGGTTAGCGTCGCAACGCCGTGGCGTAAAAACGAGTCTCCGAGAAAAGTGAGGTTTTGGGAAGGGAGAGTTTGGAAGAAGAAAGAGGTGTTGCGTGGGTGTGAGTTAGTTGGGGTTGTTAAGAAGGTTGTTATGGTGATTATTATTGTTAGTATGAAGGTTAAGTCTGTTGATGGTTTCATTGTGATGGTGGTTTATGGTGGTTGAATGTGGTGGTTAAAACATTTGGAAATGGCGGGAAAATGGGTTTGTAAAAATATGATAGAACAATGATATATTGGTTTGAATGTATATTGGTTTGAATGTGGTTTAGTATATATTTTCTTTGTGTAAACTGCAAAAATGGTCCCTTTGGTTTCCTGAGATTGCAAAAATAGTCACTGTGGTTGGCTAAGTGCAGAAATAGTCACTGTGGAGCAAAAGTCGACATCATTTTGGTCACTGGTTTTAACTGGTGTTAAATAATTACGTTAGAAGTTACACATTTAGCCCCTGTGGCCCATGACCATTGCAGCGTGCATCCTTCTTTCGTCCCTTTTATGTTTTCACCCGTTTTTACGCATTTTTGTCCATTTTCGCGTGTTTTCATCTGTTTTTTATGGTTTACTCTTTTTTTTTTACTTTTTCGTCTGTTTATTGACGTTTTCGTCTGTTTTTTTACATTTTCGTCTGTTTTTTATGTTTTCGTCCGTTTCATTACGTTTTTGTCCGTATTTATACGTTTTCGTCTATTATTTTTACGTTTTTGTCCGTTTTTTACGATTTCATCCGTTTCTTTACGTTTTGCTCCGTATTTTTACGTTTTCATCTGTTTTTTTTACGTTTTCATCTATTTTTTTTATGTTTTCGTCTGTTTTTTTATGTTTTCGTCTGTTTTTTTACGTTTTACGATTTCGTTCGTTTTCTTATGTTTTCGTCTGTTTTTTTCTTTTGTTTTTTCGTTTTCGTCTGTTTTTTTACGTTTTCGTCCATTTTTTTAGGTTTTTGTCTGTAGGTTTTTTTTTACGCTGCAATGGTCATGGGCCACATGGGCTAAATTTGTAACTTCTGACGGAATTACTTAACGCCAGTTAAAACCAGGGACCAAAATGATGTCGACTTTTGCTCCACAGTGACTATTTCTGCACTTAGCCAACCACAGTGACTATTTTTGCAATCTCAGGAAACCACAGGGACCATTTTTGCAGTTTACTCTATTTTCTTTTGTTTATTTTAGTACTTATTAAGTTATTATAGAATGTTGAAAAAAAGGAGAAAAATAGCACTCGCGCGTTACGGCGGGTTTGGCATATACGTTTTTTTTTGGACGTAATTTTATTACTTATGCATGTGTTCTTGATAGATTGTTTTTGAATGTCGTGAGGCACTTTTTTGTTTGTGGTTGATAGCTTGTTTTTGAATGTAGTGAGGCACTTTTTTGTTTGTGCATGTAACTTTAATAGGACTTTTGCTAATATTATAGATAAGGTTATAAAATTTAACCTATTCTTAGATCGCGAATGGGGGGCTGGAGGGTGCCCCCACCCCAATAGCCCATTAAATGTAGTGATTTAGTAATGTCCTGACATTTTCACCGGAGATGTGATTAACAAGATGACTTATTGTTTTAGAAAAGCGATAAGACAAAAAAGACATATATGAATGTAGTGTTGTGTATTCATCATTTAGTAATTTTTGTGTATTATTCATTTTTATCCAAAACGAGAAAGGCACCGGATTGCCGCGTTGCGGCAAGGCATCATGGTTTCTATTAATATAATTTGTTGTCTTTAAATAGTAATAACAATTGCTTATGAAATAACCGAGTTAGAGTACAACCAAATAAAGTCGATGTTGGATCTTGGTGACACACAAAAGAAGTCGATGCAGATGAGCCTGCGCGTTGCTGCGGGGCGGCTGTGTTTCATAGACCACGACTTTGTTGGTATAAGCTGCAGAAATTCTTGTGGACATACACTCCCCAAACAAATGAGACCAGGTAGTCCATAGTATGCGGTGTAAACCCCTTAAGTTCCTTTCTAAATGGTCTGCAAGAATAACAAATGTAAGAAATTGAGAAATTAATATTTGCGAAATGGGTATTCCAACAAAGTATTGGTGAGAAGATGGAAGGCTGTTAGTATTTGGATGTTCATTAATCCGTAGCCATCCGAATGTTACCAAATTCTTATGTCAGTTGGTTTAATGGGTCCAGCATACCATAATAACCTCGATGTAGTAGTTTTGAGTCTAATTATAGTAGCCTTGATGTATGTTGATTACATATTATTGAAGTCTAATGCTGCACGTGATGAGTTCCAAGCAATTATGATGAGATGACGTACTTATAATATATAGGTAGAGAGCTCGCCTCCAATCATGGCTTTGTTGATTGTAGCCTTTTAGGACTCGGAACACCTATGGACCCGAACATAGCTAGATTTTCTCCATCCTACTTTGTGTTCCATTCCTTATCTGGAAAATATTTCACTTCAAATTTAGAAACTGCCATTACAAAATATGGTATGTATTACTTAGTAGATATAAATAAAATATAACATAAATTTTTTCAATGTACTGCAAACATATAGATGTCCCAATTTTCAACAGTATAAAGTTATACATATATATAAAAAGGAAAGTATTATTTACTAACGGCAAACATGGCAGATGTTCTCAAACATTCAGAAGCATTGTTTCGCTGTATAAAATGATTAACTACAGATAGTAACAACCCAGTTTAGTTCGATTTTCGTTTTAGGCAGTGTATGATTTTACCCAAAACAACTACATACTTCATATTTCATCATATTATTAATGTTGCAGGTCTGATGTATGTATAAACATTTACCTCCCAATCATTCTTTGTAATTAACCAAATCCATAGGAACCACAACTCCGTCACCATCGGCGGTTGTATGCTCACTTCATTCTCTATGATAAACAACCACAAATGTGGACTTAGGAACATGAAAGTTTAATAGCGCACGTTCATGCCTTCTTGTAACAGTAACAATCGCTAGTGTATTAGTCAGTTAACGTGTAATACATTTAATGTTTAGAAAATGGTGGATATTGAATCTTTACTGCGCGAGTATTCAACTATCTATGAATGTACAAGCTTACATGCTTGTGGCCGCTGAATGTGGCCGCCCATTATTTGTAGGCAAACTATCACGCCCATCCCGCATAGGTTGGCCTGCGCGTAACAAAACAGCTAAATGTCAAAAGGCCAAATCACGTACATCAACGGCTGCATCCTCAAATATAAAAACATGACATCTTAGATATTTTTAAGGCAACTGAGTTATCGTTGGAATGATTAAAAAAAACAACAAATCACTACATATTTACATCGCACAACTTAATAATATTCAAATGTAAAGGTTGGCTTACCAGACGATGACGTTTGCGGCCATTTATTTCTCGCGTGCAAATGATCAGATAAATTCTGCAATTGAGACATACTGAAAATAAACAATACTACGCATAAATAAAACATGAAAGAGCAAACCCCAAATTTTTCTTAAATAAAACGGATGTTTAACTCCATACCTGAATTTCCAGGTCTCGGGCACTTAACCTCTGTTGGTTTTAGATCGACAACATGCATACACATCAAGTGAAGAAGAGATGGTACTTCAAGAAAGGCTTAGAAGGTCTGACTTCCGATCAAAACAACCACTGTTAAATCACCTACCCATTGCAGAAAAAATATGGTAGCTTACTTGGTAATTTTTGTATCTAAGAAAATAATCTGTTGAGACAATCGTATGCGGATGGATAGAGCTTTGGATGACGACTCACGTCGTGATAAGTATAGTATACTGCAATTAGCACCACGCAAGTTGTCATCCATACCCCTATCAATTTACAAAATGTACAACATTAAAGTTGTAAAGTTTTTCGAATGATAATATAAGCATTGTCTTCAAAATGTTTTCCGTGTGCCTTCACATGCCAGCTAATTCCTTAATTACTTGAAAATACATTGCTAAAACGGTCAACAATAATGTTGGTGAGAAATCATGAGATGAGATCAATATAGATCTCATATTTGCCATAGAACCAATTAACCAATCATATCCACCCATTTTTATTTTCCATTTTTTTTAAAAACAACATATATTGCAAATGGTAAAATTTTACATAACAAAGTTTTTCAACGTTTAAAATTCTTATCAGAAGTTAATCAAAAAATTTGACAAAGATTGTTTGCTAAATAACAATGTTAGTTGAATGACAATTGAGGTGATCTTCTCTCTAATTTAAACACAAAACCTAAGTTATGTTTCAGGTATGAACTTATACTTACTCATTGAATGTTCAACGACCCAAGTTAAATTCGGTGAGTAAATGCTCTTGAATATGTTTCACATTAATTGCAAGAGATATGAAGTGGTATAGTTATAGATGTTGTGTTGGCTACTTGGAGCTTTTCGTTTGCTGCAATAATTAATGATAACAATAACGAGGATGTGTCTTCGTCAAAGTTCTGACGGGCCCGATTGATAAACTTTAACTGAAAAACTTTGTGGGCCCCACACGTCGTCGCCAAAGGTATTAGCGACGAGGCTTAGCGAGGATAGTTTGGCGAGGACAAGTCGTCGCCAAAACTTTTAGCGAGGACTTGTCCTCGCCAAAAGCCTCAAAAAAGTCGTCACTAATTGTGCTGATTGGTGTAGTTATTAACTTAGGGTGTGAGAAAAAGAAACTAGAAAAGGTATACTAAAGAATGCAACGAGGGTTTTTATTACATTGAAATTGCTTGGTTTAAAGGTTAAGAGAATGATCAAAAGACGACAAATAAACGACATCAACAAAATTTGCATCCATTGTCGTCTTTAAAATGTGATTTTTTTTCATTTAAATCTTTTAACATATTCTTCGGTTGAAAATGAAATTAACACAATAACCTATGAAACTCAAATCAAATTATATAGTATACTTTAACAAAAACATATATTTACATGTTACTAGAAACATTACAGTTTATAGTCATGGCATATATCATATAGGGTTTTGCTAATAACAACCTTTAAGACGGTGGTTATAATTAAAAGATAAATGAATTACAATTCATTATATTGCAAGAAACAAATCATCCAATCAAATGTAAACTTTCTCCAACTCAACTCCGTATTCCATGTTGTGTATTGCTCTAATAAACTACGTCGAATGAGCTCATAGCGCGTTGCAAGCAGTGGTATGTCTTATGCAAACCTGATATGACATGGAGCTTATCGGACGTTTCAAGGCACGGGTCCACTAAACTAGTGAGATCATCTCTGACCCTGCAGTTCATAAGACACCCAGAATAATCAGCCACCAATGTTTCTATACATATAAACGTCTACAAACTTTTATTTTACAGTTCATTAGTTTGTACAAAAGAAACGGAAAACAAATGTCAAGTATATACTGATGGAAAAAAGATGCAGAGGTTATAACTCCGCCAAAAAAAACCTTTACAATAGTTTCAAGTTAATATTACTTATTAGTATTAGAATAATAGAGAAGTAGAAGTTTACCGACAGCGACAGATTCTGGAGCACCACAATTCTTTCCTCAAGTTCATCAAGTAAAAGTCTTCTTTTAACTCGAGCACTTCTGCTTTTCGCTTCTGTCTGAGACACAAGAATGAAGAATCATAATAAAAATCAACAAATGTGATAAGCTTCTAAAGTGTACCATGATGTATTGAACTAGAAACAAACAGGAGAGAAACGACCAATGAAAACTGAACCGTCCCCAATAGTTTAATTGTGTATGCATGGCTAATCAATCATGTTCCGATAAGATTCCATGTCTGCTTTATTTTCCAATCGGATAACAAGAATATATCATGTACACCACAGCACCAGATAGCTAATTAAAAAGAATACAACATGTGTGGCATACCTGTTTGACCCATGTACGTGTCATCATGAGAAGACCAAACGAAACAAAGATTGGTTCCTGACTGATGTTCCATAACATACTGCAAAAGGAGTTGTACACAAGATTACATATAAAATTGCGTATCGGCATAAAAAACACATATTAAATTCAATAAAGCATGGTTTCTTTTCATTAGATTTGAAATTCAAAGATACCTAAATTTTTTGCAATTTCTACTTGAAAGACATATTTGTAGAAATAAAGTTTTTGTTAATCAATGATCTCTATAACTTAATTAACAGTATTGTTATGCTACAAAGTTATATATTTGATTGATAGCTCACCAAGACAAATTAAGAAAAAAACAAAACAGTAAATGTACTAACTTGTGTAGCTCATGAAAAGTTGATTGCACTTGTTCCTTCTGCCTATTTCTCATTTTCTCGAGATATTCATCTCTTGCAGCTGTAAGCTGAGACAAATTGATATGTCATCATCGGTGATTTGTGTTGGAATATATGAATAATAATAAACTATAAACATATAAGCATCAAAGAGTACGCAGCGGAATAGATCAAATACAAATAATAAATTAACCGAATATAAATGGATGCGTACCTCTTTGTGATTTCTAGCAAGAACAAGAAACCAATGGAACAAGAACTATAAACCCTAATTGGGTTTAATGGTGGATCGACTAGGGTTAGTCGAATAGGGCAAATCACCTTGTTAGCAAAAGTATGCCAACACTTCGTTCTTGAACACACGTATTAGTAGCGTTTCAATAAGAAAAGCTAGGTTCTTAATTCACAAGCAATCCAAACACAATGTTTAGAAGATCGCGTAGGAACCCTAGAAGGGTGTAGTTGATCAACTAAACAAGAATGGTTTTGAGCTTAGAAATCTAGTAGGAACCCTATAAGGGTGTAGTTCGATTTCTAACTCAAGAGGAGAAAGAGAAGGAGATTTGGTTTGCAAGTGAACCAATGGATGAATTAATGAATGAGAGGAGGTCTCATTATATAGCATTCAAGAAACTTGGGGCAAAAGCCATCCCAAACCCTATGGGAGGGAGGGTGGCCGGCCATGGGTTCACAAGGCCTAACCTGAACCAAACTTTCACTCTATTCTAAATCAAGTCCTTCATCTTTCGTCTAACGGTCGTTAGGTACCGTTAAATGCTCATTTCGTGAATTTAATAATTATTCGTCACTAAAACAATAATTATTAATTAATTGAAACTCATACGTAAAGTGTGCAATCCCGAAGTCTCGAGTTCGAGTCCGGTCATGATATATTAATTTATTATCCATTAAAACTAACAGCTCCCACTCGGATATAGATTAATGTAACAATGACAATGGTTAGTCTAGCATAACACGCCAATGTCCCCAGAACGATCTCGAGTATGGTTTCCTGGAAAAAACCACATTTGATAATTCATCATCATACTTATCCTTTTGATTCTAATACTATGTTAATATGGATATGGATCGAAGTCATTCCATAATTAACTAGTGTTTCTCGTTATTTATGATCAAGCAAGATTACCAATTCATCTGAACGTATTCCAGATAGACCTTGGGCATGGCCATGCAAACATCTTGTTAATCCTACGAGTGGCCAAACAGTATTAAACTTCAAAACAAATTTGAAGGAACCAAATCCTGTATTGACTACAAGCATAACCTATGAACTTCGCATCACATCTGAAAATAATCCTTATAACTACCAGTTACGGATAGCGTTAGATTATCTCACAGAAAATGAGCTACATCCACAGTAGTTACCTGGTATCTCAAGTCTGAGGATAAATATTCATGATTTACTCTAATGACAACATCCATAAGTACAATCATGTAATTGGGATTTTGTCCTATATCCAATTTATCCAGTATTGAATATCATGTGAATTTGGCATGTCCACGCATCAATATATTTTAATATATTATACCAAAACTCAGATTTGTCTTAGTTCAATGATACTCCCATATCATTAATTGACAACGGACTATTTAGAATAACATAACATAAGTTATTCATGGATTAAACATGTAAATATGGGATACAATCTATTATTAATAAAAACAAACGTACTCAGTACTTTAATTCATTATTAAATAATAATTGCTTAACATCCCTTATCCAAATACTAAATAGATCAATGCATGAAAAATTCTTGTTAATGAATTTTGTCTCAAGTAATAACAATCATACTTGTTGACAATTATGCCCAAGTAATGATAATCATACTTGTTGACAAGGCATTATTCAACTAACTTTGATCTATCGGAATTTTGAGAATACTTATTTCAATAATGAAATTCTTGTATATGTGCATTCAAATAATTTGATATAACCACATAATACATCATAAAATGTGTATGACATTCTCAACATACAATTTATGATAATTAAACTTCCAAACCTTTAAAGTTTAAAGTATTCTTATTCTTTAACGTATAATGCAACTATGCTTTTCGTTAAGCATAACTAGTACACATGGCTATTAACAAGGATGAAATCCTTCCATGACTAGTATTGAGTGTCATCTCAATTTATATTAGCATCATTGTATGCAAACAACAATATGCTCTTTTCCGTAAACTTTAATGTGTAATGTTTTATTCCTTCCAAACTTTCAAGTTTGTTGGCTATGACAATTTTACAAATTGTTCATTTATAGAATCTAGAAATTGTTCCAGGCTGAGGATGTGATTCTATATCCAAATATATTCCTTTAGAATATTCATTACACAACTTATCTAATATCTTTCATTAGATATCAATGTTTTCAAATCATCTTTTATCAAAGCATGATATAACAACAACATGATGTACATGAAAAATTCTCGTGTCCAACTTAATTTCATTCATGTACTACATATCCATTTAAACTTTCTAAATGATATGTCATGTTCTATTAGATTCATTTTCCGCACATGTTTACATCAATAAACATATATTCAAGGTTGTATGTTTTACTTATTAAATCTTTCAAGTAAAGTTTCATTCCAAGTTATGACTTACCATTTAACTTATATAGAATGTTACTTCCTATATGTTATACAACATATATGATTTAAATAAGTAAACATAATACTCCCACTAGCTTTCAGAATTACTTAGGAGTTATCTTATTTTAAATTATAAATCAAAACATAGATTTAATATTTAAACATAAGATTTATCTCCTTGATGCATGCATCTATCCATACTTGGATTCTTGCATTTTGTATACTTTCAAAGATTAAATGAATTCATAAAACTCTTAATTACTCATCGTCCTCGCTTAAGTAATTATATAAGAAAGAGGTTTTATAATCCATTGTCAAATTTCATATTCATAAAAATGAATATGACAATTACCATCTTTGAATTTTAATGTACTTAGGAAAGAGTATTCAATCATAGTTAATTACTTAAGTATGATTAATAATCTTGTCATAAGACATACATTAAAATATGTATACAATTTTGTCCATATGATTCTTTATGCAAAGATTTAAACCTCTAGGGTTTTTCTTCTCTTGCAGAAACTCTAAATCAAGTTTTATGGACAACATCTTAACATTCATAGTATGAGCAATTTACCATAATTAGTAAATGCGTCATTATGATTAACAGGCTTACTTTGATCCTGTAATTCATAATTCTCAGCATATTAATTAAATATCTGAGACATCCTTACGGATCTATGAATGAGAGTTTCATCATGTTGAGATTTAACCTTTACATTTCAAACCTCATCATGATTTTCACTAGTGTGGTTTTAGAAGATTATATATTTTGTAATTTTGATCTTTCAAGATCTAAACAAAATTCCCACTTGCCTTTTGTATTTTATAAATACTTTAGCAAGATGAGCAACACTAAATCGTTCTCATTTGGGATATTACAAAAATATTTTACAGTTCCTGACTCTTGTTTGTTAAAACCACTTATTAACAAAATCAGAACTTCATTTTAAGACTTTAATGTGATTCATCACATTCCATAATGCCTTATTTAATCTTCTAGGTTGGAGTCTTATTAAGTATATTCAATCCATACTCAATATTCTAATCTTGATAACTTTTGGAAGAAAAGAAGTCATATTTATCTTTTAATCAAACAATATAACAAGAGTTTGATTTTTCCTAACTGAACACACCACCAACTTGTGATGTTTCATTAGAATTAATATTGTGAGACAAACTAACAATATGTAAGATAAACTTATTCCCTTTGGCTTACCTATTTACCAACTAAGTCAACTTAATGGTACAATAGAATTTCCAAGCCAATTGCATGCTATATAACATAAGTACCTTTTGAACAAGTTACTTCATGTTCATGTCTTAAGAAGACATAAACTGTTATATTCCCACTTTACGTTGTACATCATTTGATCAACTCAATGATTTCTTGTTTGAAACATAACAAGTTTAACGTCTTACTTTATTATAAGTCTTGTAATAGTTAAAAGACTTCATGTTTATAAGAAGATATAAACATAAATAACTAAAGTATTTGTGAACACCACTACTTGGTTTCAATAGTAATTTCAAGTTAATTTACTACTTCATTTGCTTATGTCATTTTATGAATTATCCAATTTAAGAAACTGCAAACTCACATAATTCCATTACATCAGATCTGCTAGTAATGAAATCATGTAGTTTACCTTTCTATTGCAATCTAGGCAGGTTACACCCTGACGTAAATTGTAAATTCAAGTGTTTCTTTTAATTTGAATATCATAAGACATAAAAGTAGTCTTATAATCATGACACATGTTCTACATAAGATAATCTTACACATTAAATGTATAAGTCCTATTAGAACATTGATCTCTTACCTTGCAATTAAGAGAATCCTATCATCATATTTCTATGTATTGTTCCTTTGCACACAATAAACAATTCTCCCACTTGTGCATTGAACAATATCATGTAGTATATAAACAACACAACATAAGTTTGTTTATGTGATTCAATATGATTTGTGTCATAAGTAGATGTATGACTAATTTGTCTTATCAGGAAACGCATATGGCTATCCTAAGAACATGAGTGTCTACAATTTGAAAGTAATTATCTTGAAGATAATTTTGGGCTACTACACAGAAATTAAGTCTTGTAGCTCCCACTGAATTAGAGAACATAACAATAACTCTATATTCAGTAAACAACACAAAGCTCCCACTGGATTTGACAACATTGTACGTGTTTCATAACCAGTGAAAACAATTTGCTTGTTTTTACTTTCCTACACATTGAGAAAAACCCATACGTAATAATTACTCAGGTTCTAAAATGTGTATTCTACTATGTTTATGATGGATTATCCATCAATGATATTAACTTGAAGAATTTGAGCATGCAGCTTCTTCCTTAATAGGCCTACCATCCCCATAATGGTATGTAGCACCTTTAAAGCACAACAACTAGATAAAATACTAGCTTTGCCTTTTACCAATTTTGCGGTAATCTGTCCAGCTTCTAATAACTCATATTTTCCATTTAACCAAATGCTTTGTTTGTTATAGAAGAATTCATTCACCAAATAAGAGTAATGAAATTTCTATGGAAAATAAGATGTGCTATATCCTTAAATATTAAAGATTGCTATGAGTTATATATTAGAATGTAGACAATTCTAATGTTCCTATCATACCTTTCTCAATCATGAAAAGGAATAGGATTGAGTCTTATTCTTTTCTCATGGAAAATAGACTTAGGATTGAGTCTTATTCTTATGTTCCTATCATACATTTCTCAATCATGAAAAGGAATAGGAATGAGTCTTATTCTTCTCTCATGGAAAATAGACTTTCTTTCATTTCGGTAAATTTTTCTCAATCAAACATTATGTTTGAAAGCAGAATTATATCAATTTACCAATTTACGACCAAACCACGTTTACGGCTTTAATGTTGCATTAATACGTTAAAAAGAATTACAAAATTCAATTTTAGTATTTTCGATAATTAAATTTTCATGAAAATTAAATACCCATGGTTCATAATCAAATAACCATTTAATTTTCACTGAAAAACTAGGATCCAAATTGACATAGGTTCATCACATCAGTTGATCTGCTAGTGATGACGGTATTCAATAAGGTACGAGTCGAACCTCAATTGCCAATATTCAATTGCAATTCCTAGAATCGATGGGATTTACATATTTGCCAACCGCAGTTGCAATGTAAGCATGTTTTATCCCCATCTTCTTATGCCTTGAGTGATCAGTCCCGCTATCAACTCAATTAAGTTAACCAATTTAAGAAACAACAAACTTACATAATTCCACCACACCAGTTGATCTGCTAGTGATGAAATCATGTAATTTGCCCTTCCATTGCAATCTAGCCAGGTTACGCCCTGACGTAGACCCAATTTTAGGTGTTTCCGTTTCATTGGATGACATATAAATTAAATTTAAGGGTAGTAAATTTGATGTGTGTAATCAAAATATATGTACAAAGATGTCATGCATTCATCTTGTAGCATATGTTTCATGTAAAAAAACTTTACTCATTAGTTTCTTTACGAGCTTAAATCTCTAAAGTTTTGATTGAGGCGTTGAGAAACTTACAACTTTGCCTTAAGTGCTTCGTAGTTATCATGGATGTTAGGTAAAACTAAATTTGACTCACAGGCGAGCGGCAAGCCAGAATGGAGGCTCACTAAGGCCGCAATTTAATGCAAAGCCATCCTTATACCCACTTTATAGTTTGTCAAAATAGTTTCACCTTACAACCACTTAATACAGTCGCGATCAATCAACCAAAAGTTCAAGATTTATATATATATAAGCTCAAAACAGGATTTCACCATTATTAAGTCCGTTTATTATTTTATTTTTGAAATTACCCTTTTGTTACTATCATGTCACAAAACATATAAAACAAAAGTAATTAAATAAAATAAACAAACGACAACAATAATGGACATGCAAATAAAAATCAATTTAAAACACACAATTGATTTAATACACGATTAATAGGGTCTTCCCTAATCTTATAATTAATCAAATTTTAGTAATCTTTATTCATAATATTTACTAAACAATTTATCAATTATAAAAGAATCGCATAATAAGCATGAAATCTTAAAACCAAATCATCATAATCCAAGACAACACATGCATGGTTTGTCATGGATGCCCATATTGCACATATTATAACAAATAATCATGTCAATCAAGGAACGCAACCAAACGGCATATCACCAATATCCATTTATATACACATAAATTACATGCAACCTAGGGTTTCTACAAGTTTTTATCACATAATTCATCAAACCCTAATTTCCTTTTTTAAATAAAAAAATTCGACATTTATAAAAAAAAAAAAAAATCGAAAAAAAAAAAATCTAGGGTTTATGAAAAATATAAAAACATAAGAACACCAAGCATGTGATTAATCAAACGATTCAATTTTTATGTGTTTCGGTAATTCATTATAATGTATTAAGTATTAACGGCTCTTGATGCCACTGTTGGAATATATGAATAATAATAAACTATAAACATATAAGCATCAAAGAGTACGCAGCGGAATAGATCAAATACAAATAATAAATTAACCGAATATAAATGGATGCGTACCTCTTTGTGATTTCTAGCAAGAACAAGAAACCAATGGAACAAGAACTCTAAACCCTAATTGGGTTTAATGGTGGATCGACTAGGGTTAGTCGAATAGGGCAAATCACCTTGTTAGCAAAAGTATGCCAACACTTCGTTCTTGAACACACGTATTAGTAGCGTTTCAATAAGAAAAGCTAGGTTCTTAATTCACAAGCAATCCAAACACAATGTTTAGAAGATCGCGTAGGAACCCTAGAAGGGTGTAGTTGATCAACTAAACAAGAATGGTTTTGAGCTTAGAAATCTAGTAGGAACCCTATAAGGGTGTAGTTCAATTTCTAACTCAAGAGGAGAAAGAGAAGGAGATTTGGTTTGCAAGTGAACCAATGGATGAATGAATGAATGAGAGGAGGTCTCATTATATAGCATTCAAGAAACTTGGAGCAAAAGCCATCCCAAACCCTATGGGAGGGAGGGTGGCCGGCCATGGGTTCACAAGGCCCAACCCGAACCAAACTTTCACTCTATTCCAAATCAAGTCCTTCATCTTTCGTCTAACGGTCGTTAGGTACCGTTAAATGCTCATTTCGTGAATTTAATAATTATTCGTCACTAAAACAATAATTATTAATTAATTGAAACTCATACGTAAAGTGTGCAATCCCGAAGTCTCGAGTTCGAGTCCGGTCATGATATATTAATTTATTATCCGTTAAAACTAACAATTTGTGAATAGAAAGAAATGATCATCAAGAGGGAAGAAGAAGGAATGCCTTAACAAGATAAGTTATAATCTTCATAAACCATGTGTGGCATTATGGAAAACTTTTGTAGAAAATTACTAACTTGAAATAGGTTTAATGATAAAGTAAAGCACAACTTTCAGAAGATTTCCAAGACATTAGTAACCCTGAACTAAAAGAGTATCAATTGTACGATGTGTTAAAATAGAAGGCATTAGAAATCTCACCGCTTGCTCGTTTGAAAAAATCTTTTTTGCCGCAAGAACCCAATTGTCGACGATGCTTGATAGTCTAGTATGACGTATAAGCCATACTGAAAATAATGAAATTCCTATAGCCCCAAAAGTGTAGCGCATCCAGTGCTCAGTTATTTTCCGTGGCTTACGGTATATCGAAACCTAAAACAAAACAAAACATGTAAATCTTGTTTATAAAACAATCAGTTGCTATAGTTACAGACTTACAGTTGCATAAAAATATATAATTAAGATAGTTCGTTTTAGCAGATAGCTCGTATACTCTAACACGAAGATATGAAATACAATTCTTTCACCATACATGTATACAACCCCATAAATTCAGTTAAAAAAAAACGTGAATAGCAATTGAAAGTGCATCAACATATAAGCTTACCATCATGGATATATACATGTCCAGCTTGTTTAGATTTTCATGAATCAAAGTGATGGCATCCTCAGTAATTAGTATTAGCATCGGACCATTTCTCATCCCAGGTATCAGTATCAGGCCATACCTCCTTATAATCTGCTAGTTTGTCAAACGAGAAAGAGCCATCCTATAGATGTTTAAGTGAGCGTTAAACATACTGGATTTTAACCAATCCATCCAATCAACTTGTTTTAAAAATCGGTTGAAGGGTACTTACACCAATTGCGCAAATAGATGCTTCCAGTTTTGAAAAATGGTCATTTATAGTGATTAGCAATGACCCAAACCGTTTATCTATATCTTGAGCCATGGTCTCCCCGAATTTATCAATCTCCATATAATACTGGAAGGATGAAAAGAAAAATGTAATTAATACATAATATAATGCAAATGGCAAGATGATAGGTAATTTGAAGTTGGAAGAAACCTGTGATACAAAAACAGCCAACGGGTGTCTTAAATTATATAAGATGCGTATCTTATCGGCTACTTCAGCATCTTCAATATGGTCAAGGCGTAAAATATTACCAAATGTTTGAGGCTCCCGCACATCATAAGCGAAAAGTAATAATCTTTCAGAAGGTGAAACTCGTTTCTGAAACAACAATAACAACAGTAAATTACGCTATTATAGGTAAATACCGTACATATATACATTGTTAAAAAACTATTGGAAGTGTTATTTACATACAATGGCTCCAGAAGGATCCCAACGAAGCAAAGCCTTGTCGAGAGCATGCAAATTTACGAAGGTACGATTCAGTATTTCTTGTAGAGCACTATACACAGGATGAACATTATTATTAAATATTTTGGAAACTACAGCTTGTGCAAAACATTATATAACCCTAAACTTATGATTAATTAAAGAGAAAAAACAAACATGCTCAATAATTTCGAGAGAGATAGGGACACAAATAGGAAGACAAGACCAGCGACTCCTTCCTGATATTGATCCAGGCCCGGATCGATATAAAAGACAAATATAAACTTATAGGGTGCATGTATGTAATTCTCCTTTGAAAGCTGATTACTCTCGTATCCTTTTACCCACGTACGTATAAACACAATCTCTTTTCCCATTTCTTGTATAAACCAACAAAGCAAAAACAATGGTGTTGGCCTAAAACGTGGATCTTTATTGGTCTAACGTTCAATGCAAAATATACCAAATGTGAAATAAAATTGATATAAACACTAAAAATGCTTTTTCTTATAACTTGTAATATAAAATTGTCTTCAAGTAAATGTTTACAGAATTTGTGATATATATACATAATGAAACGGTACAAAGAACCATTGTAATGGTTCGGTTCTAAAGGGATTCGACCAACAGTTGTGATGGTTCGGATTGTAACTGTCAATTTTACAGTTATTTCCAGAGTTGACTTTTTAAAAGGGGTTGACTTTTGACTTCGGGTTTGACCTTGAAAACGGGTAAAAATAAAGATTGGGATTAACCCAATATTCTCCCCCTTAATCACAATCGCTGCGACGTAGATCTTTAAGTCTTTTGTAGTCGTCTCCATTTCGCTTCCTTTAATATTCGCTGCAACATTGATCGAATTTTGGAATCTTCTGCACTCCCTGCTATCTTTGCGATGTTTGCACTCTCTGCGGTTTCTGCAATCTCTGCTGTTTCTGCAATCTCTGCTATTTCTGCAATCTCTGCTATTTCTGCACTCACTGCGGTATGCTCATTGTATCATTTCTCTTCAGTTATAGTCGCCATAAGCAATGTTGGCTCTAAGTCTTCTTCAATAAAATTGGATTGTTCTATGACTTGATTCTTGCGTTTATTTTGACATTCATAGGCATAATGTCCAAGTTTGTGACATCGGTAACATGTTATTTTCGACTTATCACCATTCTTTTGTGGTTTGTTGTCGGTTCCTTCCGACTCATCTGAGGTGTATCCTTCATTAAATTTTTCGTAGTTTTTATATTTTCCACTTCCACGTCCTTTAAAATGCTTTCCTCTACCTTCATGTCTTGTGAACATCAATTTTTCTTGATTGTTCTCTTGTTTTCCTTTCTTATATTTAATCCTTTCTTCATAGGTTTTAAGTCTTCCTACGGCTTCTTCAAATGTCATAGTGTTTAAGTCTGAATATTGTTCTATAGATGCTACTATTTGCAGATACCTATCCGGTACAGCATTTAGTAATTTTCTGACTAAATTTGTATCTTTTATTGTGTGTCCTAGACTAGCGGCTTTGTTTACAAGAGTTGTTAGTTTTCCTGTAAAGGTGTCGATGGTTTCATCTTCCTTCATAGTTAACATCTCCATTTCTGATCTGAGTGTTTGAAGTCTGGCTTGTTGTACTCTTTCTTCGCCTAAGTGTCTAGATCTTAAAGCGTCCCATATTGCTTTTGGGGTTTTGTACTTTGTTATTTGAACTAATTGTTCTTCGGGTAAGGATTGGTAAAGGTATGCTATTGCAGTTTTTTCTTTTTTCTTATCAGATTGAGTATTTTCAGTTGGCTCAATCGTTTCCCATAACCCATTTGTTTCTAAAATAATTTGCATGCGAATTGCCCATAACGAGTAATTCGCTGGTTTTAACATTGGGCATTGAAATTGAGGATTGGTGTTGTTTACACCAGTCTCTTTATTTCCACCGTTTCCACCGTTTGTCATTTTTAAAATAAAAATAAATGACTAAGTAATCTCCTAAAATCTAACACTAATTGTGTTATAAAGTTTCTAGCGCGCTTTAAAGGGTTTGTTTTTTTTTTTAAAAAAAAACTTGGAGATTATAAATAAAATGAAATAAGCCTAAGGTTAATTACTCCTTAAAAGATATTTCTAAATATAATAAGCAGTGTAAATTTCACTAGGTTATTATATAAAATATGATAAGATACTAAATGTTATTTTTTAAAGTACTTATCAAAAATAAAACTATACTAGGTATATTATTTGTAAAACAAAAAATACTCCAAGTATAATAAAAATAAAATAAAGGGTGGATTGTGGAAAAATAGAACCTGGAGGGTGTTTATTAAAAACGAAGCCCTAATATTGTTTTGTGTCCGGTTCCTTTTTGCCCTAGCGTTTTATTACGCCTCTCTTCTTCTTCTTCTTTTTTATCTCTTTGAGAGATAAAAAATCTCTGACTCTTTTTGAGTGAGACCGGTACTGCTATGTTGTTCTGGTGGTTGACCGCCGGATGTTGGCTGTGGTTGATCACTCTTTTTTTTTACGGATATGTGGTGTTCCTGTTGGGATTCTTCCTCCGTGTATATATATTGAATCAAGTGGTGATTCAAGAATAAGGGTGCTATGAATCGAATCGTTGAAATACAGGTGTGTTTGTTCCTTGTATTGATTCAATAATGAATTTGCCCCTTTTGAAGACAAACCGTATGGGTTTTTTTTCTGGGTCGAATGATGTTTTTGTTAAAACAGATAAAATGGGTCTTATTACTTTCGGTATGATTATGAATAATTTCTGCAAAAATATAAAGGGGTGCCTTCTAATTGATGCCGGTAATTATAAATTATGGGGCGACAATTAGTTGAAGTTATCCCTTAATTGAAGCGCAACTATTGTTGTTGTTGTGTTCGTTGTAATTGCAGAAATACCGAGACCTATTTTTTCGATTCACAGATTGTAAAAATTGAAAAGGTATATGATGAATTGGTTAGTTTAATCCAAACCGCTCTGATACCAATTGTTGACCTAAAACGTGGATCTTTATTGGTCTAACGTTCAATGCAAAATATACCAAATGTGAAATAAAATTGATATAAACACTAAAAATGCTTTTTCTTATAACTTGTAATGTAAAATTGTCATCAAGTAAATGTTTACAGAATTTGTGATATATATACATAATGAAACGGTACAAAGAACCATTGTAATGGTTCGGTTCTAAAGGGATTCGACCAACAGTTATGATGGTTCGGATTGTAACTGTCAATTTGACAGTTATTTCCAGAGTTGACTTTTTAAAAGGGGTTGACTTTTGACTTCGGGTTTGACCTTGGAAACGGGTAAAAATAAAGATTGGGATTAACCCAATAAATGGTTTAATTTATAATTTCCATCGTGTAAAATTTACAGTTTCTACAAATTCTTGTGAATCAATCCTTTTTATAAGTGGATCAAAAAATTAAACCAATCAAAGTAGTAACGACAGTTAATCAATCCTTTTTGTAAGTGGCACAATTTGAGTTTGTTGGCTTATTTGCTTGGCTATATATAACATATGGTATTGGAAGCTTTTATGATGTGTTTATCGTGTCTTTTTTTGCAATTGTGAAAGAGTTCAAAATGCTTTATTAATCTGAGTGAATTCTTTGATCAGCTTGCATGATGATCTCAATGCTTGATTGTTACTGTGAATGTTTACATATAGTATGAATGAATTATATTTTCAAGCCAAGAATGGCATATTTGCAACTAAAGTCTGTTTGTAACTTTGTATTATATGATTCCAGTACCATTAACATAAGTTAACAATTGATTAATTTTTTTAGGTGAGGATGCAACAGGATCAAGAAAAAATGATGGGAGTGTGGTTACTTATGACAAAGGATAGTTTAACATTTATTTAATCAAGTGCTAATAATACTAAGGGCCCGTTTGGTTGGGTACTTTTGGATTCAATGAATCTTTTCAAACATAAAAATTGTTGTTTGGCACAAAATAGAAATGGATTTATGCGGGTCATGCTAGCAAAATATGATTCCACACCAATATGGTGTTTTTTGTTCATCATCAACAACAACTTATAAAACCTTCTTCATAAATCCAGTGCTTATTTTATTATAAAAGAACCATCTTTTAACCTTCCAATCACCTTTTTCTTTTAAGGGTCTATCTATCTTCTTTTTGAAATTCCTTTTTTGATATTCTTGCTCAAGCCTCTTTTTGATGCTCTTTTGATTGTGTTAAATATACACATATACTTGTATGTAAAAAACATGGATACTTACGATATGTTACGTCCTATCAAATACACCCAACACAAAAACGTTACTACAATGGTTAAGTCGTCGTGCAAGAAACCATCTAGCCGACATCAAACAACAACAGCTTTGTTACCTAAAGTTGTACGCATATCAATGACTGATCCAGATGCTACTGACTCATCTAGTGATGACGAGGATGAGCTGTTTGGAAGACGACGTGTTAAGAAATATGTCAACGAGGTTAATATCCGAACCAGTTTTAACAAGCGTTGTCCTACAACAACCTCAACACAAGTTAATGTTGTAAATGGTCGGGGTAAAAAGATATGTTCTAAACAAGTGAAGCATGCACAAAGGTAGTGGTGGTGGAGGAGCAGCTGTGGTTGTTATGGTCGGGGGTGTTCGGAAGTTCCGAGGAGTACGACAAAGACCATGGGGTAAATGGCAGTCCACGTGTTGGGACACGCTGGAAATAGTACATACAATGACAAAAATTCAAAAGTTTTGTGTTACAATGAAAAAAAATAGTTGGCTACACACAATCGCAAAAAGTGTCAAGTTCGATGTATTTTTTTTTTTATCATTTTCCCAACATTATAATGTGTTACTGTTTTTTTCCTCTTGTTCCAAATGCCGAATATAACAAGTATAAAGAAATTTATTCATCGAGTGTCGGGCGAGAAAAGTATCTCAGTTAACAAATTAATAGAAAATAGGTTATCTGAAATATCGGATATCCGAAATTTCAAAAAAAAAAAAAAAGTTACATAAAATACTATATCTAACGTAAAAGCATAATCGCAAATTTCGGATATCCCAATTTATGATATAACTAGTTATTAACTAAGTAAATAATTTTCAAACTTTCCAATTTTCGAAACAAATCAAATATAGTACACGACGACAATGTTTCTAGTCATGATTCTGACATGGAGTAAAGAAGATAACTTGTGCATACTTATATAGAATGGTTAACATGACTCATATGAATTGGGATTAGTATTATGTTAGTGGTTTATGACATTTCATGTAGTTAATAAAGCAAAATAATATAACTACTGTGACATGCATTAACCACTAAATTGTATAAGTTCTTAATTTTTTACGTACGAATCATGCTTTCAAACGCTAAAACCCTTCCATATATACTCCATCATCTTATGTTTAAGCATTTATAACACCTCCCTTTATTATGTTTAAGCATTTATAACATTTATACACTAGTACAGAAAGAACATTTTATAACGGACTTTTAATAACGGTTTTTAATTAACCCGTGTTAAATAATTTGAAAACACAAAAGTAATATAAAAATAATATAAGATATATCATTTAACACGATTGTTTATTTTATCCAATTTTTTTTTTTTTTTTTTTTTTTTTTTTTTTTTTTTTTTTTTTTTTTACAACGGTTATCTAGGAGTGCTTTAAAAAAGTTTAATATTATATAATTTACCCTTATCATTTAAAGCGGTTAAGTATTAGAGTTCTAAAAGATTTCATATTTTATTATTAAATTTTCTCATTTACAACGGTGGATTACTAATGTTCTAAAAGATTCAATATTTTATAATTTATACTTGTTATTTATAACGGTTAACTAGAATAGTTTTAAATAATTGAGTATTTTATAATTTAATTTTAATATTTACAACAGTTGAGTATTACTGTTTTAAAAAATATTTTCAAATTCCAAATCTGAACGTGGATTTGCAGCTTTTCCTTTATTTCTTTCATTTTTTTTACGTACTCAACTCACTTTTCTTTACCAATATACTCTTTACTCTTCTTCACCAACCAAAACCTACCAAAACCTTGAAATCAATCTAACATTCAAAGCTTTGAAACCAACTATTCCGCAATAAATGATTCATTAAACCAACTCTTCTACAATAATTGCTCATTAACTCTCTTCAACAATAATTGCTTCATTGTTTACGAAGGTAAGCAATTTCCATTTCCGAACTTTCATGTTATTTGTTAAATTGTATTCTAGTTATATACAGTTTTGTCCGAGTATTTATAGTTTAGATTTATAATGATAAATTAGTTCATTTAGTTAGTTGTATATCATATGCCTTAAGTTTTATACCCGTCCGAGATTAATCTACTAGAGATTAATTTCGGAAAGTCCCCATTTTTGGGACTGCTTTTTGAATATTTCGTCTCATTTAGGATATGATGTATAAGTTTTAACAACTTTATTATTTAAGAAAATTTGGTACATATCTCTCTTTTACTCCTTTGGGTTGTGTTTTATACGCATACTTGAGGAGTAGAGGGGAGATGCTGCCGAAATTTTCTTTAAATGGTAAACGCGGTAAAATATATACACATATGAGACGTAGTATTCAAAAAGTGGGTTAGAGACAAACCGTGACCACTTTTGTAGAATACTAACTATGTAGGAAACATGTTCATGTTGTGATTTGTGAGGCGTATAAGGTGAGGAAGAGGAGAGGAAAGAAAGAAAGAAAGGAACCTTGAGAGAAAAAGAGAAATATTAGATTGAGATTAAGTGAAGGTCCAACCCTCTCCACATGTGGAGAGGGGTATATATACTTACAATATAAAGCCCACTCCCGGGCTGTGGATCAGGCATACAGTGGGTGAAGACCCGTCCTTCTTCCACGGTGTTACTAAAACTAATACTAATTAACTAATAAATAAACTAACTACGAGCTAACTTAATGCTATTACAATCATTAGGTGACCGAGACTTTTACAGGAATATTTGTATTCCTAACAATCTCCCCCTAAGCGAGGTCACCTTTGAAATTAAGATCTTTGGTCTTTAAGCATTCTTTAGTCTTTGTAGCTCGTAGGATCTGATTCTTCTCTTTTCAACAAACTTCGTACTTCAAGCAAGAGAACTTGTGATTTGAATTCCTTTGAGATATGTGATCTTTGAGCTTCTTTGAGATCATCAGCCAAAGTAAATCTCCAAGCTCATCCATAGTTGTATTGCCTTCATGTGATGTAGTGACAAGGGACCATCATGCTCACACCCTTCTGTATCTGGAGACGTTGCATTGGAGTTTGTGAATCAGGAGACTTTTTCATCAGAGTTGCGGAAACGTTGTTAGAAGTCTCTCAACATTTTGTTGTAGCAAGTCTCTCATCTTCATTGATAGTGTGGAGGATGTGTAAGCATGAGGTATGGATTGACCCGATTCAGCTGGAATCTGGAGCCATCAACGCCATCTTTATATTTGTCCCTGAAATAAAACAGTTAGCAATAAAGATAGAGAACAAACATGGCTTTGTCATTCGTTCTGCGAGGACAGACTACCCTCCGATTTTGTGAAAACCGACCTGTGATCAGGTAGAGTCTCTTTTAAAGAAGACTCTCCTTGACAGGAATTTCCAGCTTGTAGTAATGAATTTTCCAAAGAATCCACTTTGAAATCTTCATACTTAGCATGTTCTCATACCGGAACGTCTCAAAGCAGACATCACGATAGAGTGAATCGGTGAATGAATATTCACGGATTGATGAGAAATAGATTTATAGAAATCACTCGTGTGTCCTATGATAAACATTTTTGAGACACAACGAGAGTTTTGTATTTAGAGTCAAATTTCCATCAAAAATACTTTTGTTTGAAAGATATTGTACACAATCAATGTGCTCGAAAGATTAGTTGGTGAGCACATTGAGAGGTTTTAGCAAAAGTATCCGTCAATCCATATCCTGGAACAAGTTTGATTCAATTATGAATCGCACCATCGTTGCTTTCCAGTTGTCACTTGATCATTGATCCAAGATGGATCTCACATGTCACCTACCAAGAGCTTGAGTGATGTTCGATCTAGAAGGATTTCCATCTTCATTGTGAATATTTTCATATCACTCGGATGTTCTGGCAATACCACAAGGATAATGCGTAGGACTCTAAATATTTTATCTTATTTTCCACATTGTGTGAAACAATAAGCATATTTGGAATGTGTGTCCTAACGAGATTTATGGATGATCTCATGGCTCTAGACTCAATAGTGCGTTATGATCCGCTCCTGGAGACTGGGGATGCGTCTCCTGTTTTAGGTATCAACATAGCTCGCAATGAGCGGTCGATACATTACACAGGGTTCCCCGTGAGATTGAAACAAGCTCTTTTAAGAGAACTTGAGTGGTTGGGAAGTTTGGTGCAGTGCGTCACTGGGTCCATGACGTCTTGTCTTCAATACCGGTGTTACTTTAGTAACCACTAGTAGATTATGAATTGAACCCGGTTTCTGCCCTAAGGTTGAATATTTGGAGGGCTATTTCTTTTCATCCTTTCTCATTTCATTTCTTTTTCATTCTTCAACCCCTTCAGTGCTTACCGAGACTTCACCGCTAGAACCTTGTTGGGTTTGTTCCAGTCCTAGCTCTATCTCAGTCCGCACTCTTCCCTTTCTCACTTTACTCTTTTTTTCAATCATTCCTAAGGACTTCTAATCTATCTATGGATTGTCCCTGGGAAGATCCTTCCGGTTTTGGTAGGTCATGGGAACTTATACCTAACCTTAACCAACCTTATAACTCCGTGCATTAAAGTAAATGGTCGGTCTTAGGTATTATTTCCACAAACGCCTTTCGCTCCCCCTCAATATGTGCATCGATATTCGAAAGTGTTTAGCACATATGTGGGAGCCTATTATTGAGTCGAAAAGATCACATTTGATATCAGATTGCATATTTAAATCACATTCTCTCCCCCGATAAAAAATTTCAAATCTTTTGAGATTTTTGATCTCAATTGATTTAAATAATTTAGAAAGCGTTTTGTGAGAGAAATGCGGTCAATTTTAATATTTTCAGATAAAAAAGAACTTTTTCTTGCTCCCCCTCAAACTGTGAGGGAGGTTGTTATGTGTCAGATTTGAAGAGTTATCAACATATTCGAAGTTTTAACGAAAACTCTTTGAAAGTTTACTCATTCTGACACATAACCATCACAAATCTTTTTGTAACAAGGTTTTATGTACGAAGTGTGGGGATTTTTGATGATACATAAAATTTTGAGAAATCACTCTCCCCCTCAATCAATGACGGATGTTAAAGCATAAATATTTTCATAAACTATTAACGTCATTGATTGAGTGAAAATTTTATCAAACTTTTGAGTTCAATTTGATTTTCATTCAAAATTTCATGGTACCACCAAGTTTTGCACAAACACTTTCCGGAAAAATCATAGAAGGGAAAGTATTTGGCGATAAAAAGAAGATTTCTCTTCTTTATCAAGAAATAATGCACTGAAGCGTACATTAGATCGAGGGTGCATGAATATAAAGTAATTCACGTTCGGACGAACGGCACCCTTTGTTAGGAACAACCGTCTTTTTGGCGACGTGTTTTCCTTAATTTTGAAAACCGGGTTGCTATCTGAAGTAATAGCAAGCCGTAATTTATGAAGACCGGGTTGTAGCCTGAAATGACTACAAGCCATAATTTGAAGAATGTTTTAAGATACGACATGTTTTTGAAAAAAAAACTTTATTTGAAACCGAAAAACTCTTGCTCAAGCATATGTATGATTCCGTGTCATTATTGAATGACATTTCTAGAAACGTACATAATATCGATTATACAAGAGACATGTCGTGAGAAGAATATTTTTTTGTGATTTTGTGATTTTACATTTTTCTATTTTCTTTTTGTGGAACTATTATATACCAAGGGTATGTGGATAAAGAGGAGTACATATGCATATATATATATATATATATATATATATATATATATATATATATATATATATATATATATATATATATATATATATATATATATATATACACATAAGCCAATATATATATACAGAAGTATGCACACTATGTGGGATAGGATATGCAATAGGGAATATAACAATTTATAAGGATACACAAGGAGGGCCACAACCTAATGACAATACAAAACAATCATCCCAACCAATACACATAATTATGACACTAAATCCCACCACTGATCACATTACTCAGTACGTTGTAGAAGACGGTAGTCCCCATCACGAACTCTGCCACCAACGTAGCACTCCAGGCTTCGGAAGATTCTTCGTAACTTCAATCTCTTGCGGATGCCAGCCAAAAACCTCTTGTTCCGCGTTAACTCATTTGCAGTCCAGTGATTGGTATAACGTCTAGTTCCATGGTCATAAACGTGGTATTCTTTTACTCTGAAGTCCAACGCCTCTTCAACCATACGTAAGGTACCGTCGCTGAACTTGTGTATTTCATTGAAGCGCAAAACCATAGGAACATTGTATTTGTCACGAAATACCGTTGCCAGGGGAGATTCAATGACTGTAAAGTCAGCAACCCGTTCTAGACTATTGACATTCCATAGAGGCCTTGTGAGGTTGAGCTGGGATTGGTAGCTTTCGATGCCAAGCTGAAAGTCTTCTACCCGTTTCCTGATGACGATACCCTGGATCCAGTGAAGTACGGCAAACACAAGAGACTTCATTTCACGTGATGGTAGATGATGCAGTTTTCCTTGAAGATGGTGTAGATACAAATCTTCGAAATCATTAGGGCGCAGGTGTTTGAAGTCCCCTTCGGATATGGTGTAGTCCTTGAAGTCAGCTCGTCTGAGTGTAATGTTCTTGAGGTAGTCATATCCATAGATGGGATGTATTTGAACTTTGACCACACTGATGATTTGAAGAGGTGAGCGAACTGACTTTTGGTCACCTGGAGCTTGAAACCGATCTATGTATAACTGCTGCTTCTTCAACCACCAGTGAGAAATGCCCAGAGATGCCGAGATGTTGTAGTCGTATTCTTGAGTACTCCACATGCTGTCGGGGACTAGCTGTTCCAACCCGATATCAGAATAATGGGCAGCTTTCATCTTAGTAATGGACAAGGCTGACTTGCATTGTCTACTCCCAAGCTTAAGATATTCAAGGTCTTTGTTGAAGAAGAATTCAGCTTGGATAGTAACATTTCCAGGAGGTCCACCCAAGGGAAGTGGAGTGTTGTAATTATACTTCATTATTCCGTCATCCACAATGTCATTGAACATCTTGTGGCACTCCTCCATCTGGTATTGTAGCTGATTAACATCCTGATGAAAAACTTTGACAATGTTGTAGGCAGGGCCTTCCAGGTCCTTCTGAGTGAGCCTTGAGAGACCACGTTTCTTGCAGAACCATGTGATGAAAGTTCCCATATCACCTGTTTGGGAAAGTAGGGAATCTTCAGAAGGTGGAACAAAACTGGTGGTGATTGCATTAATCCAGTTATTCTCATTGGTTGGCAAGTCAGAGGAAGGAATCGTCCAGTCAGGCTCAGGTGATTGCATTATGTTGTCATCTGGTTTCCACCATGTTTCTTTGTCAACCTTGGTTAAGGGAACCTGCGGTGGATCAGTGGTGTCAGTTCTGGTGAAGGATTTCCACCACTGTCTGCCAGGGATGTGAGTTGTAGAAGCATCATCATCTTCGTCATCAGAAGAATCATCGTGTTGAGGAGTGACAGAAGCTTCATTAAAGACAAGATCATCATGGACATGAGATGCAATGGAGGTTGCACCAGCGTCAATAGTAGTCCAAGCAGCATACTTAACTGGTTTTGCTTGTTTAGAAGGAGCTGACTTGGTGGACTTGTCAGTCTGATGTTTTTGAGATGGTGATGAGGCGGGTTGCGATGATCTGCTAGGAGCATGCGACCCACCAGGCAGTGAAGGAGTGCCTGATGGACCAGATGCCCCAGCAGGTGGTGGAGGTGGAAAGGGTTGAGGAGGTGATCCAGATGGTGGCCTGGGATGACCCTGACGCCTCTGTTTTCTTTTTCTTTCAATTTCCATATCCCGGGCGTGTTTCTCAGCATCATCTTGTTGAATTGAGGCCTCCAATGCCTTATACAGCTGTACGTGAGCATCGTGTCCTGCGTGTTGACCCTGTTGATACATACTGTGCTGCAGAATGATCTTCATGTCATTGATAGGTAGGTCTTTGAATCTGGATCTGAGGGGGGCTTCAAGAGCAATGCTAACAGCTTCAGCTACATGTTCGTTGATAACCTGAGATACTTGTTGTTCAAGATCAAGATGCTCCAACTTGTATAATCTGCTGCCGTGATTGGTAATCGTTTTTGGCAGATTATGGTTAACTAGTGTTTGAAGTAAAGAGGCATGCTTGTCCAACTTCTCATGAATGGTAAGGTTATCTTGAACAATATCGGCTGTCAAACCAGCCAAAGTGTTCAGATCCAACTTCTTCTCAGTGCTAGCAGGAGCGGCATATGCAGATGGTTTCTCTTGTGTGTCAGCAGCTTGTGGGATGTCATCGTTGTTAGGACCAGCAGAATAAGTTGGTGCAGACTTGGTAGGAATGGTGGAGTTGTCTTGGTCAATAGGCACATCAACCATTGAGACAACTTCTCCATGCTCACCACCAGACTTTTCACCTTCAGTATCGTCCGGCTTATCCATGAGGAATTGATCGCCAAAAGTATCCAGATTCTTGTACGATGACAGTGTACCAGTGGGGCTGTCAGGTACCACCTCAAGCTTAGGATCATCAGTTTTCAATTTGAGGTTACCTTGAAGATCCGGATACGCAGTAGAAACAAACTCGTCATCGAGTGGATCGACAGGGGGCACAGACTCAACAGGTTTGTCCTGTACTGGTTGATGGCTGGTTACATCTTGTGTAGCGAGGTTGAGTTCATCACCTTTGGGAGCCGAACTGGTGTCAGTCTCAGAACTGCTCGATTTAGCGGGTTGCCCAAGACTTGGTGAAGAGACATAGTCAGAAGAAATCATAGCGGACGATGATGTTGGTGAGCGTTTCTTGAGGATATACTTGGAGCTGGTTGATTTAGAGGCAGGAGATGATATTTTCAATAGGGTGTGTGCCGCTTGTTCTTCTTTGGCAACATCCTTGCCTTTACCGGTCACGTGCTGGATCTGTGAAGCTTTATCTGACCGAGGTTCTCTAATGTTGACCCCACTGACTGGTGGAACCGGTGGCATATATGCTTCCTTCAAGCTTTCAGCAGTTGCCATTTGTACCATTTCTTCTTCAGTGAGAGGCAACTGAGTGGTGCAAGGTGCAGCTTTGGGATCTTCAGCACTTGGCGGTTTAGTTTTTGAGTTGGTTCTTTTACCTCCTGTGGTCTGCTTAACTCTTTTAGAGCCTTCAGAGGATGCAGCTGAGGTATTACCACCTTTGCGTTTCTTAGATGCAGATCTTACAGACTTAGTGGATACGGCTGGCTCATTAGATGGTGCTTCCCGACTTGTTTTCAGAAGTTTAAGGTATTCCTCATAATATGGAGCAGTCAGTGTATCACGGGTGAGAAGGGCAGTGGGAATGTCCATGCCGAAGATGATCTCGCCAGTGCTCTTAGAATCATATTTGAGGAACCCAAGTGGATGTTCATCAGTGGGTTGATGAAGAGGGGATTCTTCTCTAGGATGGAATTTTAGAGATCGTTGAAGGCTAAGTATGATCAGCTTAGTAAACCGAATGCTTGGAATCAAGAGCTTGGCTGATCTTTTCTTTCTGTCTTTGTTTGCTTCAAGGTTAGCCTTGTCGACCAAGAAAGAGTGAATGGACTGACTAAATTCCTCCCAGATACGTTTAGCAAAATTGATGTTCACACCGTTGACAACGCCCCAGAGAATTTGTAGAGATGGAGCTCTAAGTCTTTCATATCCCGATGTTTTTCCAGTCAGACACAAATTGATTAGGCTTGCAACTGCTCTCCATGGTTGATAGAGGTCATGTGTGATAACAGTGGAAAGCATAGACACTTGAGTGGGATATCCAAGTTCATTGACAAAATCAATAAGAGTAGCTGGAGTAGGTGGGGGAGTATATTCAATATTATCACCCGTTGGCAATATCTGTAGTGCACTACCAAGTGTTTCCATGGTGATGTTCACCCAATGCTCATCCAGCTGACACTTGTACGTGTTGGTTGCTCTATCAAGGCACATAGTGTTCCAGAACTGTTGGATGTAGATAGAGGGGATTGAGGAGGATGCGGTAAAGGCATTGAAAAAGGTGGTGTTTTTCAGTATGTCCAGTGCCATTCTGAATATGGGGTGATTCTGAGGTCTATCTGTCTTAACATAGCAATTGCTTTTCCCAATGGGTACCCACTTGTTGAAAGGCAGAATGTCATGGTCAGAACGAACAGGTGGAGCCAATGGTCCTTCGACAATAGGTTCTGCCATAAGAGCTGCATTTGACACACATCACCACAAAAAGCAAACATATGTGACAGTGAGTGTTAGTAACTAGTGAAACCCTAGAATCAAATGGTATGGAGATATGAACAGGGCCAAGGGTTATTAGTAATAAGCACTCATGAGGGACATCATTTATCACATAGAATGGCAATTTGGACAAATAAGAATGAGTGCCATACACACCGAGCAATGCATGGATAATTAGACACCCATTCATGAACACACAACCTGAGCACTCCTAATAAATGCTAAACAGAGTGAGTCAAATTAGTATCCAGTTAGAGTTAAACGCAGAGCCTTTAAAAGCAAACTTAATTAATTGCAATCTCAAATTTTAATCGCAAAGTCATACTCGCAAAATGAGTTAACCGCAACAAGTCAAATTAACCGCAACCAATTGAGTCGCAACACATGGTCAACGCACATCAAGTTAAACGCAGGCACAGGTAATCGCAGATTTAACTAACCGCAGTTACAGTAATAGTTACACGCAACCCTTTTAATCACAAACCAGGTTAACCGCAAGTTTAGTTAACCGCAACGTTTAATAGATAGAAAGAAACTCGCAATTAGGGTAAGATAACCGCAATCGAGAGTTCACAATAACCGCAGTCAAGAGCCTAAGCTAACCGCAATCAAGAACTTTAAAACTAACCGCAATCAAGAACTTTAAACTAACCGCAATCAAGAATTTAATCAAACCGCAATCAAGAAGTTAATATAACCGCAATCAAGAGTCATACTCTAATCGCAATCAAGAGCTTAATCTAACCGCAATCAAGAATCATAATCTAACCGCAATCAAGAATTCTCTCTACACTCCGTCATATTCCATCAGATCATCCAATTGAGACCGTAAATGACAATAAGATCCATTCTCCTAAGTACCTAATACTACTCTTTCCTACCCAACACCTAAAGTCCTACACAACGCATTACCGTCCTAACCGCAATTTAAATAAACCAAAAATCTCACACACGCAACCATGAATATCACTCACAAGCAGAAAATAAACAATTACAATTAGAGTAGAGCAAGTATGATCTAACCTATTTGATACAAACGCTTTTACACGAGAAAATAAGCACCGCGTATATCCACCTATAATAATGCAACGCATGTGAATATGAAATCATGGAAGGTAATAGTAAATGTGCAGATTAAACGCTAGACATACCAACAAATAGACAATCAGGAGCAACAATCAAAACTAATTGCAGCACACAAGAGTAGAGAACGAGGGATGTGAGTAGAATAGCAAGATGTGTTGTGGTTAACTTTTTTAACCGCAAAAATAGAACCTTTTAAATATATGAGACACATTTTGCTATAATGACACATATGGTCCCTGTACTACACTATTACACGTTAGACGATGTTGCATGTGCACAAGTTTGGTCCCTGAAGTTATGAGAGATACCCAAGTGATGAAGACGTCTATAAGATGAACATATAATATCATGATGCCATATATGAGATGCAACAGACTACCTAAAGCAAGCATACAGACACAATGTGTGGTAAGAGAATATACACAGAAAGATAGCCTGAAAGTAAAATGAATGTAAAACAAACACACAATATGTACACAAACTACTGACATGGATCATATACAGGGAATGTGGTAGTGGGTGAAAAGTGAAAAACGAGTCCTGAAAAGAATTAGTCAGGAGTCCACATGATGTCGTCTCACATGTGAGTAGACATATCTCTAGTCGTGGGAGATGTCAGTGTCTTTGGACGCTACATACAGGTTCTAGTGGACCTGTTGTGTAATCCCTTTGTAAAACCTGTGTCAATGGTGCACACATGTTACCATTTGTGACCATTCATCACGAATGTCCTACCAGTTGGTATCCATAACCAAGAAGATCTAAGCCTGTAAGTTGTTTCATGCATGGTGACATTCTTGTGATGAGCAGTACTATGGTCATATTTCCTTGGTCTATGTCTCAAAGGTTTTACAGGTTTAAGACCAGTTGATTTATGAATTATGAGTTTTGACCTCACAGACTTAGTCAAATCACGTTTTTTATCCACTTGAGAATCACATCGAGTATTCGAGAATTTAGGTCTTTCAGATCTAAAAGCATTTGGTTGTCTAATTGAAGTTTGATAACCAACATTTCTCAAAACAGGTTTTCCCAAAATAGATGGTTTTGAAAGATTGAGGCTCATTTGACTCTTTGAAACATCATTTGGCACTGTGTGCTCACCAAAAATTTTAGGACATGAAGTCAGACTTTGATCCGAGAAATCATTGTTATTAGTAATCAGATTGATGTTCTCAGCATTTATCTGTTTGAGTGACTCACACAGTTTATTACATTTCACTTTAAGATTCTCATTTTCAGGACGTAATTTAGCTATTTTGCAATTAGTTTCATAAGCGTCGTATTTCCATTTGGCGTCATTACGTTGCTCATACATCTTGATCTGATTTTTAAGACAGTTGATAGTTAAGTCCTTGTCATGCAGCTGAGTTTTCAGATTGTTGATCATAAAATATTCATTAAGATCAGGCAATTCCGGATTTAGACACGGTTTGCAGTTTTGAAGACATTCTTCTTTACGTTGTATTTCAATTTCAAGTTCAATGCAATGTTTTTGTAATTGTGAAAACCGTTTTTAGAGTTGATTAAATGTCTCTTTTTCAACCATGTTCTGGTCCATTGTCTTAGAAAACTCAGCTTCGAGACAGGGGTTTTCATCAAACAGATCATTTTTGAAGACATCATACAGATCATTTTCTCCCCCTTTATAACACATATTTGTTGAAGTAGATAAGGATAATACACTGTCAGCCTGTCTCAACAGATTTGTGTTATAACAGAGATTACTTTGATCTGTATGATGACATACATTTGATGGCGTATTGTATTGATCAATTGACGATACCTCATTGCTTGAGTCTGGTGTGAGTATGTTCTCCATAGCCGGGGTCACCAATTTAGCTGAAGTAACACTCTTATCATTTTCTGAATCCATGAGTACAGTGTTGACCGACTTTGCATCCACTGTTAAACCCAAACCCAAACTATCACATGCTTGTCCACCATGTGTCTCGGCCTTGTCATCATCTACAGGTTCAAGTATTGGTTGTCTCTCGATGTACTCTTTAACCTTATCCAAGTTTTGTCGTAGCATATCTCTATAGTGATCAACATCAATATTTGTGTGGTCAGCGAAGCACTTCATAGTCATCTGACTGTCGTAATCATAGATCATGGAGGATTTGGAGTCAAAGAAGTTATGCAGTTGTTTGCTGAGCACACCTAGGGCAGCAGAGGATCCTTCATTAGATGTTTCTTTTCTGATCAATTGTTGTCGTAATTGATCCAAATTCAAGATCATAATGTCTGTGAATGTTTGAACATCTTGACCGAAAAGTGTTATGAATGCACGTTCAAAACCCATTACGAATCCATTGCCCTCAAGCAACATAGAGAGATGTGATTGAAGTGTTTGAAAGCATTCAATGTGACATTCTCTTGCCAATTCAAGCAATATGCATGACTGAGGAGTCGCATTCTCTTGAGAGTCCGAGCATGATTGTCCACTAGAGTCAACATACAATACTGGTCCTTTCATTTGAAGATGAAGCATACCACTCATATGAGAACCAAGCAAACCTCAGGTGATAAGGTTGCAAGGAGTAAATTACTAGTGAGGAGATAACCGCAAGATATCCTAACCACAAGACCTAACCACAGAGTACTTAATCGCAAGAGCTAACCACAATAGCAGAAATCTAACCGCAATGAGTTAACCGCAATCCACTTAACCGCAGAGAGCTATCCTCAGTGAACTAAACGCAGAGCATTTAACCGCAGAACCTAAACGCAATAAGCTAGCTGCAGATGACTTAACCGCAGGATCTAATCGCAGAAAAAAAAAATCCAAAACTGTCACTTTCCTTGCGTTTTGTTTGTATTCCCAAAATAGTAATTGCAGCAAGCTAACCGCAGATATCAGAACTTAACCGTAACCAAGCAATGAAACAGTGGACTTAACCGCAACAAAGAAATTCCGCCCAAAATCAACTCCAAACGTCAAATAGATTAAGGAAATGGTAACTCAAACTAAACTACAATGTTCTACAAACACTAATGAACATAAAAGTACATCTCTAACATGTATGACAACACTAGAAAGATAAAACCAAGATGTTTTCCAAGAAAATGACTTCACACTCACAAAACCACTCAAAACATTATCAAATTTGATTCTACAAGGCCCTAAGATGAAACCTTGGCTCTTGATACCAATTGTAGAATACTAACTATGTAGGAAACATGTTCATGTTGTGATTTGTGAGGCGTATAAGGTGAGGAAGAGGAGAGGAAAGAAAGAAAGAAAGGAACCTTGAGAGAAAAAGAGAAATATTAGATTGAGATTAAGTGAAGGTCCAACCCTCTCCACATGTGGAGAGGGGTATATATACTTACAATATAACGCCCACTCCCGGGCTGTGGATCAGGCATACAGTGGGTGAAGACCCGTCCTTCTTCCACGGTGTTACTAAAACTAATACTAATTAACTAATAAACAAACTAACTACGAGCTAACTTAATGCTATTACAATCATTAGGTGACCGAGACTTTTGCAGGAATATTTGTATTCCTAACAACTTTTGTTTCATTCATGTGTATTAATCATGCACTTCATGTTATATTTGATTTTCAAATTTCAGATGGATCATAGTAAATGGATGTACGACATTGGACATTCTGAAGAAGGATATGTGAAAGGTGTGCTTAGTTTTCTTGAAACTGCTGAGGCTAATTGGGTGAAAAATGGAGATCTTGAAATATGGTGTCCTTGTAAAGATTGTAAAAATTTTGATAAATTTAGTGATCTTCGTGTAATTGAGAACCGTCTGATTACACATGGTTTTGTGCAAAATTATACTCGTTGGTCAAGACATGGTGAATTACTAGTTAATAGTGGCAAGTCGGTTCATGTATCTAATGAAAATGAAAATAATGATTCATACATTAACGAGAACTTCGAAAAATTAAATCAGATGTTTCAGAGTATGGAAGGTATGGAAGGTACTATTGATGACAACGTTCAAGAAAAATTACAAAAAATGTTTGATGCTTCAGAAAAACCGTTATATAATGGTTGTAAATTTTCTATACTTAAGGTCGTGGTAAAGTTGTTTAACTTAAAAGCAAAACATGGGTGGAGTGATATAAGTTTCACAGACTTATTAGAGGTTTTGCATGAAATGTTTCCTGACGATAACGGGTTGCCAATTTCGTTATACCAAGCCAAAAAAATGATGAGTCCTATGGGATTAGAAATTGAAAGGATACACGCGTGTCCTAATGATTGTATGTTGTATAGAGGTGCGTATGCGGATCTACAGAAATGTATTACTTGTGGGGAATTGAGGTATAAGAGTAAAAAATAAACAAAAAATAAGGATGTAACCAAAAAGGAAACAAATAAGAACGATGAGAATGAAGAAGAAACAAACGACAACGATGTGTAGTAAACATTTGGTGATATTTGTGATTTGCCCTTTGATGAAGACGGGATACATATTGGATTCACTCAATAAGAGTTGGAATAAGAAACCTAGCTTATACTCTTTGACACCGCTAGTAGAAGCGTAAGTATATTCTAGCATTGATGTTAAATTGTTCTAGTATTAATATTAAATTGTCAATTGCGTACATAAAGTAATCTAGTTTCACAATATTGATTTCTAGGGCATGCCGTGGTACGTCTTCACTTGATTGGAATTGGAATATGATTAAGGTAAATCGTCTATCATACATTTATATATATTTTTGTGCTCAAATTGACATAGTTGTTTCATACATGTAATCTATGCTTAATTTGAATTTAGTGTCCCCAACAAGAAGCTACTTGGGAATGTGGCTATTACGTGGCGATAGCTATGTTTGAACTTTTCTTTAAACTACAATCAAACTTCCCCCATAATGTGAGTACTTGTAAATGTTTATTTACTTTGTTCTATACTTAGATCCTATTTTCTTGTAAAATGAGTCATTGACTTTTCATCTTGATTTGTTCACAGGTTTGGAATGACTTGAAACCAAGAACTACCAGGTACATTGATGAATGGGTTGAGAATTCGGTGACACAATTTTACTCGATTCATTTATCCCAAACTTGAGGTCTTTGTCTAATTGCAATGTATAATGGTTAGAGTTGTGAACAACTTTGGATATGTAACTTTGTTATCATGACATTGGATGATATTTTTGTGTATGAGATTGTCATGTTAGTTTATTAAATTAAGTAATGGTTTTATTCATTTGATTATTGATATTCTAGTTTAGTTTTCTACAGGAAAATATTTAGATTTACAGGAAAATGAGAAAATATTTAAGATCCGTACAGGAAAATAAGAAATATTTATATTTGGATTTGTACGGATACAAATAATTCATGTATTGATTTTAAAGAACGGTTGTTTGGTATGGTTGCTTTCTGAGTAGCAAAAAGAAATGATTTAAAAGAACGGTTGGGTTTTCATGTAGTAAAAAAGAGATATATAATATTATATGTATGGTGGGATAAAAGAAATGATTTAAAAGAACGGTTGGGTTTTCATGTAGTAAAAAAGATATATAATATTATATGTATGGTGGGATAATGTGTACATCTTGGTGGAATAATGTGTGTCTTTTACTGCGGTTACAAACCGTTCTAAATAGACATCTCAATTATTTATTACGGTCTATAATACAACGGTTCAATACCGCTTTAAAAGATGCATTTTAACCGTTTTTAAAAGCAGTTTGTGTACTAGTGATAACATACTCCACCAACAATATGTATATATATGGAAAGTGAGATGGCGAGGATATAAGCTCATGATGTGAGTCAGGTCATAAATGTGGTGAGGTCATGAGATGGTTTGTGTCGTGTTCATGGTAAGGTTATGAGACGGTTTGGGTCGTGGGTAACTGGGTTGGTGTGTTCGCGAGATGGTTATTGGTCGTGGGTATTGTGAGGTCGCGAGATAGTTTCGAGTCCTGGGTATGGTGAGGTAATGACATGGGTTGTGGGTATGATGACCCCGCAATATGGTATGGTTTGTGGATATGGTGAGGTCGCAGGATGGTTTTGAGTCATGGGTATTGTGAGTTCATGAAATGGTTTAGTAGCGGGAATACTGAGGTCATGTAAGGGTTGTGGGTATAGTGAAGTCGTGAGAGGTCTAGGTCATGGGTATTGTGAAGTCGCGTATATGGTTCTGTTGGAGGAGATGGTGAGATTGTGAGGTGATATGGACATGTCATGAGGTGGTATTGCCCTCGAAGATGAAGATGGAGATGTTTAGGTCAGGTCAACATGGTTCTTCAGATTGTGAGATGGTGAGATTTAGGTGTTTTAAACTGAGGTTCGTTGAAGCAAAAGTTTTAGGAATCGATCATTTCAGTATGTGGTTTTCATTAGGTGGTATTCTACGTCTTGGGGTATTATCTTTAATCTATTGTCCTTCCTATTCGTAGTGACACCACTTGGTCAGATTATGTGATTGTGTGTTGAACAGTTTGCTTTGAAGTTCTTACGTTTTATGTTACATGTGTGAGGTCGTGTGGCGTGGTTGGCTTTTATCCCTTGTCATACTTTCTACCGGGTGTTTCCACTTGTGTCATTGTGTTTGTATGTTTGGTGTGTCGGCTTTGTAGGGCTGATCACGGTCCAAAAACCGGACCGGACTGGACTAAAAAATGATTTGATCAAAAAGTCCATACCAAAATGTTCGGTCCATGTCTGGGTCGGCCCAGTCTAGTTCATCGTTGGTCCATTCCAGTCCAGTCCAACAAAAGCATAATAGTCGGTTCTGCGTAAGATCCAACCAGACCCGAAGAATGAAAATGAGGAAAAAAGTGGACCGAGGACCCGACTGAAATATGTTCGATCTGGTATGTGGTCTATAATACTCAGCCCTACGAAGTTGTATCTCGGTTTTTTGGATATTCACTTTATGATATCCTTATTTGATCCAAGTGTAGGTATTAGTCATCGAGTCAGTTCATTGGTGTAACTTGCTCGGTTCGTTATGTTTATGTCCTTCTAATTTTAACATATTGCCAGTTTATCTATATATAATATATATTGTTTTTACGAGTAATACACTTTGTATTTCTAACTTAAGTTTATACGTAGTAAACATATTTATAAAAATTTCATTCCCAAAATTTCATTTCCCTCTAAAACTTAGCGAATATGCCGCCCCATCCTCCACCCCAAAATTTGCCCCCCAAAACTTGGTCTTCAAAGTTTCAGATCTAGGAATATTTAGTCTTCAAAATTTCATTTCCCCCTTAAAATATCAAAAATTTCCCCAAATTTCATTTCACACTCTTCTTCGCTCTTTAAGTACACAACAAAGCCACAACAAACCACTTTCGAGCTGGAAACAACCGTCATGGCAACCACCGGTACCGCATCTGGTTCTTTCCTCTTCTTGTTCACGATAAATAAAACCTCCACCACCACACAACCACTGGCGTTTTGCAACGGAAACTAGCAGTTGGTTAATTTTGAAGTAAGGCCCATTTCACTTCATTTATATGGTTGCTTGTTTTTAGACAACTAGCAGGGTACCCGCGCGTTGCAGCGACGGGTAACCTGAAATACAATTTTTCGATGGAATTAATAAAATTGTCATGGGAAGTCATTCAGACACCTAAATTTGCCTCGAGAACAAAATACTAAAAGATTTGGTAAACTACACTTCCCACCCTAGCATATATTTACAATCTTAGTACCTAAGGGTGCAATAGGGTTCATACAAGGTCTAAAACACTTTCCTATATAAACCTCATTATACCCTCACTTAGGGTTTGACACCCTTTCTCTTTCAAACCAGTCGCACCCTATTTCTTCTTCTTCTCCAGTCGTTTTTCCGGCCAAACAAACACCACCACCGACCACTTAAACTCACCGCCACCACCACCACACTCCTTACAACCTCCCCATCATTTTGACGTACATCACGCGCCAAGAAACACCTCCCAACACCACGATTAACACCACCACAGCTAGAGTTCATCACCAAAATCATCTCTCTCTCATTTTGTTGATACCGGTAGTTGAAGGTAGGAAAACCCACCACCCTTTTTGTCATTCTAGCGACGGTGGGGGATAAGTACATGAATTTTTAAGAGTTTTTGATTAAATAAAGATTAAAACTAATAAATATGAAGCTAAATAATTGTTTGGTATCATTTTCTTTCTTTTTGTTGTTGTCGTTGTTATTGAGTCGCGAAAACATGGGATGCCGTGAGCTTGAGCTCACAGCCTTGTGTATCGAGTCGAGTTTTATTGAGTCGAGTCTTGGTCACAGGTTTGTGTCTTAGTTAAGATGGAGAGTTGTACATTGTGTTTAAATGATTATAATATTGGATGTAGGGGTGTTTTTAATGCTATTAATGTAGAATGGGGGTTGTACGTTGTGTTTAAATGATTGTAATATTAGGTGTAGGGGTATTTTTAATGCTATTAACGTAGAATGAGGGTTGTACATTATGTTTAAATGATTATAATATTGGGTGTATGGTGTTTTTAATGCTATTAATGTGGAATGGGGGTTGTACATTGTGTTTAAATGATTGTAATATTGGGTGTAGGGGTGTTTTTAATGCTATTAATGTAGAATTCTAATGAAAGTGGTCTGAATTTCGATTCATGCTAGTTTTTGTTGTACACAATGCTTTGGTTGTTGTAATTATGAAAATTGCTTGCTTTAAAGTGTTGTAAATCATGCATCATTTTTTGGAGAGAGAGTCCTTCCTCCATTATAACTAGTATAGATGACAGATTATTTGATTTGTATGTGACTTCTATCTATGAGGTAATTTATTATCTTTTCATATGTTTCAAAACATTTCTTAGTGGATCTTAAGGAAGATGTAGATGGACGATTGCCGTATCGGAAGGCTGGATGATATGTTATAGGAATAGGTAATAACTTCCACTCTAACCTTTGTTGTGTAAAATACTGATTACATGACTTTCTTTGTTTTGTTTATGCAATGGATGTGTGTGAAAATGGTTCTTGATTCCTTGTATAGACTTCCATTCTAATTGGGTATGTCAATAGTTTAATCATGTAGCTGATTGTTGGGTGTGATGTATTCGTTTATTTTGTTTCAATTTAGGTCGAGGTTTGTTGATTTGGTGACTAAAGGTTAAAGTACACCAAAGTTTTCTTCTTTAAAACACCCTCTAAGTGTTCGTAAAAATGTCCAAGTGAGAATTTGTATATCTTCAGCAAACTTTGGCAAGTATTATTTGTTTTGTGTTACATAAAAATGTTTATAGGTTTATAATTATGAAAATTTTGAAGTACTTAGATGTAATAACTACATTCAAGAAATATGCAAGGTTGTCAGGATCGCGATCCTGATCGTAGGATCGTACGATCCTACGATCCTACATATAAAAAACGAGCAGGTTCGTAGTAGGATCTTAATTCTATCAGGATCGGTATAGGATCGTAGGATCGCACGCAGGATCGTAGGATCGTAAACGATCCGATCCTACTACAAGCCCATGTTTTTATCTCGAGGGGAGCAAGATCGTTACAGGATCGTAGGATCGCACACAGGATCGTAGGATCGTAAACGATCCGATCCTACTAGAAGCTCATGTTTCTTATTGTTTTTTTCTTTTATCATTCATTTAAATTCATTTATCATATAAAATATTCTATAAAAGTATAAAACTACAACTCCTATACAATAATATATACATTTTCATAGGATCTTACAATCCTGATCCGATCCTACGATCCCGATCTTGTGAAGCCGAAAACGATCCTAGGTAGGATCCCGATCCTGACAACCTTGGAAATATGTTTTATCATGGTTGCAAGTTTAATGTTACTATAGTTACTTGTATGTATGCATATATCTTTTGAGTATGGATCTAGTGAGAAGAATTAATGAAATGAGAAGAGTAAGAAAAAATTATATCCACATATTTTAAACAAGGAAAGAGAAATAATAAGAGATGCATCTATTTTTTTATGGGTGCATCTAATATTTATGGTTGTAGTTTCTTCTCATTCTTCTTATCTTAATTATGTTTCTCATTTGATCCTACGTCCACATCTTTTACCAAAAGTTCTCATATATCTCTTTTTTCACTTTGGTGTAGGTATCTGTAATGAACCGCCCACCTACATAATTTGAAGTTGGTTAAGGGACGCTGAGGCAATTTTGGAAAGGATATATGCAGACTCAACATAATGAGGCAAGAAACGCTGCTAAACTTGGCGAGATGTGGGCAAGATTTTTGCCTAAATCTCCACCTAGCACTACCTCTTGAACATTTTGATGCATTTGTTATATTTCGTGTTTTATACACTTTGGTAGAGCTCGTACAATTAGTTTGAATTAGTACACTTAAATTGTTGTATTTCGATATCTGGATATTCATATTGTCATTAATGTATGTTTGCTTTGTGTATTAAAAATATTTGATCTTGGGTTATTGTATTTTGCATAATAATAATTGGACCAAAATTGGAATAAATGGCCAGATTTTTTTTTTTCAAATTCCGTAGCAAAAACATGTCGTTGCAAAACCGTCGCAAGTTTTTTGCATAATTTCGTTATTGAAAAACTTGTTGCAAATTCAAACCGTTGCAAATTTGTTGGAAAAAATATGTTTTGCAAAAAAGTCTTGTTTCTAACGAATTTTTTTCCGTTGCAAAACCATCACAAATACTTTTTGGCCGTAGCAATTCCGTAGCAATTTTAATTTCCATGAGCATTAATGCAACGGTCGCAATCTGTTGGAAATCCGTTGCAAATAGGCATTTGCAATGGATTTGCAACGGATTTTGACCGTTGCATTTGCCCAGTTGTGTTGTAGTGCTGATAAGTGAATATTTATCCATAATAAGTTACCATAATCGAATGATGTGATAAGGCCGAATATTGTGTGATTAGCTGTGTATTATGATGAGAACACAAGCCAATGAGATATTTTAAATTTTTACCAATATTTACTTTGATCCTTATCTTCTCCCAAATGTATAGAAATATCACACATGCACATGTTGCATGTCGTTTTCATTTTTGTTACATAGCTAGGATAGGATTTGTAAATTTTATTTTGCTATCCCGTATTTCATTTCTAACATAAGTATAATATATTCTCTTTATTAGCACATAGTATTTATACTCTTCATATTACTTCTTAATCTTTAGGTTATAAATCCAAAATAAATAGATAAAAAGCTAAACCATATTTTAGGGTGTTATATGACTAGTCTAAACCACGACAACATAGTTGATAGCCATACATAAGAGTTCCCACATCTCGGGACAAATACAAGTTAAGATAATCCCAAATACATCAAATAAACAACATATATCCGATGTAGTGTTCTAATGCAATCAACCAACGAAAATGACCCGTGGGGGTTAATCTTAGGTCTTGCTATGGCTAAGTAGTAAGCTCAAAACTCCTTAAGCATCATTATTGTTATCACCTGAAAATGAATACTCTGAAAACGTAAACAAAAGGTTGTTGAGCTCGTAAGTTAAGATTGTAAACTAGGTTTGTTGTGCGTATGAAATACGTAGGACAATAGTGAGTAAGATATGCATATACGGGCATTGAACAGCAAAAACTATTTATTATTATTATTATTATTATTATTAGGGCAAAATCCTTAAAAATGCATCATACTTGCTACAAATGTGACTTTCGTGTACTGAACAAATAACTTTCCTTATATAGGTACTAAACTTTCATTTTTCTGGTCTTTTTGATGTACTTTGTGACGTTTTTACACCTCAAAATTTTAAAAATTCAGGGGCAAAAATGTCAAAAAGTACATCAAAAAGACAAAAATGAAAGTTTAGTACCCATATAAAGAAAGTTATTTGTTCAATACACGAAAGTCACATTTGTGACAAGTATAGTACATTAATAGCTATTTTGCCCTTATTATTATTATTATTATTATTATTATTATTATTATTATTATTATTAATTAAAGTTTTAGAGTGGCGGGGAGTGAAAAAATGGCCAACTACAAGGACATAATTTGTAGTTTACCCTGAAAGATTTGAGCTTTAGGAGCAAATTATCTCGACTACTTATAAAGAGTTTATGTATTTTCTTAAAATATTGAATCTTAAAAGTTAAATTAATTTAACTTACTCCTTAAACCTGGCAACTTAAATAATGTATTTTATAGATCAATTGCAAACTTGAAAACTTTAAAAAAAAAAACGCTTTGTATTTCAAGAAACACATGCTTTGCATCAAGATTCGAACTCACAAATATAACTATTTGTTGTTGTACACCGTCGTTTTGCACGGTAGTAATTCTAAATGGATGATACTGTAATTGTTTAGCTTTTATTTTAAAAGGATGTATATGCAATTAAAAATATAAGTGTGATAGAAACTTTTGTGGACGTATATGCAATTCCAAATAAAATAAAATAAAAGGTATCAATAAATATCGGTTGTTTTTTGTTAGGGTTTCATTCGACGATCAAAAAATCATGGCGAGTCGCAAGAAGAACGGGTATGTGTGTGTATTATTACTATTTAATTGTGTTTTATTGATTGATTGATGGTCTTGGGGAACAGTTCAATGAAGAAGAAGAAGAAGAAGAATAAGAAGAAGAATAGCGTCTCCTCTCACAATGATGTAAGAAATTAATTATTCTTGAATATGTGTTTCGTGACTTTCAAATATTTGATGTTTTATTTATTTGCTATTTGTTCAGCTCGTGACAAAATTTTCCCAAATGCGATTAAATGAGAGGAGGAGGGGTAAAGGATCAAATAGTGATCAGGTCAGTGCGTTTTGTTTTCGCGTTTTTTGATTTATTTACTATTAGAGAATCGGCTATTAAAGATCCTGTAATGCCTTACAGCTTTTTGCCCCTGTTAACAACAAAGTCATTTAACGTCTGTTTTTTTCTTTTTCAGCTTGATAAAGATTTTCTCAAGATGGATGTTGCACAGTTGCGTGATCCTGCGTATCCTGTTGGTATGTTTTTGTCCTTTTTCTTATCTATTGTTTGTGCTTGCTAACTATTATAAGAAATTACATGTCTCAACAAGTTCACTTCGTTTCATTTCACAGGTGGGCTTCCATTGCATTTTAGGGTCGTTATTCAGGATGCAGTTGCCCTCATGGAAGATTTGGAGGAAAAACCGGGTGACTTATCTCTCCGGCACGAGCTAGCTTTTGCCAAATCTCGAATATATATGATTACTCCTTTCCTTAAGTCCGCGGGGTATCTTCCAAGAGACTGGGATTTGTAAGTTCCATGCCTCTCTTCTTACCATTCCCATTTCTTATCCATTCTTTTGTCTTACGTTGTTGTTATATTTCAATCTGATGCATCATGTATCTATGGTTAGATGTCTTTCTTTTAAAGTTGAAGAAACTGGATATAGCGTATACTAATTAGAGTCCCATTTAGATTAATATCTAAAGCCCATTGGCATCTTCGTTGTTATTTGCCTGCTGTTGAACCCTCACCAAGTCATGCAAGGCTAAGAAAATTTCCCTAAATGACCAAAATTTGTGATACGTCTCAGAACATGGCCTGTTTTCCCTGTTCATGTCAAAGGCTCTTGTCTCTAAATGACCTAGCCGGCGTGTGTTTATCACTAGGGATGTCCAATTAGATACACAACATATAAATTTTACCTTGATGGACCCTGTCTGTCTCTGATTGTTCAATGTGTCGGGTTTCAACTCAAATCTGGTCTGATAATAATGCTGTGTAAAAGAGTCCCTGTTGGTGGTCTTACTTGAGTCAACTTTTTTGCTTTTATTTTTATGTAAGATGTATTTACTTATGCTCGGCTATTGCCTAGGCAATTTTATATCTAAGAGATTCAATGATGGGGATTAATAATCATTGATGCTCGAGGTTACTATAAATTAAGCGGGCTGATGTGCGTCGAGATTATCTATTAAATTAGCTGGATCGTGCCCTGAATCACGATTCATTTATTTGGATCATGATCAATTTAGTTAGAACACCCAAAACCAGCCCTTGTCCAGGTGAAAATCGCGAATGCTAGAACACAATGTTTCTGTATGCTGTGTATCTTTATTTCATCGTGAGCTGGGCTGACCTTGTTTTATTTCACTTTGTTATCATAAACTGATAATTATGTGATGGTGAGTATATGTTGAAAATGGCTTTTCCTTAATTCAAACTTCACAAAAATAAGAAATTCTTGTTACTACCGTTGTCTGTCGCAGACAAGTATTTATTGTTTAGCTTGTCATTATGTATAGTATTCTGTTTTGTATCAATGCAAATTTCTTCCTTTTGATTAATCTTTTTATATAACTTATCTATCCTACTCTTACAGTGACAATTTGGATCTGCCCAGTGCAAGGTTCCTTGTGGGATAGAGAAGATCTACTTTCGTGGAGCTGGAAGCATGTTTCGTATTTTGTGTGGGTCTTTTATGTTGCGCTTATTGAGCATGTTGTTTTTCTTCTGAACTATGTGTGGCATGTGCCGGGTCAAATGAAAGAAGCTGTTTGTGACATGTATGCTATTCTAGCTGTTTGCATAACCAGGGTTTATGAATGTCTTCTACGCCACACTTACGGCTGTTTTTGTTTTGTATCAATACTGCCTCCATTGAAGTTGTATTTTATGCGTTGTATTACTATGCTTATTGTTATACCGGCACACTGATCACTCGGTTTTGCCCAAGGCCCAGGGAATTACTGTACCAATGCTTCACCCCTCCAAGTAATTCACATTAGTTTTTCTCGGGTACCATACAAGTAACTGCAACCCTCCAATGCTGCAACTCTCCAAGTAGCTACATATGCTAAATTACCATTTGACATTGCCCTAGTCGTATCATTCTCCCGCTGCAAATGTTTTGCAAACTGGTCAATGAAGGCTTTAGAAGAAATATGTCATTTGCTCTCAATTCCAACTCCTAGCTAATGAAGGCTATTCGAATGAAACCCAATGTAAAAATGTATACCTTTCTAATCCTCTTTAAACACACAACACTACATAGACCAGCTCATACATCCGAATCACTTCAATGGTTTTCTATTTGGATTCAATTCTTCGATTCCTTATTGAAATCTGATTTGGGATAATGTTAAGTACTGACTGTTGGCAAGCTTTCTTTACGTTTATAAGAGTTTGAATGAGTAAACCAACTTGTATGTTTCTGAAAACTGAGATTTTTCTGTGAGAAGATAATTTACTATTAATATTTTGAATTGGTTGGAGTGTGGAAGACACCGTACATGTTTCATAATTAAGCTAGTGAAAGAACACCCATCATTGGGGAATAGGGATCAAATATCCTGGCAAGCAAATGTAAACGATACCAAGGGCTTGCTTACATATATACATACAAAAATTTTAGGCAGTTCTTTGAACTTTGTGTTGTGTCATGGTGAGCCGTTTTACATTTACTTCATTCTTCTGTAGAGATTGACTTGCGGTATGCATATATATGTTTCCTTCTGATTTTCATAGAACATCCAATTTGTTTTGCACTTAGAAACTAATAGCTGGGTTCTCATGGCTCCTCCCTGTTGGAATACGGTAGTTGGATACGCATGTTATACGACTAGAAGTACGTGAGCCTATTGGGGGCGCACACGTTAAGACACGAAGAGTATGTTTATTATGTATTTAATATATGTAACTCGTTTATATGTATTAGATATATAATATGTTTCACGAAATATATTTAATGAATTTTTAGTTTAACCATTAGGCGTTATAGACTAATTAATATACGTTAAATAAAAAGAGAAGGGTTAAAGTGTCGGTTTTTGAAAAATGTTGGAGTTAAATACAAGAACTTGTTGGACAAGTTTTGTTAACTATAAAAACACCCTTGAGGTGTTCTTTTGATGGTGCAGCCAACACACACGACACAAGCATTCTGCTCTGTCAAAAACCTACGACACATCCAAAATCCTAATGTATAACACCTGTTTATCAATTCACATGTAATATTAAATTCAGTTTCATTATACATGCATGAATTGCATATTAAAATCACGTGCATGGTTTTAATTCAAATATATTGCATGGATCTCTCTATTTAGTTCGAGCAGTTTCTAAACCCTTCAGGGTTCGAACTGTTTTCGATCAAGAACACCAAACCCTAGTATGTTTGTTGTGTTTAATCGTGAAGTCAAGGCTAGCATACTTGGTGTATTCGTTTGACGTGTTGTGTGAGCAACCATAGAGGTATCTATTTTAGATACTTTATATTCAAGAATAATCGCTAAAAGGTACGCTTTTAATATTCGTATTGTGTTAACCTATTTGTCATAACTATATGCACTCGTAGCTAAATTGGTTACCTATTATTATTAAATCCAACAGTGGCAACACGAGTCATATCGTTTTGGCATCTAGGGTTACACAAATTAAAATTGGAATATACGCCTAGATACACGCATATATTTGATTTTAATTATCCGTTGCAATTATTTATTGTTTTTGTTTATTATATGTTTAATTGTTAATATGGTAAAGATATGCAAATCTTAACCATAAATAAAACAAGGAAAATATTATGCTAGATCTTTAATATAATATTAAAAGTTAATATAGTATTAAAAGAGGAAAATTAATAGTTAATATATTATTTCTTCTTTTAATTTATTTATTTAGGACAATAAATCTTTCTAGATCTTTAAAAGATCTACAGATTTATTTTTGCAAACTAAATCTTCTATTTTTGAAATTAAATCTTTTATTTATAGTAACTAAATCTTTTAATTTTGAAAAATATATTTTTTAATTTTTAGATTGATTTGGTTCCTAAAATTCCGACTATAAGACCTACGCAATCACTTTGTTATGCATGTGGCGATCTAGGTACTGAGATGAAAACCTGAAGGTCTTATGGTTCTCCAATTGGGGAAGACTCCTCGGATTTTTACTTGTTACTAGCTATCTTTTAATGTCTTTATAATTATTATATGTGCCTTACTTGCTTATGTGTTTAGATTGTTTACATGTTTACACACCTAAAACATAATGATACAGACTAATAATTATGATGTAAGATGACATTAAAATAGTCTTTAATTCTACAGGCCTAACATACATATTCATTGTGACATGCTATGTATTACATACTCATTCTGACATGCTATGTATTTTGTGGAAAATTGTTTTATGAAACCAAAAGGACCTAAAACTATTGAAACAAGTTTTTCATAAATTTAAAAACTGGACGGAATGATCACTACAGTGTCATTACTAAAAATTTTTAAAATAAAGTGCTACAAAGTTGTTTGCATGCTTCTTTGTACACGTCATTTTAACACTTTATGTGTATACCCCTATGTATAAATTTTAAGTCTATGTCAGCCAACCAAGAACATGTGCATTTGGCTTGACCTCTTTGGTCAGACCTTAGGGTCATTCCAACCCATGGCGACTTTTACTCATTGGTCAGACCTTTAGTGGGGAATTTTTATATTTCTAACTTTACAGGCCTATGGGAAATCTTAGCTCTTGTACATTTGTACTTGTGATCGCCCACAATCAATTTGTTAGTCATTTCTTAATTTTATAAATGTTAAGTAAGACAAGTACAACTTTGAGTTAATGTAGTCTCGAAATTAAACGTTCGGTATCAGAAGTATAAAGGAGGAAATATGCTTGGGTTTTGTCCCACATTGATGGGTGAGATTGACTATTGAAAGTGTAGTGGATTTAAGTTTTTCACTTCGTGTTTAATTGTTAATTTTTTGGATTATTTAATGATAAAAATTATAAATACTATATTTAGATTGATTTTGTAGATTATTTAAAGATAGAAATTAAAACTACTCTATTTACTATTCGTGGAATGATTTTCAAACCGAAAGAGCAACAATTTGAGAATTGAGAGATAAAACATTCACCGATTAACTAAATGAACCATTAGTTTTATTAGACTCTCATAACACAACTACATCTAAGTATAGGTGTATCGTGATGCGTCGACAGAGCTTCATAGCCAAGCACGGCCAAAAACCACACCTAGTCTCTATATTAACGCAACAATTGTCCATACCATCTCACGTTTAAACTTTCTACACCATAGAGAAGAAAATGTTGAGATTACAAACAAGTAGGTTAAGTATAAGGTGATAACAACAGAATGATCATTTGAGAACCAAAACATAAAAATTAGAAATCCGAAGGAACGAGCTCGGATGTGACATGGTACATCGTGAAGGACCGCATAACTCATAAGTATGGGAAGGTGGTTTTTGAATTTGTATATCTGTATATCGTGAAAGATTCAATATCGTAGCGTGATATATGTCACATATACTAATTTTAGAAACAGGTCCGTCACTGTCTAAAAATAATGAGGCAAAAGACTTAGATGTACGCGTTCTAACCGAGGTATTCGTGTGGCAGTTTATTACCATTTTTCATAATCCTCAAGTGTGTACTAGATAAAGTTTAAACCTTAGACTTTTTGTAAAAATGTTAGTTACCTTGTAATTAGCCCATTTGTTTGTGATCTATTTATTGTTGGTTACTTTGTTAAGCAATATTGTTGGTTGCCTTAGTTAGTTATAGTTTTAACCAATTTTTTTTATTATTTTTTATTTTTTTATTATTATTATTTTTTTTAATATGACATTAGAAGGTGTGCAGTTAAATGTATCTTAGAAGTGGGAATTTTGTATATTTCTAACTTTACAGGCTATGGGAAACATTAGCTCTTGTACCTTAGCTCTTGTACCTTGTCATCGGCCCTCAATCAATTTGTTAGTCATTTCCTAGTGAATTTTATAAATGTTAAGGGAGGTAAGAAAAGTACAAGCAAGGGCATAACCACAATTTTATTTTTTTTTTTTTTTTTTTTTTTTTTTTTTAATGTTTTGGGGGGGGGGGGGGGGTTGTTGGCCGTTGTTTTTAGAAGACGTTAGCAAATGCTGAAAAACATCATAATATATAACCACGTAAAAATGTTGCAACAAAATTTGTTCATTTTGCGTTTTAGTTGCACACAATGTTCATCCGCATCATTAAAATCATCGAAAAAAATGAATCTAAGCTATTTATTGCACGATACGTAAAATTATAGTGTCGGTTTTTAAAGTATGTCAAAAATTAATACTAGATACATGGATTAGTATAAGTTAACAATTTTTAAGGTGGGCTAAAAATCAATACTGGATACACTTTATCATATTGGGCTTTATTGCATGATACATATGTAAAATTATTATGCTTTGTGGGTGGCTCATGGCCCACCTTACCCTCCACATACTAGGGTTGAGCAACGGGCTAGACCCAACCCGAAAACCAAATAAGGGTAAAACGTGAACCGAGTAAAAGCTATCGAAACCGAAACCAAACTGAATAAAGTCGGTTCGGTTCGGTTTATCTATTTCGGCCCGAATAAGTGTGTTTTGACCTGAACTGAACCGAGTAAAACGGAAATAAGTATACAAAACCGAACCGAATAAGGTCGGTTCGGCCCGATTTTCGATCGGTTTGTCGGTTCGGGTCAATTTTTCTGTGATTTTGCTCGGCCCTACCACATACATATGCCACTTAGTACAAGGTTGATTTAATGTAGTCTCGAGATTAAACAATTAAATTGGTTACCTATTATTATTAAATCCAACAGTGGCATCACGAGTCATATCGTTTTGGCATCTATGGTTACACAAATTAAAATTGGAATATACGCCTAGATACACGCCTATATTTGATTTTAATTATCCGTTGCGATTATTTATTGTTTTTGTTTATTATATGTTTAATTGTTAATATGGTAAAGATATGCAAATCCTAACCATAAATAAAACAAGGAAAATATTATGCTAAATCTTTCATATAATATTAAAAGTTAATATAGGATTAAAAGAGTAAAATTAATAGTTAATATATTATTTCTTCTTTTAGTTTATTTATTTAGGACAATAAATCTTTTTAGATCTTTAAAATATCTACAGATTTATTTTTGGAAACTAAATCTTCTATTTTTGAAATTAAATCTTTTATTTATAGTAACTAAGTCTTTTAATTTTGAAAAATATATTTTTTAATTTTTAGATTGATTTGGTTCTTAAAATGTGGAAAACTAGAAGGGGGTTGAATAGTTTTATGTCCTTTTTAAATTTATTTCCAAAATATTTTGTAGGTTATAAAAACTTTCGATTCGATCTTAAGTGAGTTCAAGCAACAACCAATATAAGCAAGTCTAAACTAATATTGAAAGTATTGAAATATAATGAAGAAAAGATAGAGTTAGAAAGATCAAACCACAACACGTGAATTTATAGTGGTTCGGCTACAAGGACACCTTCCTTGCCCTACTCCACTCCCCGAGTACCACACTCGAGAGTTTTCTTCACTATGTCAACAAACTCCTTATGGTGGAGAAACCCTACACACCTTGGCTTACACAAGTTAACGACACTAAGCTAAATGTCGAGTTCTAATCGTAGCTAGAACCAATCTCACACCAAATATCACACCACGTGATCTTCACACCTTAATCACACCTTCACACCTTCTTCAAGACTTCACACCGTCTTCACACCTTGTCAATCTTCACACCTTCTTCTATGCACAACTAAGTCACAACTACTAAACTAGTTTACAACACACCAAGATTCTACAATCAACAAATATACACAACACCTTTACAAATAACTATCACTAGTACTATATGAAACTAGATATTGATTGGGTCTAAACTAGTCAACCTTTATTAGTCAACCACTTGTGAATGGTCAACCGTAAAAGTCAAACTAATCAAGCCAATACTCCGTGGATAGTGTAGTGTTTCCCCGGGTCGTTAAAGTCCCAGCGAGATTGAAATGGTGCCTTTGAGAATCGTTTGTGAGTGAGTGGTACTGAGGACAGTAGCCAGATGATTTTTGAGTTGATATTGCTACTGTTATTTTGGTGTTGATACACAGATATAATATTCACAAAAATCAGATACCAGATATATGCACAAATTCACAATTAAGATCACGTAACGGACTGGAAAAGTGGGGTTTTGGTATTTAACAAACTACAGGGGGTGCTTTTGACACTTTTTTAAACTTTAAAATTAAAAATGAAAATGAAATTATGAAAATGATTAAAATACTATTTAAATATTATTTAATTAATTAAACTAATTAAAATCTAATTTATATTTAACTAATAATTATAACTATTACAAATTAAACTAAAAATTTGTAAAAACAATTTCTAAACTTAAAATAGAACTTGAAGAAAGTATAAAAAATTAAAATAAATATTTTTGTCTTTTTATGAGTTTTATATTAATTAAAAACTATTTAACTTAATTAAACTAATTAAACTACTTTTAATTAATATTAATACTAAATTAACTTAGAAAATTAAGATAAAATTTATAAAATTACTTAACCATCACAGGAATCCTACAAAATTATAAAAACTCTTAAAATTAAGTTTTAAGATTAATCCACTAATTATTTACCTTTTAATTAACTTAAGTCTATTTTAAATAAGTAAAATAAGAAAAATAGAAAATGAACAGTAGAATCTCAAAATATATTTTCTAAAAACCTATTATACTATATTAGAGCTAGAAAAAATATAAAAACTAAGTTTTACTTTATAAAAACTAAATATGATATTTATTACTTAATATTAATTATTAATAAAGAAAACTAAGATTAAATCTAATTAATACTAATTGACAGAATGAAAATCTAAAAAAATTATCAAAATTACTTTACTATATAAGGTATTTAATAAAAATATAAAAACACTAGGTACTTAATTAAAATCTAAAAATGAAAATTAAAATTAAATTGAATTAAATAGAAACTATCACTTATTTTAACTTTGGATTTTTTTGGATTTTTCTTTTACAGACTTGTTTAACTAATGAAAATAAAGAACTTTTGTGAAAACACTTTTCAAATAGCTTATAAATAAGCTATAAGCACCCCCTTGGCTTATACAGTTGACTTATGTTGACTGAGTGGTCAAATGAGGTCAACTGGCTTTGGGTGGGGTCCACAATGGTCAAAATGGGTACAAACAAGGTTGACAAACTTAAACAAGCCAGGAACAACAAGAAATAAGCACAATTAAGCTGTATCAAACTAAATAAGCACTTTCCAAATCTGAGTTTCACTCAGATTATGGGACAGACTTTGGGGCTTAAACTAAGTGGGGTCCACTGGGTTAAAGGTCAAACCAATGGTCAATTATTGTTCCCTGGTATGAGGGGGTTGAGGGGAACCAAAAACAATTGCCTTGGACCACTGTAGTGGCCACAAACCACCACAAAAGGTGGTGGTGAACAGCTGAGCTGCAGAGACAGGGCAAGTATCTTGCCCTGCAGGTCTCTTTGAGGCTTGGTGGGACCCACTAAACAAAATCCATAAAATCTGGAAAAAATCTTAAAAATCAACAAGGTGGTAAAGATTAATGTTGTAAAATCTCAGACCCTAAAACCTTATACCAAACAAGTTACAGACCTCCAAAGTCTGATCAAAATCTGACAATGCACAATTGATTTTTTAGGAAAACTTGCTAGTTTGACTTATATGAGATTCTAATCACTAATACTAATTTAATAAGTTACTATAAGCTATATTTAACCTAAATTAAGCTAGAGTTATGTCTTATAAGCTAAATGATGGGTTTATGAACCTAAAATCCTTCACAGTTAACTATGAGGGGTGATTAACCAAATTTTTGACTTTTTCTTGTTTTTCCCCTATATTTATTGATTATACTGAGCTAATGTGAGTTAGTGAACATGTATCAATCAATATTACCAACATAAACCAACAAGGACTTACTTAGCAGTCTAAACCAAACACCCTCTTACTTGACTTTCTTGTGGTTTTTCAATGCAGAAGATGACTAGGATTTAGGATCTGGATTCACAGCTTCTTTTTATGATTTAGGAAACTAATTTAAACATTTAAACATAGATTGCAACCATGAAAACTCAAGTTCACCACTAAAACTAATTTTGACAGTCAAATATCTAAGATACTAAGTAGATATTAATTTACTTAAACAAGCTACTGATATAAGATTAAGATTAACTTAAATTCTACTCAAATACCACAAATAAACACAGATTATCCAAATAAACAACTAGCTAACAGATACTAACAAGGATTAAACTTTTTAGAGGAATTTGAAAATTTGCAAAAAGCTTACAACCAAACCCCTAGCTGAACAAGGGGCTTCTCCACAGAAGCCTATCTTTAGATAGGCCAAATTAAGCTCCTTGCTTGATCACCAACCCTTCTTCAACCTGAAATTCAAAAACTAAACACAGTTGACCAATAGTTGACTATTTTGAGATTATTGATTTCCTTCTAGTTCAACTGAGTTTTATGGTCTCTAAAGCTTTGATAAGCTTATAGGAACTTATATGAACCTAACTTAGTCCATAATTCAACACATAATTAACAATTGAGCTTTTTGAATAATCTAGGAATTGAGTAAATTGCAAATATGAAAAACAGACTTGGAAATTCAGATTTTATAACTTGAAAAGGTTTACATTACATTAATAACACTGTTACAACACTTGAATTGGAAAGGATTACACTAATTTGCAAGAGAATTAAAATTCGACACACTTTTAAACTAATTAAACTACACACTCTTCATCTTGCACTTTCTTCTATTTATAGCCCCACATTAGGGTTCCTTGATCTTTTCTGAGCACATCCTACTTTCTTCTGATGAATTTGGTCCACTAATGAGCTGCCACGTATTTTGGCGCCAAAAGTTTTTTTTCTGCAAATTGCTCCCTGATTGAGTGCATTGGGGGAGAAGCATTTAATGTGATGTGAGGTAGGTGTAGGGAGGTGTAGGTGTGTGATGATTAAGCTGCAAGTGGTGGGGTGGTGGCTACAAAACCAGGGGGTGTGGTGGTTTTGTGGCTTGGCTGAGGGAGAAGGGAGAAGGCGGTTTGGGGGTTGTTTGACTGGTTTTGACCAGGTCAAACATTTGACCCGGGCTAAAACTATTAAGGGTGCGTTGGGTTTTATGGAGTGGGCTGGGTATTTTTGGGCCCAAAGAAAAGAAGTGGGTGGGTTGGATTAGGATTGGGTTTAGTTTTTGGATTAGGTAGTAGTTTAGGATCCGGTTTGGTTTTATTTACACAAGGACTATTTTTGTAATTATGGGAAAGTTGAGGGTGTGATCTTGGCATGTTTCTAATTTGTTTCCAAGGGTGTATAATGCCACATCATGAATAGTACAAGGTTCTTTGGTGATTTTTCAATTTATTTTTCACCAGGGACTGAAACCGTCAAACTTTCAAACTTCAGGGACCATTTGTGTAATTTTCACCAAACTTTCCACCAAGGACCAATCCTGTCATAAAAGGTTAGTGCAAGGACAAAATTTGTTTTTCTCAAAGATTTCATATCCCAGGGACCATTTTTGACAATTTTCAAAGTTCAGGGACTAAACTTGACATTTTTGTGAAACTTTTCACCAAAGGACTAATTATGTAACTTTTTGATTTATAAGGGCCTTTGGTGACTTTTCAAGTTTTTAGAATGACCAGGGACTAGATTTGACAACTTTTGAAAGTTGGGGGACTGAAACTGCCAATTATGCAAACTTTGTGCGTTTTTCATCTGTTTTTGGTATTTTTGCATTTGAAACATGTAAAACACTTTCCTGGGATATTTTCACTATTTTGATTCATTATTGAGTGTTTTTGGATGTTTTGGCAGCTCAGAAATGGTAAAAATGATGAGTATTTACACACTCATCACTATACACAACACCACTACAATAAGATGGATGTAGAGAAGTGTTCTTCTTCTTGCACTTGAATGAATGAAGCTTTGGATCACTTGGAAACAAAGACTTATGAAATATATGATCAAAGGATTTTAGATCTAGAGAAGAAGATTGGATCAGAAAGTTTATAGTGCAAAAAGGTGAGAAAAATATGTGGAATGATCCAATATTTATAGGGCCAGATTTTACTGTTCGGGAGCGTGCCGGTCCCCTTAATTGTAGGCCGGTCCCCTTAATGATTAAGGGGGCCGCCTAGTAAAATTAAGGGGGCCGCCCTCCTGAACGTTCCAAAAGTTTTTCTGGATAAAATTTGCCCTTTTTGGTTGGAAATTTGAAATCATATTTTTGTGGTTTAATAAAGCTTTACCAAAAATGATTTACAAATATATATAAAATGTTAAAATCATTTTATATAATGTTATGTATTAATATAAAATTTCCTTTGATCATGTAATGCATAAGTTACTAAGTTTATGCATACCTTGAGTGATATAAGATGTAGAGGTAAATATTTGTCACCAAATACTTGTTTATGTCTTATTCTTGACTTAATTTGATTTAAGTTTTGTGATTATCAAAACATAGGTTTATTGAAAAATATTAATAACATTCACAAACATTATTTATATCAACATAAAATTCCGGCTATAAGACCTACGCAATCACTTTTGTTATGCATGTGGCGATCTAGGTACTGAGATGAAAACCTGAAGGTCTTATGGTTCTCCAATTGGGGAAGACTCCGCGGATTTCTCGGATTTTTACTTGTTACTAGCTATCTTTTAATGTCTTTATAATTAGTATATGTGCCTTACTTGCTTATGTGTTTAGATTGTTTACATCTTTACACACCTAAAACATAATGATACAGACTAATAATTATGATGTAAGATGACATTAAAATAGTCTTTAATTCTACACGCCTAACATACATATTCATTGTGACATGCTATGTATTACATACTCATTGTGACATGCTATGTATTTTGTGGAAAATTGTTTTATGAAACCAAAAGGACCTAAAACTATTGAAACAAGTTTTTCATAAATTTAAAAACTGGACGCAATGATCACTACAGTGTCATTACTAAAAGTTTTTAAAATAAAGTGCTACAAAGTTGTTTGCATGCTTCTTTGTACACGCCATTTTAACACTTTATGTGTATACCCCTATGTATAAATTTTAAGTCTATGTCAGCCAACCAAGAACACGTGGATTTGGCTTGACCTCTTTGGTCAGACCTTAGGGTCATTCCAACCCATGGAGACTTTTACTCATTGGTCAGACCTTTAGTGGGAAACATTTATATTTCTAACTTTATAGGCCTATGGGAAATCTTAGCTCTTGTACATTTGTACTTGTGATCGCCCACAATCAATTAGTTAGTCATTTCTTAGTAAATTTAATAAATGTTAAGTAAGACAAGTACAACTTTGAGTTAATGTAGTCTCGAAATTAAACGTTCGGTATCAGAAGTTTAAAGGAGGAAATATGCTTGGGTTTTGTCCCACGTTGATGGGTGAGCAAATAAAAAAGTGGTTTATTTTTTATTTTTTTGAAAGGTGAACTTCATTAAACAAAACAGCCAACCCGAAGACCGGGAGGCAAACAACCACAAACAACTACACTATAGCATATTTACACCAATCAGACCAAGTTAACGAAGAAAACTTGGCCCTCGCTCTAACCCAAAGGAATCCAATGGACTTAATTTCACTAATAATCTCTTCAATCTTCACATTTTTTCCTTCAAACTTCAACTTGTTCCTCGCTCTCCATATAACCCAGCAACTAAGAAAGATTATACCTTGGAAAACCTTTTTCGCTTTACCTCTCAACCCAACATGCTCATGGACTTCAATCAGGTCCCTGAACGAAAAAGCAAAGAACTGCTGGACCCGGGTCCAGCTACAAATCTTGTTCCAAACGAGCATGGCAACTCCACAAGAAGTAAACAAATGCTCAACCGACTCATTATCTTCACCGCAAAAAGAGCAGCTAGCCTCAATTCCCACCAAATTCCTTCTTATAAGAGCATCTGAAGTAGGAATCTAAGACATTTCCGCTTGCCAAATAAAGACATCACACTTCATCGGGAGCCATTTGCACCACTTTAGAACATAGTTGTTACTATAATCAGACTCGCGGTAAATCAAACGTCTAACTGAGCTCACACTGAATCCTCCTGACTTGTCACCGAGCCAGCACCACTTATCCCTTCTACCAGATAATTCCACCGACCCAAAACACAAACCAAAAAATCCAACTCAGCAACTTCTTGCTCAGAAGCAGGCGATCAGGTCCACCTCCATTGCTGACCCAGCCCCGAACTCACCTCGCCATCAAACATACGACACAACACCCTACACTTCTTATCCTTTTCAAGACGAAACAGGTTCGGACAAAGATCTTTAAGGGGTGCGTAACACACCCAAGGATCCATCCAGAAAGCAATGTTCTCCCCATCTCCAACTGAACCTTTAAAGAGTCTCCTAAGGGGCATATTAGAGATTACGGTTCTAGACAACTGATGAGGCGAAAAATGATCCGTTTTTAGGGGGTCATTTAAGCCCGAATCCAACTTTATTTGATCAAATATTGCCCTAAATCGTTCCTTTTGTGATTTTAGGTACTTGGAGAGTGAATTCTGGAAAAGAAGCCATTTTGGACATTTTTGGAGCATAAAAGTGAAGAAAACGGCAAAGTATCAATTTTCCATGCTGGAAACACTAGGTGACGGCGTCAAGATTTATGCCTTGACGGCGTCAGACATCAAGAATAAAATACCGTAGTTGATGACGGCGTCAAAAGTCATCCTGACTGCGTCAAAAGGCCAAGAATAAAATACCGTGGTTGGTGACGGCGTCACACAGGCCGTCATAAGTAGATCAAGGCCGTCCGAGGAAGTATTTGGCGGCGAGGTGACGGCGTCACAATGTTGTCTTGACGCCGTCAGCCCAGTTTTCCTATATATAGTTTTCTAGTTTTTACATTAAAAAAAGAGAAGTTTTGGAGAAACCCTAAAGACGAATTTGGTGCAACTTTTACAGGTTTTTCAAGGGTTCCAAACCCTTGATACCTTGCATTGTAATTGAGATAAGTGTTCTTCTAATTCTATCAATATGTCTATGTGTTGGTTGTCTATATCTTGTTCTTGTCTCAATTCCATTATGCTAGGCTAGATCTCCTTTGTGTTTGCTTAGATCTAATGAAACCTAGATATTGATTATGTGTTGATTACTTGTTTATTCTTGTTGTGGATGAATGATTTATATGTTAGGCTTAAGAAAACTGGCAGATCTCCAAATGGTAACATGCTTGAACGTCTTAAGAAACATGAACCGAGGCGTACTAGGTCTTTATTGGTTGTAATTTAATGCATGAGCCACTGTTTACAATCCCTATAGTTGTGTTGGTTCATGGTGTAGGAGGAGATAAGAGCTCATAGAATTGGGGAGTTATGTATGCCACCCCATGAATGGTATTAAGGAATACGATCCGTCATCCATGCAATTATAACAAGTAATTAACGTGTAAAAGATATCTAGGGAGTAATGAAGTCTAAGTAAACACATTTTCTCCAATTACTGCTCACAACCTTAGTATAAATTAGTTTAATTTCATTTTTAGTATTTTATTTTGATTGCATCTTAGCTTTGGGTTAGTTGAATAGCAACTAATTCCGCCCACTCTTTCAAAACCCGAGATTTTACTTGCTTTCTAAAAAACATAAAAATACAAAAATAATCATCCCTCACCTTTAGAACTAGTAATTTAGGCTTTCTAATCCTAGCGACACTATTCCTAAGCTGAACGATCAATCCCCCAGTACTTGTCACTATACTATACTACAACGATCAGGTACACTGCCTGGTGGGGGTTGTAAGCTTCTCGAGATCCCTCGAGAGGTAAAGCCTGTTGCGATTCCCACGCATCAAGTTTTTGGCGCCGCAGCCTGGGGAATAGTTATTGTCTAGGTTAGGATTTCTTTTTATTAGGTCTACTTGCTAGATTCCTTTCTAGTAAGATTTTATTTTTATTTTTAGGTCTTCTTTAGTCTATCTCATTTCTTTGTGCCTCTGTTAGTAAATTAACCTCATTGACTATTCCGTTGACCATTATGGAAAACGCGAATCCACCCCTTTCCCCTGAAGAAGTGGCTGTGTTACGTGAACAAATTGAGAGTGAGATTAGGGAGCTTAGAGAGCTTAATAGGTTGATTAAGATTGAACTCGAACATACATTTAGTGACCTAGCAACCGCCTTGTATTCAAATAAGGACCTAGGGCCTAATGACTTTGTGAATATTGTTGAGAGACTAGAAGAGGAGGCAATGGATCCGAAGCTTAACGACTACTTTAATCTATACCCCACTAAGGAGGAGATTGCATATTATAATAATCTTATTGATAACCCGCGATCTCCTTTCACCATAATTGAACCTAAGATCAAGAGAGGCGATCCTAAGAATGCTAAGATACCATGTATGATTGGATATAGGCACATTAGCAATGCTTACATTGACTTTAAATCTCCAATCAACATTATGTCCTCAACGGTTTATAATGATATAGTGGAAACAAGACTTGAACCTAGAAGGGATCCCAAGTACCCCGGTGGAGTTTGTAACTTTGTCGGGAGAGTTAAAGGTTTACGCGTCTTTGTTGGTAATTTCACTTTTGTCACCGACTTTATGATTGTGGAGGATCTTGCTAATGTTATTGATTGTCGATTATCCAATGTTGTGTTTGGAAAACCATTTGTTGAGGAGTCTAAGTTAGAATATGATGAGGTAGAAGGTACGATCCGATTTGCAAGTAACACCGATAGTATCACTTATAGGATGCCTAATAGGATGAAAGAGTTTCGCTTTATATCTCGTTTTGATAAGGACAACGTTGGTGCTTTTGAGGATATTAATGAGGAGGATAAGAAAAAGGGCATGGACTATGTATGGGAAAAAAGGAGTCTTTATTACAACGATTGCTTGGCCCTTGGACCAAGGTATAAAGTCGATGAAGAATTTGCCCAAATGATTATGGGAGCGATTGAGAAAAAGGTGATTGGTTTCTACAAGGAATATCTACAATCGGAGAGTGGAACCAATGATGAAATCACGTAGTAACCCATGACCTTGAGTCTAGCTACAAGACTCGTAAATAAAGAAAAGCGCTTCTTGGGAGGCAACCCATGTTTTGTGTGATTTTATTTGTTTGATTGTTATTTGCTTCCGTATGCATGTTTAGTTTTTATTGTTGGTTGATCATGTTTCTCAATTAAAATGTGGAAATACTTTATTATGTTGTTTAGCCTAGTCTTAACTCCAACCTAAAAGTATTTTTGCAAAAGATAAGTGTAAGGGGAAACCCCAAATATGTTTTTAAGAAACAAACCGATCATGATTCTCCACAATATTAAATGAGCATGTATATTCGTATTTGTTAGAGTCAAATGCTTGTATTGAGTCACAATGAAGTTTTACAGGATTTTCCAGGAAGTAGGACCAAGTTTTTCCAGAAATTTTCCGGAAACTTAACATAAGAATTTCTGCAGGTCCATTCTGACGGCGTCAGGAGTTAAAATCTGGAAATTTTACCGGTTTTGTTTTTCTAACAGAGTCTTATGGTTTTTTTGAATTATTAAGTTTTATAATCTCCAGGAAATCTGCAAACTTCATTCCACAAGCATTATATCTTACTTTGTTTTCTAAGATTTAGTAACTTATATAGGATGCCGCCGATTTTACGCGAGGTTGTCTTGTCTATTTTGTCCGGATTTACAGGTTATGTTTGACAAGGAGATGATTTATATTCTGGAAGGGAAGCTTTGATTGTTCGTTTTCTTGGAAGAAGATTTAACCTGGCCCACCTATAATCCATACCGAGCGAATCAGAGGAGTATTTGATTTCATTCTCTTTACTTTTTCACTTTTACATTCTTTACTTGAACATTGGGGACAATGTTCATCTTAAGTGTAAGGGGAGGGTAAAAAGATGATACCTTACATATGCACTTTCGCTTGAGTTTGTTTTGTTTAATGGTAGATGTGTAATAAAATTATGAGAAATACTTGTTAGTGTAATTTTAGCGCCAAATTTAAAATTTTTTACAACATTTAGGAGTGAAACTTTAGCCATAGCAAGCGTCTCATGGATAGGAGATTGTATGACTAGCACATAACCGTATATTCAGAAAAATTTTCCACCCAAAATTGTGAGGTTCGCCTTTAGATTTGATAGGAAAAGCATTCATTATTAGTGCTTATGAGTGTACCGGTAGCATTTAGATTCTAGAACTTGCGTTAGTGATGCATCCCGAGACCGCTAGTGAGACTACATTCGTGTGGTAGGATTTACTACATGATAAGAGGCATTAGGATCACCCTTGTGTTAAACCCGTATTACAATTACTTAACCATTTAAGTCATACTACTTGGCTAGTTAAGTCAGCTAATTTACCCACACCCTTAGCGTTGTACTCATTTTTAGTACACGAAACCCCTAGTACACCCCTCCGAGCCTATCTTTTCGTTTCTAACTTTAAGCATTTTACTTAAAGGAAGAATTTGTTACACCCCACTTAAATGTACAACCAAATCACCTTAGCCTTCCGTGTATGCGCTCATTTTTAGTGCATTATTGTTATTTGTTAAACCCTAAGTTAACTTTCTAATTGGTTACATGGTTGCTAAGTCGAGTCATATCATTGTACATATTGTTTTGGGACGATTGAGACTCATGGGTAAGTACTTATTTTATGGAGTAATGGGGAAGAACATCACTTATTACCCCCATATGTACGTTAATCTTAAAAGTGCTCTAAGTGTTTTGATTTTCTTAATTCGAGTCGTTAGAATAGTTTAATGTAAAGTATGTAAAGATTCAAGTGTAAGGGGAATTCCCATCCCCTATGATGTATTATTTCGGATGGTAGGGTAAGAGTGTATGCAAAAAAAAAAAAAAAAAAAAAAAAAAAAAAAAAAAAAAAAAAAAAAAAAATCGAAAAATCAAGAAAAACGAAAAAAAAAATAGAAAAAGGAAAAAGAGAAAAAACATACGGACTACCATCCCTTTTCATTCTATGTTCATTTTATGTTTTTGTTATTTTTCATTTATTAGCATAAGTCGAGTCTAGTCTTGGCTTAGCAACGCCATATTGTACATGTAATTAACCAAGATTGTTAACTCGCCACCAGTAAAACTTCCTTTATCCAACAAAACCGTGTAATTCATATCCATATACCCAACGTTACAACCCTTTAAAAGATCTCTTTGATAGTTTATCCTAGGTGCTTACGCCATGTGGTGGAGGTTTGATCCTTTCCCAAGCCTATGGTAATCTATTTTGCTATGACAGGTAGTGAGAGATATCTTCCATTTCCATAATGTTATATTACTTTATTACACCCGAGAGATGTAAGTATCTAAACACTATTTGTGAGGTGCTTGTGTATGATCTCCGTGCTTGTCTATTGGTCTTTAGTGGAACGATTATTTGTTGTAATTACTTTTATATTAGTGTTAAATGACCCCTAACTTGTCTTTTGAGTAGAATAAAAGCGCATTTGCTTGAGGACAAGCAAATCTCAAGTGTAAGGGTATATGATGAGGCGAAAAATGATCCGTTTTTAGGGGGTCATTTAAGCCCGAATCCAACTTTATTTGATCAAATATTGCCCTAAATCGTTCCTTTTATGATTTTAGGTACTTGGAGAGTGAATTCTGGAAAAGAAGCCATTTTGGACGTTTTTGGAGCATAAAAGTGAAGAAAACGGCAAAGTATCAATTTTCCATGCTGGAAACACTAGGTGACGGCGTCAAGAGTTATGCCTTGACGGCGTCAGATATCAAGAATAAAATACCGTAGTTGATGACGGCGTCAAAAGTCATCCTGACGGCGTCAAAAGGCCAAGAATAAAATACCGTGGTTGGTGACGGCATCACACAGGCCGTCATAAGTAGATCAAGGCCATCCGAGGAAGTATTTGGCGGCGAGGTGACGGCGTCACAATGTTGTCTTGACGCCGTCAGCCCAGTTTTCCTATATATAGTTTTCTAGTTTTTACATTAAAAAAAGAGAAGTTTTGGAGAAACCCTAAAGACGAATTTGGTGCAACTTTTACAGGTTTTTCAAGGGTTCCAAACCCTTGATACCTTGCATTGTAATTGAGATAAGTGTTCTTCTAATTCAATCAATATGTCTATGTGTTGGTTGTCTATATCTTGTTCTTGTCTCAATTCCATTATGCTAGGCTAGATCTCCTTTGTGTTTGCTTAGATCTAATGAAACCTAGATATTGATTATGTGTTGATTACTTGTTTATTCTTGTTGTGGATGAATGATTTATATGTTAGGCTTAAGAAAACTGGCAGATCTCCAAATGGTAACATGCTTGAACGTCTTAAGAAACATGAACCGAGGCGTACTAGGTCTTTATTGGTTGTATTTAATGCATGAGCCACTGTTTACAATCCCTATAGTTGTGTTGGTTCATGGTGTAGGAGGAGATAAGAGCTCATAGAATTGGGGAGTTATGTATGCCACCCCATGAATGGTATTAAGGAATACGATCCGTCATCCATGCAATTATAACAAGTAATTAACGTGTAAAAGATATCTAGGGAGTAATGAAGTCTAAGTAAACACATTTTCTCCAATTACTGCTCACAACCTTAGTATAAATTAGTTTAATTTCATTTTTAGTATTTTATTTTGATTGCATCTTAGCTTTGGGTTAGTTGAATAGCAACTAATTCCGCCCACTCTTTCAAAACCCGAGATTTTACTTGCTTTCTAAAAAACATAAAAATACAAAAATAATCATCCCTCACCTTTAGAACTAGTAATTTAGGCTTTCTAATCCTAGCGACACTATTCCTAAGCTGAACGATCAATCCCCCGGTACTTGTCACTATACTATACTACAACGATCAGGTACACTGTCTGGTAGGGGTTGTAAGCTTCTCGAGATCCCTCGAGAGGTAAAGCCTGTTGCGATTCCCACGCATCAACAACACCTTCACGATATTATTCCATACCCCGCCCATAACCTTGTTATAGGGAATGAAATCCCAACTCCTACTAGTACTATGCAATTCCTTAATCACCTTAGTCCACAAACATCTCTTCTCCGCTTTGAACCTCCATCCCCACTTGGAAAGAAGAGAAACATTGTTAATGTTAAGTTTACAAATACCTAGACCCCCCCACCTTTTTAGGAGTAGCAACCCGATCCCAAGAAACCCAGTGAATCTTAGACACATCACTCGATCCCCCACACAAAAATCTTTTCATCATTCCTTCAAGATCATTGATAACTTTACATGGGGCCCGATAAATAGAAAAGTAGTAGCAAGGCAGACTTTCAAGCACCGATTTAATCAATGTAATTCTTCCTCCAATTGAAAGACAAGACGCCTTCCACTTGGATAACCGAGCCTCAAAAACATCGTACACTGGTTTCCAGTTACAGATTCTATTCATGTTTGCCCCCACCACCAAACCCAAATACTTGAAAGTGTAGTGGATTTAAGCTTTTCACTTCGTGTTTAATTGTTAATTTTTTGGATTATTTAAAGATAAAAATTATAAATACTATATTTAGATTGATTTTGTAGATTATTTAAAGATAGAAATTAAAACTACTCTATTTACTATTCGTGGAATGATTTTCGAACCGAAAGAGCAACATTTTGAGAATTGAGAGATAAAACATTCACCGATTAACTAAATGAACCATTAGTTTTATTAGACTCTCATAACACAACTACATCTAAGTATAGGTGTATCGTGATGCGTCGACAGAGCTTCATAGCCAAGCACGGCCAAAAACCACACCTAGTCTCTATATTAACGCAACAATTGTCCATACCATCTCACGTTTAAACTTTCTACACCATAGAGAAGAAAATGTTGAGATTACAAACAAGTAGGTTAAGTATAAGGTGATAACAACAGAATGATCATTTGAGAACCAAAACATAAAAATTAGAAATCCGAAGGAACGAGCTCGAATGTGACATGGTACATCGTGAAGGACCGCATAACTCATAAGTATGGGAAGGTGGTTTTTGAATTTGTATATCTGTATATCGTGAAAGATTCAATATCGTAGCGTGATATATGTCACATATACTAATTTTAGAAACAGGTCCGTCACTGTCTAAAAATAATGAGTCAAAAGACTCAGATGTACGCGTTCTAACAGAGGTATTCGTGTGGCAGTTTATTACCATTTTTCATAATCCTCAAGTGTGTACTAGATAAAGTTTAAACCTTAGACTTTTTGTAAAAATGTTAGTTACCTTGTAATTAGCCCATTTGTTTGTGATCTATTTATTGTTGGTTACAATATTGTTGGTTGCCTTAGTTAGTTATAGTTTTAACCAAATTTTTAATTTTTTTTATTATATGACATTAGAAGGTGTGCAGTTAAATGTATCTTAGAAGTGGGAAATTTGTATATTTCTAACTTTACAGGCTATGGGAAACATTAGCTCTTGTACCTTGTCATCGGGCCTCAATCAATTTGTTAGTCATTTCTTAGTGAATTTTATAAATGTTAAGTGAGGTAAGAAAAGTACAAGCAAGGGCATAACCACAATTTTTATTATTATTTTTTATTATTATTTTTATTTGTTTTAATAATGTTTGGGGGGGGGGGGGGGGGGGGGGGGGTTTGTTGGCCGTTTTATTTAGAAGACGTTAGCAAATGCTGAAAAACATCATAATATATAACCACGTACAAATGTTGCAACAAAATTTGTTCATTTTGCGTTTTAGTTGCACACAATGTTCATCTGCATCATTAAAATCATCGAAAAAAATGAATCTAAGCTATTTATTGCACGATACTTACGTAAAATTATAGTATCGGTTTTTAAAGTATGTCAAAAATTAATACTAGATACATGGATTAGTATAAGTTAACAATTTGTAAGGTGGGCTAAAAATCAATACTGGATACACTTTATTATATTGGGCTTTATTGCATGATACATATGTAAAATTATTAGGCTTTGTGGGTGGCCCATGGCCCACCTTACCCTCCATACACTAGGGTTGAGCAACGGGCTAGACCCAACCCGAAAACTAAATAAGGGTAAAACGTGAACCGAGTAAAAGCTATCGAAACCGAAACCAAACTGAATAAGGTCGGTTCGGTTCGGTTCGGTTTATCTATTTCGGCTCGAATAAGTGTGTTTTGACCTGAACTGAACGGAGTAAAACTGAAATAAGTATACAAAACCGAACCGAATAAGGTCGGTTCGGCCCGGTTTCGATCGGTTTGTCGGTTCGGGTCAATTTTTCGATGATTTTGCTCGGCCCTACCACATACATATGCCACTTAGTACAAGGTTGATTTAATTTAGTCTCAAGATTAAACATTCGGTACTACAAGTTGAAAGGAGGAAATATGTTTAGGTTTTATCCCACATTGATGGCTGAGCAAATACAAAAGTGGTTTATATGTAAGGTTAAGCGGGTTTTTATAAGTTAACAATTAAACTAAGTAATAGATTTAAGCTATCCATTATTGGTTTACTTGTTGATTTTTTAGATTATTTAAAGATAAAAATTAAGAATAATCTATTTACTATCCGTGGATACTCCTTACTTAAGGTTTTGTTTTTTTATAAATGGTTAGAACGAGTAACTAATGCTCATGTTACTTAAGGTTTTGTTTTTTTATAAATGGTTAGAACGAGTAACTAATGCTCATGGGTTGCAGCTGGGTTTAAAGCATTACACTTCATCTCTAACATATGGAACACAAACAAAAAACTACGAGCCATAATTTAATAAACAAAAAACAATGAACTACTTTGAAAAAAAATAAAAAATAAATAAAATAAAATAAAATAAAAATCTCTACACTATTCATCAACTAATGACAAACGTTAGCAGGTTAAAAGAGGAAACTTGCCATTGAAAATGTATCAAAAGAGTTATTTTGCCACTTATCTTTTTCAACCACCATTATTCGCCATTGAACTAGATAATAACTTTGTATTTGCCACTCAAATTTTTTAGATGTTTAATTTGGGTATTTGGTGAGTTAACATAGAAAAAAATTCGTTAGTTTTAACGAATACTCTGTTAAATACCAAGTGCAAAGGTGCAAATACAATCTAAAAGAGATTAGAAAGAACAGTGTACTAAAGCAAACATTTAGCATACCTCTAAATGATTTAAAACAACAACTAAAACTAAGTACAAATTCTCTTACAAGTAGCTTGTCTCACAGCTTGTCAAAAGTTGTATAAGAAAGTCTAATGTAAGCCTCAAGTGAATAGGAAAATGAAATTATATACGTGAATTTCATCCCAATTGGGTCGTTTACAAGTCAGACCTGTCATTTAGCCTTACACGTGACGTCACATCGCACCAAGTTAGAGCCACCCATGTCTGGTAAGCGAGTTTAACGGTGTTGAATGACAAACTTGCACTAGCGACTCATGTTTAGTGGCAAATAAGGTGGCTGAAAAAATGAGTCGCAAAATTACTCTTTTGATATATTTTCAATAGCAAATTCACTCTTTTAACCACATTAGCGATTACCTTCTCATGATAGTTATATAAGGTGATTTATTGTTAATGCAACATCTACCCAAACATGACCCATTTATTAAACGGGTTAGACGAGTAGACATATCTGTTACTCAAACTGTTTAGCTTCATGTCGGGTTCGTGTTAGTTATTGTGTCGTGTTGAAAATTGACACCTCCTATTTCTAGTATGTTAAGTTAAAACAGTGATCGAATTTTAGTGTGAAGAGTAATTTTTAACTCAAATATGTGAGTTTCAGTTGGGTCTCTTATGACTATTTTTGGCTCTCCTATCTTGTGAAAATTGACACCCCCTATTTCTAGTATATTTATGTGGAGATAGAGATGGACCGAGGGGAGCTCATGGATTTTTCTTGCGTAGTGTGAAATATGTCAGATATACCAATTTTTCCAGCAACGCACCTGGTCCAATTTATTTGTTATGAATATCATTAGCATCATGACTTTTAGTACCATGTCCGCCACTGTCTAAAAATAACGAGTCTTTGACTGAAATATACTTGTTTTAATCGAGGTATTCGCGTGATGGTTTATTACATTTTTCATTGCCATCCTCATGTGTGTCCTGGTATAAAGTTTAAACCGACTTTTTGTAAAAATGTTAGTTAGCTTGCAATTAGGCCATTTGTTGGTGATATGTTTAGTGTTTTGGTTTATTTGTTAAGCAATATTGTTAATTGACTTAGTTATTGTCGTAACCAAATTTTTAAAAATTCTTAATAATCAGATATACTATATGACATTAGAAAGTGTGTAGTTAAATGTATCTTACTATCTAAGTAGTGGGAAATTTGTATATTTTTAACTTTACAGCCCATGGAAAACCTTAGCTCTTGTACTTGCAATCGTCCCGCAATCAATTTGTTAAGTCATTTCTTAGTGAATTTTGTAAATGTTAAGTGAGGTAAGACAAGTACAATGTTGAGTTACTGTAATCTCAAAATATAAGAGTCGGTTACGTAAGTTGAAAAAAGAAATGTGTCTAGGTTTTGTCCCACATTGATGGTTGAGCAAATACAAAAGTGGTTTATAAGTAAGAATGAGATGACTATAAATAGTATTGATTTGATATATAGTGAATTTAAGCTTTCATTATGTATTTAGTTTCTAATTTTTTAAGATTATTTAAAGATTAAATTTTAAAATACTCAATTTACTACGAGGCATAATTTATTAAGCAAATAACAACAATTAACTAATTTTGAAAAAAGGTTTATTTATTTATTTATTTATTTATTTTATTTTTTTTAACACTATTCATCAACTAATAATAAATATCACAGTAACAATCACCTGCTCAGTAATTTATGCCATTAAGCGTAGTTGTACAAAGTACACGTCGGTTTTTCCCTAAAAAAACTAATGAAAAGAATTGCATGCAATACAAAAGAATTTGATGCTACTATCATTAAAATTGGATCGAGGTCATTTCTCTTCTACTCTTTCCGTCTCAAAATTATTCTCCAAAGACAAAAACACATAATTTTAAAAAAGTGGGACAATAACACTCTTTAACTAATCAAATATAATCTCTACATACTAAATTCTATTTTGATTAATTGAAACAAGAAATGAACAATTAGTTTGAGTCTTTGAGACATCCCAAAATTAAAAAGTGAAAAATGATTTTTGAAGGGAGAGTAACATTTTGAGAAAACTGAGAGATAAAACATTCGCCAATTAACTAAATGAACAATCAGTACACTCTCATAACATAACTACATTTAAGTATAAGTGTATCGCGATACGTCGAAATAGCTTCATAGCCAAGCACGACCAAAAACCACACCTAGTCTCCATATTCAACGCGACAATTGTCTTTAGCATCTCACGTTTAAACTTTCTATGCCATAGAAAAGAAAATGTTGAGATAACAAACAAGTAGGTTAAGTATAAGGGTGATAACAACAGAACGGTCCACTATCGTATAGCTGGTCTAGTTTAATGTATAATGTGGCAAAAGATTTGATAAAGAAAATGTCGTATAAAAAATGTGATAAAAGATTTGATAAAAAAAATGTGGTATAAAAATGTGGCAAAAGATTTGATGAAAAAATGTGGTATAAAAAATGTGGCAAAGGACGACATGTGTAAATTTTTAGAGCCACATGGATGATTTATGTAATTAATTCAAGGACGAATGGTGTATTTTTTTTAGAGCCACATGGACAATTTATGTAAATTTATGTAACTAACTCTTGAAAAGACGACATGTGTAAATTATTAGAGCCACATGGACCTTTTATATTATTGACCCAAAGATGAATTGTGTAATTGTTTAGAGCCACATGGATGATTTATGTGAATTTATGTAATTAATTCTTGATTAGATCATGCCACGCCAAATTATGGCTACAATAGGAGTAATTAAGAAAGTTTAGTGTTTTAATAGAAAAATTAAAAGTTGTATGCCTACAATATGAAAATGTGGCAAGTATTATGTTTTTTTAGACCATTTGCCCTTTTTTTTCTATTTAGTTCTCTGAACATGCTAAATATAACCTTAAGGGCTACGTATAAGACATTTAAACATGCATTGAATATTTCCACCTTAATGATAAACCACTCACACATTGCATATAACTACTAACGAAAGACATAATGTACAACCACTTTTACATCTTTTTAACTTTTAAATGGTATACAAATAGCAAAACCCTTAATTCTTTCTTAACAATAGCTAATTAACCAAATACGATTTACAATAAAACTATTGTTTAGCGATATTACTTTGTAGATGCTAATTTGTTGTTTGGCACACCCGTAACTAAATTTCTGGCTTCGTCGCTAGCATAAATCATAAGTTTTGGAAGGTGGTATAAGTGGTTAGAGTTTATACATTAGCTAGGTTACCAAAGATGGCTTGGGTTAGAATTCCCTCATGTCCAAATAAATATTCAAAACTGAGTTATGTGGTGTGCTGAAAATCCAAACAACTGAAATCACAACGAATTTTTCTCATATTTTTTGTCGAATCTTGCAAAAGCACCATTAAATAGTTTTTTATATGTGGTAAAAAATACAAACGATAATACAAGGTTAGTTACGTAACCCGGTGATGTTGTTTCGACAACTAATCTAGCTGAGTGGAATTGAGAGATATACTTACTTAACCAACCTAAGCAGTTACAATTATGTGTTGAGCTATGATAATACTAACTAAATTCATTTTGAACAACTATGCTCTAATCACATACTTCACCGTTTTTAAATAAGTGTCCAGTTTGATAGTGGCACACAATTTTGACAAATAAAAATAGTATGATACTATGATGGACACTTGTTCGGGACAGGGAGATGAGTATAATTTGTGTTTAACAAATACACTTCTAACTTCCTTTTTGCTTCATTTACACTTGAGCTACCATGTTGTTCTCATTAGCGTGTAATAAAACACATCATTATTTGTACTCTTAAAGAGTACTCATTCTTAAATTAAAGGGTGTTTTGGCAAGCTTATGGATCATGGAAAAGCTCTTTTTAGCGTTCAATAAGCTATTAAGCACTTCATATAAGATATTGTTCACGCTCACAAAGCTTCCCTACAATGTTTTGGCTTCTTTTACTTGGACTTTCTTTTATAAATGCTTGCAAGAAGGTCCGCAATGACGTGTTTAGTTAAATTTGTATATTCTAACTTTACTGGCCATGGAAACATAAGCTCTTGTATTTGTGATTGGCGCGCAATCAATTTGTTAGTCATTTCTTGGTGAATTTTGTAAATGTTAAGTCAGGTAAGACAAGTACAACGTTTAGTTAATGTAGTCTCGAAATTAAACATTCGGTAACAAAGTTGAAGGAAAGAAATGTGTTTAGATTTTGTCCCACATTGATGGCTGAGCAAATACAAAAGTGGTTTATAAGTAAGATTAAGAAGGTTTTAAATATTAGCAGCTAAACATGCAATGGATTCAAGCTTTCCGTTATGTGTTTAGTTGTTAATTTTTAGATTATCTAAAGATTAACATTTAAAATTCTCTATTTAGTATCCATGGATACTCATTACTTATAGGGTTTTGTCTTTTAAAAACGGTTAGAACGACAAACTAAAATCCTCATGGGTTGCAGCGGGATTTAAAGCATTACACTTCATCTCTCTAACATAACAAACACACACAAAAAACTACGAGACATAATTTAATAAACAAATAACAATTAACCATTTTTTCCTCTTAAAACTATTCATCAACTAATGATAAATATTACCAGTTACCTGATAGTTATATAAGGTACGAGCTCGAATGTGACATTGTATATCGTGAAGGACTGGATAACTCATAAGTTTTGGAAGGTGGTATCATAAGTAGTTAAAGTATACGTTATGTTACCAAAGATGGCTTGGGTTAGATTTCCTCATGCCTAAAGAAATTATCCAAAACCGAGTTATTTGGCGCGCTAAAAAACCAAACAAGTGAAATGATAGCGATTTTTGCTCATATTTTTTTGTCGAATCTTGCAAAAGCACTATTGTGTATGGGTAAAAAAGTACAAACCATAGTATGTTAGTTATGTGACTTGGTGATGTTTCGACAACTATTCTAGCGGAGTGGAATTGACAAATATATTTACTTAACCAACCTAAGCGATTACAATTACGTGTTGAGTTACGATAATACTAGCTAGATTCATATTGAACAACTATGCTCTAATCACATACTTCATTTGTCCTTAAATAAGTGCAGGAACGGAACCAGGACCATATATGACCGGGTGCACAAATTTTTTTGAAACGTATTATAGAAACACATTTCGATAGACCGGGTGCATTTAAGATGCATTTAGGAAAAATTGATTTATTTTTTTATTCAAAAATTAATACTACATCGAAAAAATCCATAGGGGTCCCAGGCACCCGCGGGAACCCCTGGTTCCATCCTTGAATAAGTGTTCACTTTGATAGAAGCACACAGTTTTAAGTACAAATATTCCATTGTTAAACAAATCAAATGTCTTCTTTTTTGCGGAAAAGTGTTTTGGTTGATTGTAAATGAAAGTCAAACACTTATTTAAGGACAAAGAAAAGTAGGATGGTGGACACCTATTTCAGCTCAAAGAGACGTATAATTTTCGGCATGGGGTGTTTTGGCAAGCTTATGGCTCATGGAAAAGCTCTTTTTAGCGTCCAATAAGCCGTTAAGCACTTCATATAACCTTGGTCAAACACACACTACAACATTCACCGCTTTTAGCGGGGACATTCACCGGCTTTCAGCGGGGACTTCTCCCCGCACAAACCTTTCGGCGGGGACATGTCCCCGCCGAAAGTGCCTCGGGCAAAGCCCCACGCTGTAAACTTTCGGCGGCGACATACCACTCTTTTGGCGGTGACACATGGGACCCACGCTGCCAGCGTGGACAATATTGGTCAGGTCAAACTGCCAGCGTGGCAATACTTTTGGCGGGGACGAGTCCCCGCTGAAAGTGTTTTCCAAGCAAATGGTGCAACCTTTTGGCGGGGACGCGTCTCCGCTGAAAGTGTTTTCCAAGTAAATGGTGTACATTTTTGGCGGGGACATGTTCCCGCTGAAAGTTGTGCTCACTATTATTGTAGCAACCTTTCGGCGGGGACATGTCCCCGCGAAAAGTATCTGACCCATTTTGCAGCAAATTGCTGCGAAATGGGTAATTTTCAGATTTTTTCCGGAAAAAATCTACATTAACACTACAAATCCAGAACCTGTATATAACCTAATTACAATACCACAAGACACTCAAATCACAAATTCGCCAAACATAATATGATACATATCCAAATTTCTTAAAAATTAACATAATCATGTGTTTGTATCCAAATTCGCAAAATACGGTTCAAAAACCGTTATCACATGATCACTACATAAGCTAGCTATCCGCTATACGCTACAAAACTATACGTGGGAACAATGTAGCGGGAATCCTAACACATAAACACATAATAATCCATGAAACTATCCAAACATTTGTCCATAACCCAAAACAAATATAAATCAACCCATACGCTACTCGTGAGTCCCCCCACTCCCCCCACTAGCCCCACTCCCCTCCTCCGGGATACCTGTAGACTCAGCTGGTGATGGTGAAGCCTCCTGGGATCCCGATGTCGTCGCCTGAGTCGCTAGCTCTGCCATCTGTAAACGTACTAGTACAAGAAAATATAATTAGTGAATAAACACATATACACATATACGCATATACACACACATTGAAATAAATAACAATTTATACAAAATAATAATAATAATAATAATAATAATAATAATAATAATAATAATAATAATAATAATAATAATAATAATAATAATAATAATAATAATAATAATAATAATAATAAATAATTAAATAAATAAATAAACACATTTAACCACTCGATAACAATTTCATTCAAATAAGTGTCATTTAACAAATTACAATTTGAGATCAATCTCCCTCATCACTAAGATAAAAACCCTCATTATTAGTGTCAGCTTCATCTTCACGATCGACGTAATCTTCACCATCAGATGCTAAATCATGAGGAACGTGGTCATCATAATCAATATTATCTTCGTCGTCGTCGACATAAGTGATAATTGGTTGCGGTGGTGCCTCAACTTCCGCTGGCTCAACATCTCTATTTATGGTGTCATAATTCAACGTATCCAACTCAGCAGAGAGTGTGACATGTGATGATGTGTTGTCATGTACAACATCCTGATTGTCTTCTACCACGATGATATCCGGGTTCCAAATCTTTCGATGATAAGAATCTTGGACGGCCTTGACATTACCACGTTTACCCGGGAAATCAAGGTAAAAGACTTGTGTTGCAAGAATGTATGGTTCACTTTCAAACGATACACGATCTGTCATAATTTGTGTAATGTTGTTTCTATAGGTACAACGTTTTATGCGACCATTGTTATTAGTGTCGAACCATTTAACTTTGAACAACACAACCTTGAATGGAATATATTCAAGATCGATTATTTCTTCAAGCTGGCCATAATACATTCCTCCGCTAGGATTAGGAGTTGAAATTCCGCTGTTTTGGGTTGAACGACGTAAATCACGGTCGTGTACGATAAACTTCACACCGTTCACTGTGCAAGAGTTGGCTGAGAATGCAGCACATGATGGTCCACAAGCCAAAGCGAACAACTCGGAAGTACAACTTGGGTCGTCCTTTACTTTCAATTCACGAATCTAAGAAAAAAAAGTTAAGAATAGATATAGATGAGTAATAGTCGTTATTTTTACAGGGTTTTACATACAACAAGTCTACCTTGTTCCCAAACCAGGGAGGAAATCCTTCTTGTATGCCATTGCCAGGAAATTCCCTGTAAATGTTCATGATATTAGAATAAGTCGTCGAATAATAACTTACGTAAAACAAAATTTTGAAATAAAACGTGTACCTCTTGTACTCGTTCATGTACGGGTCGATTTCATGACTGTTGTGTAGTACATACCATACTACGTTTTGCATTGCGTCCGGTTCAAGCCGAATTAATGATTGTTTACCATTCAGTTTACAGGCTGATCGAAACACTTGAAATCGACTTGTTGGGCTTGGACCGTCCTCATTCCGGTCAGGACGATTAAATCTCGTCTCAACACCCCGAAAATAATGCGAACAGAAAGTTAATGCTTCATCAGCAATATAACCCTCCGCTATTGATCCTTCAGGCTTAGCTTTATTTCTGACATAATTTTTGAGCTTTTTCATGTACCTTTCAAATGGATACATCCACCTCATGTAAACAGGCCCGCCTTGAATAGCCTCTTCGGGTAGATGAATAACCAAGTGAATCATAATGTCAAAAAAAGCTGGAGGATAGATTTGCTCGAAACTGCACAAAATATTGATAAGCTGTTCTTTAGCTTTCAACATGTCATCCACCATCAAAGTTCGAGCGCATATTTGTTTGAAGAATGAACAAAGCTCGATTATTGGTGTTGCGGTGGTTTGGTCCTTCAAGTAATTTTGAAGTCCAGCAGGAAGTAACCGCTGCATCATTATATGGCAGTCATGAGCCTTCAAGCCTGTTATGTTGTTATCATTGTCTGTCACTTTATGCTTGAAGTTAGATCCGAACCCATCGGGTAGTTTAACACCTTTGATCAATTGGGAAAAAAAATCATGATATTAGAATAAGTTGTCGAAATGAATACGCGAATTGAATTGGAACAAATAAATTCTGAAATAAAACGCGTACCTTTGATGAATTGACAAAAAAGTTTTCTTTCTTCAGTTGTGAAAGAGTACGTGGGATGAGGCTTAGAGCACTTCCCACCGCCTTTGTTGACGAGCCACAAAGCATTACGAATATTCAAATTTTGTAAGTCTTGTCTTGCCTTGTTGGTGTCTTTTGATTTGTCATTCATTAACAAAGTACCCAACACACTTTCACACACATTTTTTTCGATATGCATGACATCTAAATTGTGTTTTAGTGTAAGAAAAGACCAATACTTTAGCTTGTAGAAAATAGATACTTTGGTCCAATTCAATTCGCGGTCAGGATCACGTTTTTTCTTCGCACCCCCAAAACTTGGATGTTTCCCCGGGATACGTATAGGCAATTTCCCAAGTTGAGTCAAGATGTCATGACTGGTATATTTTTTAGGAGGTGGTCTATCATCGAGCTGAGTATAGAATGCCTTTCTGTTCTTCCGCCATCTGTTGTTGGCTTTTAAGAATCTTCTGTGACCAACATAAGCGGTTTTGCTTAACACGCGCATAGATGGAGTCTCTATATTACAGGTCGGACATGCCTTGTAACCTTGCCCACTCCACCCAGACAAACTACTTCGAGCGGGAAAGTCATTGATAGTCCATAAAAGCGCTGCTTTCATATAGAATTCTTCACCTGTAACAGCGTCCGTAGTCATAACCCCATCTTTCCATAAAATCTTAAGGTCTTCAATCAAAGGCCTCAAGTAAATATCTATGTCCTTCCCGGGTGATTTAGGGCCCGGAATTAACAACGTCAACATAAGAGAAGTCTCTCTCATACATATCCAAGGAGGCATATTGTATGTTGTTAATATTACCAGCCACATACTGTAAGACTGACTAAGGTTGCCGTACGGATTGAAACCATCAGCAGCCAACCCTAATCGGACGTTTCTTTTTTCATAAGCAAATTCTTTCTTATACTCGATATCAAATTCCTTCCATGCTTCACCATCAACCGGGTGTTGCATCTTACCGTTCTCCGTAGACTGCCCAGACGCATGCCAAGTCATATGTTTTGCAGTGTGTTTAGACTTGTACAAACGTTGTAGTCTAGGAATGATAGGAAAGTAACACAACACCTTGTTAGGAACTTTCTTACCCAGTGTGTTCTTGTCTTTCCATCTACTAGCATCACAGATGGGACAATTCTGCAAATCTTCGTTACCCACCCCCCGATATAAAAAACAATCATTTACACAAGCATGTATGGATTCGTATCCTAACCCGATCGTTTTATATGTTTTCTTTATTTCATAGTATGACGGTGGGATTTTGTATCCTAGAACGGGCGGGAAGCATTCACGTAGAAATTTTAGTGTTTCGTTAAACGTGGTGTCACTCATTTTACCTTTGACCTTAATGTTCGTAAACTTTGCCATAAAGTCCAATGAAGACATCCATGTACAGCCCGGGTATAGTGGGTCGTTAGCAGTGGCAAGTAACGCTTCAAACTCGTTACGTTGAGGAAGTGTTGTTGCTTGAGTTGCCTCGTTACTTGTCTCGCCAATATTTTCTTGAGTTGGCTCATTCAGACACATATCATGAAGGAAATCAGCCATGTCACTCGTCCCGGGATGATTTGTGTTGGGTACCAATGTTCGAGTATCCGGTTCACCGTGATTATACCATTTCGTATAACTTTGGTCCCAACAATTTGAGTGTATGTGATCAAACAAATCTTCGTACTTTATCCAACCATTGTTATAACAACTAGCACATGGACAATGTATATTCCCATCAATATTCACAAAGTCCTTGGCATACGCGCAAAAAGCTTTAAGACCTTTTAAAAAATCGAGGCTAGCACGAGATAATGAGACCCAACTCTTATCAAGTGGCATAACTGCGTTTTAATGATGCAACAAATAATTATATAGAATTAAACATGTTCACAAGTTATGCGTTTTAATGATGCAATTACGAGTTGCGCGTTTTGTTCACCTAATCCAACTATGGAAGGCAATCCTAACCCACTCTTTGAATGTTTCGTCTCATATATGAATGCATATAACTGAATTTACTATTTGAGAAAATTTCGGCAGCATTTCCCCTCAACTCCCCAAATATGTGCATTAAAGACATATTCGTAGGAGTAAAGGGGAAACACTGTCGAAATTTTCACAAATAGTAAATCAATTATACGCATTCATATCCTAAATGAGACAAAACATTCAAAAAGCAGTCCCAAACAGGGGACTTTCCGAAATTAATTTCTAATAAATTAATTTCGGACGGGTTTTCTATGGGATGATTAACTTCGGACGGGGACTTTCCAAAATTAATCACTAAAGTCCTATAATCATTTACAATATATGAGACGATCAAATACCATATAGTACTAACATATTCACATTGTCACTTTCGGCTTATATATCATAACATTAAGTAAACTAGTCCGTTTTTTTTTTTGGATACCTGTGTTGGGGCGGTTTTGCAGCGAACATACACCCCCTGTTGGGGCTCTCGTCTGTGGTCTCGGCTTATAACAAACACCCCCTGCAGCGAACAAAAACCCCCTAGATGGTTGTCTGTGGTCGAGATGATGGTGGTGCGAGTGTGGGTTGCGGTGGTGGAGATGGTGGTGGTGTAGTGGTGCGAGTGTGGGTTGCGGTGGTGGAGATGGGGCACAATGTAGACCGTCTGTGGTCGAGATGATGGTGGTGCGAGTGTGGGTTGCGGTGGTGGAGTGGTGTAGTGGGTTGCGGTGGTGGAGTGGTGTAGTGGGTTGCGGTGGTGGATGGTGATGGTGGAGCAGAAGCAGAAGCAGAAGCAGAAGATGGTTTTTTTTATTTTACAATTGCGAATTGCAGATCTGATAATAATAGAGGTAATTTTGTGGTTTACTTTCCGCGGCGACAGGTCCCCGCGAAAAGATTGTTTTGTCTTTTACTATATACTTTTGGCGGGGACACGTCCCCGCTAAAAGTGTTCGAACTTAGCCATAACATTTGGCGGGATAAAGTAAATGCTTAGAGGGAAAAACGAAATTTTTGGTAACAACTTTTAGCGGGGACATGTCCCCGCCAAAAAGTTTGCACAATTTTTATTAAAACATTTAAATTTAATTATTTATAATTAATTTAAATCATTTATGATTTATTTAAATCATTTATAATTAATTTAAATCATTTATGACGTGGGATCACACGAGATGTTAAACGAACGAGTCGAGATGACGTGGGATCACACGAGATGTTAAACGAACGAGTCGAGATGATGTGGGATCACACGAGATGTTAAACGAACGAGTCGAGATGATGTCGTATCACACGAGATGTTAAACGAACGAGTCGAGATGACGTGGTATCACACGAGATGTTAAACGAACGAGTCGAGATGACGTGGGATCACACTAGATGTTTAACGAACGAGTCGAGATGATGTCGTATCACACGAGATGTTAAACGAACGAGTCGCGATGATGCGTATCACACGAGATGTTAAACGAACGAGTCGAGATAACGTGGGATCACACTAGATGTTTAACGAACGAGTCGAGATGATGTCGTATCACACGAGATGTTAAACGAACGAGTCGAGATGATGTCGTATCACACGAGATGTTAAACGAACGAGTCGAGATGATGTCGTATCACACGAGATGTTAAACGAACGAGTCGAGATGACGTGGTATCACACGAGATGTTAAACGAACGAGTCGAGATGACGTGGGATCACACTAGATGTTTAACGAACGAGTCGAGATGATGTCGTATCACACGAGATGTTAAATGAACGAGTCGAGATGAGGTCGTATCACACGAGATGTTAAACGAACGAGTCGAGATGACGTGGTATCACACGAGATGTTAAACGAACGAGTCGAGATGACGTGGGATCACACTAGATGTTTAACGAACGAGTCGAGATGATGTCGTATCACACGAGATGTTAAACGAACGAGTCAAGATGATGTCGTATCACACGAGATGTTAAACGAACGAGTCGAGATGACGTGGGATCACACAAGATGTTTAACGAACGAGTTGAGATGATGTCGTATAACACGAGATGTTAAACGAACGAGTCGAGATGATGTCGTATCACACGAGATGTTAAACGAACGAGTCGAGATGACGTGGGATCACACGAGATGTTAAACGAACGAGTCGAGATGATGTGGTATCACACGAGATGTTAAACGAACGAGTCGAGATGATGTCGTATCACACGAGATGTCAAACGAACGAGTCAAGATGATGTCGTATCACACGAGATGTTAAACGAACGAGTCGAGATGACGTGGTATCACACGAGATGTTAAACGAACGAGTCGAGATGACGTGGGATCACACGAGATGTTAAACTAACGAGTCGAGATGATGTGGGATCACACGAGATGTTAAACGAACGAGTCGAGATGATGTGGTATCACACGAGATGTTAAACGAACGAGTCGAGATGATGTCGTATCACACGAGATGTTAAACGAACGAGTCGAGATGATGTCGTATCACACGAGATGTTAAACGAACGAGTCGAGATGACGTGGGATCACACGAGATGTTAAACGAACGAGTCGAGATGATGTCGTATCACACGAGATGTTAAACGAACGAGTCGAGATGATGTCGTATCACACGAGATGTTAAACGAATGAGTCGAGATGACGTGGGATCACACGAGATGTTAAACGAACGAGTCGAGATGATGTGGGATCACACGAGATGTTAAACGAACGAGTCGAGATGACGTGGGATCACACGAGGTGTTAAACGAACGAGTCGAGATGATGTGGTATCACACGAGATGTTAAACGAACAAGTCGAGATGATGTGGGATCACACGAGATGTTAAACGAACGAGTCGAGATGATGTCGTATCACACGAGATGTTAAATGAACGAGTCGAGATGACGTGGGATCACACGAGATGTTAAACGAACGAGTCGAGATGACGTGGGATCACACGAGATGTTAAATGAACGAGTCGAGATGATGTGGGATCACACGAGATGTTAAACGAACGAGTCGAGATGATGTCGTATCACACGAGATGTTAAACGAACGAGTCGAGATGACGTGGGATCACACGAGATGTTAAACGAACGAGTCGAGATGATGTCGTATCACACGAGATGTTAAACGATCGAGTCGAGATGACGTGGTATCACACGAGATGTTAAACGAACGAGTCGAGATGATGTCGTATCACACGAGATGTTAAACGAACGAGTCAAGATGATGTCGTATCACACGAGATGTTAAACGAACGAGTCGAGATGATGTCGTATCACACGAGATGTTAAATGAACGAGTCGAGATGATGTCGTATCACACGAGATGTTAAACGAACGAGTCGAGATGATGTCGTATCACACGAGATGTTAAACGAACGAGTCGAGATGATGTCGTATCACACGAGATGTTAAACGAACGAGTCGAGATGACGTGGGATCACACGAGATGTTAAACGAACGAGTCGAGATGATGTCGTATCACACGAGATGTTAAACGAACGAGTCGAGATGATGTCGTATCACACGAGATGTTAAACGAATGAGTCGAGATGACGTGGGATCACACGAGATGTTAAACGAACGAGTCGAGATGATGTGGGATCACACGAGATGTTAAACGAATGAGTCGAGATGACGTGGGATCACACGAGATGTTAAACGAACGAGTCGAGATGATGTGGTATCACACGAGATGTTAAACGAACAAGTCGAGATGATGTGGGATCACACGAGATGTTAAACGAAGGAGTCGAGATGATGTCGTATCACACGAGATGTTAAATGAACGAGTCGAGATGACGTGGGATCACACGAGATGTTAAACGAACGAGTCGAGATGACGTGGGATCACACGAGATGTTAAATGAACGAGTCGAGATGATGTGGGATCACACGAGATGTTAAACGAACGAGTCGAGATGATGTCGTATCACACGAGATGTTAAACGAACGAGTCGAGATGACGTGGGATCACACGAGATGTTAAACGAACGAGTCGAGATGATGTCGTATCGCACGAGATGTTAAACGAACGAGTCGAGATGACGTGGTATCACCCGAGATGTTAAACGAACGAGTCGAGATGATGTCGTATCACACGAGATGTTAAACGAACGAGTCAAGATGATGTCGTATCACACGAGATGTTAAACGAACGAGTCGAGATGATGTCGTATCACACGAGATGTTAAACGAACGAGTCGAGATGACGTGGGATCACACGAGATGTTAAACGAACGAGTCGAGATGACGTGGGATCACACTAGATGTTTAACGAACGAGTCGAGATGATGTCGTATCATACGAGATGTTATACGAACGAGTCGAGATGATGTCGTATCACACGAGATGTTAAACGAACGAGTCGAGATGACGTGGTATCACACGAGATGTTAAACGAACGAGTCGAGATGACGTGGGATCACACTAGATGTTTAACGAACGAGTCGAGATGATGTCGTATCACACGAGATGTTAAACGAACGAGTCGAGATGATGTCGTATCACACGAGATGTTAAACGAACGAGTCGAGATGATGTCGTATCACACGAGATGTTAAACGAACGAGTCGAGATGACGTGGTATCACACGAGATGTTAAACGAACGAGTCGAGATGACGTGGGATCACACTAGATGTTTAACGACGAATCGAGATGATGTCGTATCACACGAGATGTTAAACGAACGAGTCGAGATGATGTCGTATCACACGAGATGTTAAACGAACGAGTCGAGATGACGTGGTATCACACGAGATGTTAAACGAACGTGTCAAGATGACGTGGGATCACACTAGATGTTTAACAAACGAGTCGAGATGATGTCGTATCACACGAGATGTTAAACGAACGAGTCGAGATGATGTCGTATCACCCGAGATGTTAAACGAATGAGTCGAGATGACGTGGTATCACACGAGATGTTAAACGAACGAGTCGAGATGACGTGGGATCACACTAGATGTTTAACGAACGAGTCGAGATGATGTCGTATCACACGAGATGTTAAACGAACGAGTCGAGATGATGTCGTATCACACGAGATGTTAAACGAATGAGTCGAGATGACGTGGGATTACTTATGGCGGGGACATGTCCCCGCTAAAAGTGTTCGAACTTCGCCAAAACATTTGGCGGGATAAAGTAAATGCTTAGAGGGAAAAACGAAATTTTTGGTAACATTTTTTAGCGGGGACATGTCCCCGCCAAAAGTAATGTATTCCCCGCCAAAAGTAATGGCGGGAATAATGGCCGGGACAATAAAAAGAGCTGTATTTTGGTCAAAGTTGTGGTCTGCAAAAAACACTTTCGGCGGGGACATGTCCCCGCTGAAAGTTTGCGTTGAAAATGCAATAGGCGGTCAGCGAAGTTGTGTGCCAGTTCAGCGCAGTTTTTGTCGTTTAGTGACTTTCGGCGGGGACAAGGGCGTCGCCGCCGAAAGTCTCCTCGCGCGTCGTGTTGATTGTTGTAGTGACACTCTTGAATCAATTAAGATAAGGTTCACGCTCACAAAGCTTCCCTACAATGTTTTAGCTTCTTTAACTTGGACTTTCTTTTATAAATGCTTGCAAATAGGTCCGCAATGACGTGTGTGGTTAAATGTATCTTAGTAGTCGGAAATTTGTATATTTCTATCTTTACGGGCCATGAAAAACATTAGCTCTTGTACTTGTGATCGACCCGCAATCAATTTGTTAGTCATTTCTTAGTGAACTTTAGAGATGTTAAATGAGGTAAGACAAGTACAACGTTGAGTTAATGTAGTCTCAAAATTAAACATTCGGTAAGAGAAGTTGAAAAAAGGAAATGGTTTAGGTTTTATCCCACATTGATGGCTGAACATATACAAAAGTGGTTTATAACTAAGGTTAAGAAGACTTTGACAAAATCAATGTTTTCATGTAGCGAAAGATTTAAGCTTTTCATTACATGTTTAGTCGTTCATTTTTTAGATTATTTTAATACTCATAACTTAAGGTTTTGTTTTTTAAAAATGGTTAGAACGAGGAACTAATGCTCATGGGCCGCAGTGGGGTTTAAAGCATTACACTTTATCTCTAACATAAGGAACACACAAAAAATTACGAGGCATAAAAAGTTAGCAATGAACTAATTTGAAAATTAAATAAATAAATCTCTACACTAATCATCAACTAATGATAAACATTAGGTTAAAAGAGCAAAGTTGCCATTTGAAATGTATCAGAAGAGTTGTTTTGTCACTTATCTTTTCAACTACCATTATTTGCCATTGAACGTACTGGATAATAAGTTTTTATTTGCCACTTACATTTTTTAGATGTTTAATTTTGGTACTTGGTGAGTTAACATGGAAAAATGTTCGTTAGTTTTAACGAATATTCAGTTAAATACCAAGTGCAAAGGTGCAAATACAATCTAAAAGAGCTTAGAAAGAACAGTGTACTAAAGCAAACATTTAGCATACCTCTAAATGATTTAAAACAACAACTAAAACTAAGTACAAGTTCTCTTACAAGTAGCTTGTCTCACAGCTTGTCAAAAGTTGTATAAGAAATGCTATGTAAGCCTCAAGTGAATAGGAAAATGAAATTATATGACATTTGAAAGTGTGTAGTTAAATGTATCTTACTATCTTAGTAGTGGGAAATTTGTATATTTTTAACTTTACAGCCCATGGAAAACCTTAGCTCTTGTACTTGCAATTGGCCCGCAATCAATTTGTTAAGTCTTCTTAGTGAATTTTGTAAACGTTAAGTGAGGTAAGACAAGTACAACGTTGAGTTAATGTGTAGTCTCAAAATTAAACATTTGGTAACAAAAGTTGAAAGAAGGAAATGTGTTTAGGTTTTCTCCCACATTGATGGCTGAGCAAATACAAAAGTGGTTTATAAGTAACGTTAAGAAGGCTTTAAATAATGGTGACTTGATACATAGTGAATTTGAGCTTTCATTATGTATTTTGTTTCAACTTTTTTTAAATTATTTAAAGATAAAATTTTAAAATACTCAATTTACTACGACGCAAAATATATTAATCAAATAACAATAATTAACTAATTTTGAAAGAAAAAAATTTGTTTACACTATTCATCAACTAATGATAAATATTAACAATCACCTGCTCGTGATAGTTATATAAGGTACGAGTAATTTATGTCGTTAAGTGTAGCTGTACAAAGTACACGTTGTCGGATTTTCCCTCAAAAACTAATGAAAAGAATTGTGATACAAAAGAATTTGATGCTACTATCATTAAAATTGGATCGAGGTCATTTCTCTTCTACTCTTTCCGTCTCAAAATTATTCTCCAAAGATAAAAACACACAAGTTTAAAAAAGTGGGACAATAACACTCTTTAACTAATCAAATATAATCTCTACACACTAAATTCTATTTTGATTAATTGAAACAAGAAATGAACAATTATTTTGAGACATCTCAAAATGAAAAGGTAAAAAATGATTTTCCAACATGAGTAGTAAGATTTTGAGAATATTGAGTGAAAACACTAGCCGATTAACTAAATGAACCATTAGTTAGTTTTGTTACATTCTCATAACATAACTACATTTAAGTATAGGTGTATCGTGATACGTCAAAATAGCTTCACAGCCAAGCACGACCAAAAACCACACGTAGTCTCCATATTCAAAGCAACGATTGTGATTACCATCTCACGTTTAAACTTTTTATGGCACAGAAAAGAAAATGCTGACATTTTTAAGCAGGGACGGACCCAAAAGACAAAGTCACCGGGTGCATTTATGAAAAACCAAACAAGACTACATGAATAACTTTTTGGGACCGGGTGCATTTATAGAAAAATAGAGGTTTTATAACAAAATTAACACTACGAGACAAAATTTTATGGGTGTCCCGGGACACCCCCAGGTTCCGTCCCTGTTTTTAAGTATAAGGGTAATAATAACGGAATAATTATTTGAGAACCAAAACATACAAATTAGAAAACCAAAGGAACAAGCTCGAATGTGACATTTGTTAAAAATTGGGTAAAGGATTGCGATGATAACCTTGAATATTTTTTTAAATTGTGAATGTTCACTTTCTGAATAAAATATTTTGATCCTTTAATATCTGAATATCACGAAATTCTTATTGACATAATTCAAAAAGAACACTTAGTATCTAGGCACAAGAAAACAAAACAAAGAAGAATTGTATGAATTTTCTTACGTTCAAATGAGACAATGAATCTGTTACTAGTGGTGAATTATTGTATACTAGCCGTCTCGAGAGACGGAAATAGTTACTTATACTTATCGTATAGCGGGTCCAGGTTTACCAAAAATGAAACGAGACAATCATTCAAATGAGAAATTAAAATAAGGGTGTCAATACATCTATATGACCAACTCTATAATGTTTACTTATGAAGTTTGATCCTTATATCTTTTATGAGAAGGTTAGGTGTCTTGCAATTAGGCCACTTGTTGATGATTTGTTTACTATTTAGTTACTTTGTTAAGCAAAATTGTTAGTTGCTTTAGTTAGTTATTGTTTTGACCGAATTTAAAAAAAAAATCTTTATAATCAGAAATGTATCTTAGTAGTGTGAAATTTGTATATTTCTAACTTTACGGGCCATCGCAATCAATTTGTTAGTCATTTCTTAGTGAAATTTGTAAATGTTATTAAGCAATGTTGCAAAAATTAGCCTAGGCGGCCTTGTAATCGGCGATTACAAGGTACACGACCTTTCACCTTGTTGATTTTTGCAAGGTAATCGGCCTTGTAATCGGCAATTACAAGGTAATCGGCCTTGTAATCGGATATTAGACGCTACAAGGTGGGCAACCACCTTACTACCGACTCACGATTTTTGCAACATTGTTATTAAGTGAGGTAAGCGACATTTTTGATAATATTCCTTTATTTTCTTACTTTTGGTTAAAATTTTGAACTTTTTTATTTGTAAGCTGAAATGATTGGTTGCAACACCTTTTGTAACTCTCATGTTTCTTTTTTTTTTTTAGTTTCTTGCTAGTTTATTTTAATAAATTTGCCGTTCAAAAAAAAAAATTTAAGTGAGGTAAGACAAGTACAACATTGAGTTAATGTTGTCTCAAAATTAAACATTTAGAAGGATATATGATTAGGTTTTGTCCCACATAGATGGCTCAGCAAATATGAAAGTGGTTTATAAGTAAGAATACGAAAGCTTACACATTTGTGGTTAAATATCTGTTGGATTCATTTCAGCTCATCTTAAGCGGCATTTTTTTAGTTATACAAAGATTAAACAGAAAAAAACTCTGTTTACTATATATTAATACTCATTACCTTTTAATTATATAAAGCTAAAAACTAAAAAAACTCTATTTACTATTTGTGAATACTCATTACTTAGAAAGCTCGTAAAAGGTTTTTGTCGTTTGGTAGGACGAAATGAAATGTTAAATGAATGGAATGACCAATGTAATGGAATAAGTGGTGTAATGTAATGAGTCATTACCATTATTTATCATGTTTGGTTTGTTTGATAAAACGTAATGGAATCACAATAAAAAGACTAAAATGCCCATTATTAATGAGAAGTTTAATTAATATGGTTAGTTAATGGTGGAGTTTTATGTAATTTTAATTCCATTACGGGATGCAATGAAAAAAAAGTAGGGGGCCCTTAAGGAATGATTTTGGTGTAATGAGACATTCATTGTAATTAATTATTACATTACATAAATATAAACAAACAACATTTTCTCATTCCATCGTAATAATCATTTCCATTCCCCCTTTGATTACGACATACCAAACGCTACGTTAATGTTTAGAACGAAGAACTAGTGCTCGTGGGTTGCAGTGTGGTTTAAAGCATTACACTTCATCTCTAACATAACGAGCACATACAAAAAATTACGAGGCATAATTTAATAAACAAATAATAATTAATTAATCTTTTTAAAAAAGTTTTCTTTTTTCATCAACTAGTGATAACTATTAACAATTACTTGCTCGTGATAGTTATATGAGGTGATTTATTGTTAATGTAACGGATTGAGATTTTCTATAGTTAGATTTAACATGATAGGTCATGTTAATCAATCATTAACAAGTAAAATGAATAAATGCTTACTTTTTAATTGACATTAGGGATCCACTTATATTTCCCCTCACATTATTTATAACATGACCTATCATCAAAACATGCATCAAAATTTCACGTGAAGAGTAATTTTTAACTTAATATGCGGTTCAATTGGGTTATTATGTCACAAATTGTGGCTCTCTTTTCTTAGGCACCCCATTACCCGACAATGTATTCCTTATTAAGTTATGTGGAGACGGAGGTGGATCGAGTCAGATCTCATGGACTTTTCTTGCGTAGTGTGAAATATCTCAGACATACCATTTTTTTTCCACGAATGCACCTGGTCCAATTCTTTTCTTAAGACTATCACTAGCATCTTCACTTTTAGTACCAGCTCCGCTACAATCTAGAAATAGTGATTCTGCTCAGATGTACGTGTTCCAATCGAGGTATTCGCGTGACCATTTATTACATTTTTCATAGCCATCCTCAAGTATGTACCTAATAAAGTTTAAACCTTAGACTTCCCATAATAATGTTAGTTACCTTGCAATTAGGCCATTTGTTGATGATTTGTTTAATGTTTGGTTACTTTGTTAAGCAAAATTGTTAGTTGGCTTAGTTAGTTATTGTTTTGACCGAATTTTAAAAAATTATTTATAATCAGATTTACTATATGACATTAGAAAGTGTGTAGGTAAATCTATCTTAGTAGTGGGAAATTTTTACATTTCTAACTTTACAGACCATGGGAAACCTTAGCTCGTGTACTTGTTATCAGCAAACAATCAATTTGTTAGTTATCTCTTAGTGAATTTGTAAATGTTAAGTGAGGTAACACAAGTACAACGTTGAGTTAATCTAGTCTCAAAATTAAACATTTGATAACAAAAGTTGAAAGAAGAAAATGTGTTTAGGTTTTGTCCCACATTGATGGATGAGCAAATACAAAAATGGATTATAAGTAAGATTAAGAAGGTTTTAATGGATTAAGATTCTCTAATGTTAGCGTTCCATTGCATGTTTAATTGTTGATTTTTTTTTAGATTATTTAAAGATAAAAATTAAAAATACTCTATTTACGTTGATTTTTTAGATTATCTAAAGATAAAAATTAAAAATACTCTATTTACTATCCGTGGAATGATTTTCGAATGGAAAGAGTGACATTTTGAGAATTGAGAGTAAAACATTCACCGGTTAACTAAATGAACCATTAGTTTTATTAGACTCATAACACAACTACATCTAAGTATAGGTGTATCGTGTTGCGTCGACAGAGCTTCATAGCCAATCACGACCAAAAACCACAACTAGTCTCCATATTAACGCAACAATTGTCCATACCATCTCACATTTAAACTTTCTACACTATAGAGAAGAAAATGTTGAGATAACAAACAAGTAGGTTAAGTATAAGGTGATAACAACATAATGATCATTTGAGAATCAAAACATAAAAATTAGAAATCCGAAGGAACGAGCTCGAATGTGACATTGTACATCGTGAAGGACCGCATAACTTATAAGTATGGGAAGGTGGTTTTTGAAATTGTATATCTGCATATCGTGAAAGTTTCAATATCGTAGTGTGATATATGTCAAATATACTAATTTTAGAAACAGGTCCGTCACTGTCTAAAAATAATGAGTCTTTGACTCAGATGTACGCGTTCGAACCGTGGTATTCGCGTGGCAGTTTATTACCATTTTTCATAAACCTCAAGTGTGTACTAGATAAAGTTTAAATCTTAGACTTTTTGTAAAAATGTTAGTTACCTTGTAATTAGCCCATTTGTTTGTGATCTATTTATTGTTGGTTACTTTGTTAAGCAATATTGTAAGTTACCTTGTGATCGGCCCTCAATCAATTTGTTAGTCATTTCTTAGTGAATTTTACAAATTTTATGTGAGGTAAGAAAAGTACAAGCAAGGGCGTAACCACAATTTATTATTATTATTATTATTATTATTATTTTTATTTATTTTTAATTATAAACCATCACTTTTCATTGAAACCAAGGAAATTACATGAAATTAGAGGGGAGTCTAGACATAATCTGTGCTCCCACTCCTTTTTGAATGCACAAACTAACTCGATGAAAAATAAAAGCACCGCTCTTAACATTGTTGGAGTGGCTGCAGGCAATTGCCCCGACGCGCGAGAGTGTATTCAAAGCTTCCACATCAAGTTCCCCAAATGTGGAAAAAGCGAAAGGAACAAACTTGTATCCATTGTCTTCGCACTTGGACGCATACTTCTTCCTTTTCTTTTCCACAGCATTACACAACGCAGCCCCAGGAGCCCATGTCGTTACTCTATTACCAGCAAACGGAGAGACCCCAGTCACCTCCAGACATGCGTCCTTACCTTGGAACCAGTTAAACAATAGCACATCTGCAGGCCGTAATTCTCTCCCTTCCTCTGAAAGAAATCCCATTGGAGCCTCTTTACGCACCATGATCCCTGCTTTGGAACATATATCAACAAGGACATCACGCACCAAATTATACCTGAACTTAACACCCACTTCGCTAGCGCAGTGAACCGCGTGATCCCCCCACTAGTCCATACGGTGTACATTGCAACTCGGGCATAAGCTGCCTTCAGAGAACATAGGGACCGCAAGCCTGTAGCATAACACCGATCGAAATTGGCGAGGATTCATCCGTTGTCCGAGACCGTCAATAGGGATGGTGAAGAGGAAGTCCTGCGCATGTGGGGCGCGGATACTACTAAGTATAGCCACCTGCCTTGGACTTAGTGAGTACTTGGAGACGAGGTCTTTCTCAATGACACCGAAATAACACTTTGCCAAGGTTTTCATCATTTTAGGGGCAGAAGCGCCCCCGGTGACAGTGAGGAAGTCGGTGTTACAAGTAGCGTTGAATATGTCCAAAGCATGCTGGAATGAAGGGCCATGTGTGACAATACCCGTTTTGGAGAGTATCTTATCCTGTAAGTTGTTCGTTTGCATCCGAGAAGCGAGGAAAGCGTATTGGACGATATCCCCCGCTGAAAGGATGCCAACCCCACCGAGCTTTATTGGGAGAGTGGCAAGCCTCCACTGCCAATCACCAAACCCTGGCCCTGAGGTAGTAACAATCTTCTCCAAAGAGGCACGTAATGTCTGATCGAACTGAGCTTGGGCCTCTGATAAATACAAGGGGGAACATGTTCTCAAAGCATACGATAGTTTCGAAACTCCTGCACAATTACGCAAAAGGAGAAGCTCACATTGCGGATCATTGAGTTTGTTAATTGCCTCGATTAAGTGTATGGTTTTGGAGACCTTTTTGGAAGCCAAATCCCGACAGAAACCTTCGTCCAAACTAACCGGACCACCCAGGAGTTTGACACCATTTATTGGGAGGGAAATATTTATAGGAAATACGCCCTCCACTCTACTTCTAGGGTCTTCGACAGGCCAGAAGAGTTCAGTCTTGTCAACATTTAAGAACAAACCACTAGCGGGGCCCTCTGTCCTAATGATATCAAGCGCCTTGGCGACCATGAGCGTATCTTCGACAATAGTACCATCATCAAGGTACCACGCCTGAAGGGTAAGTTCACATGACTGATTGATAGCATGAATCAAAGGGTGCAAAGCTAGGGCAAACAACAAAGGGCCCAACGGATCACCTTGTTGGACACCCTGACATGACCAAAGGATGGAGTCCTCATAATAGAGCCTGGCAGGGCGCGCATAACAGAACTCAACCCACGGTGCAATAGAAGGGCATCGCCCCCTAGCTTCCTAAAGCAAGATACTCCTGTCAACAAGATTAAAAGCATTCTTGAAGTCCACTAAAAGCATGGAAAGTCCAACTTCACGCCCCTTAGACTCAATAAGCCTATTTACAGAGTGAAGGACAGCCTCGCAAACCCCAGGGACTCCAACCCCAAATTGAAAATCCTGTAAGTAAGAGTTCATGGAGTCACCGACCGAAGAGGAGGCAACCTTTGACACAAGCCTGCGCCATACAGTGCCAACAGCAATAGGGCGTATACCACCGCCGGGCTTGACTAAGGGAGTCAAGGGAGCACTAGCAATATATTCCCCCAGCTGACTAGGGCACTTTCCACTAAGGAACAGATTAACAACTCCAGTAATGGACCCAAGCAGGTCATCAGCAATAGCAGACGCCGCCCCTCCCAAAATATCCATCAAATATTGTGCCCGTAGTCCATCACGCCCACATGACGTCCCCTTGGGGAAGCTGCGGATCCTGTTGAGTACCAAGTCCTTGTCGACCGAAAGGGCGTCCTCATCAAGTGACAGGGAAGACGGGGTCGGCTGGGGGGCATAGGGGTGTTTGGCTTCAAGCTCCAATAGAGTATCAGGTGTGGATGGGGCGATTCCAGAAGACGTGAGCACCTTAATAGCAGCAGTAAAATGCCCGTCCCCAAGTTTACGCTTGCACTGACCCAGGTTGCCCCTGTTGTGATCTTTATGTTTGGTCCCCCCAACGAAAGATGAAGGCACTTCGGCTAACCGGTCCATCACCAGACCAAGCCTGTCTGCGGGATCCCTCCATCTGAGGATGGCGCGAGAAATACAGTCGAGCTGGCAGCGTTCTCTTTCACCGGAACGTCGTTGAGATCTGTTTGTTGGCACAAAGGCGGAGAGCACACAGGATGGTAAAATAAGGAGTTGCACCCATGCGGATAAGTCCCCCGGCCTCAATAGTACCATATCTAACGCTCCACGGAAAATCTTAGCAAATCCAAGTCGCGTCTTGGGGGGAATACATTTAACCGTGCGTATTTTCTTTGAGAAAACCCGATCCAGGAGATTGATGTCATAAGCGGGCTCACCAGTGAGAGGGGACACTCCAGAAGCATCTTCCACAAAACCCCTATCAATAGTGAGAGTACCATATTTTAGTTTGGGGGGGTTGTTGGCAGTTTTTTTTAGAAGACGTTAGCAAATGCTAAAAAACATTATAATATATAATTACGTAAAAATGTTGCAACAAAATTTGTTCATTTTGCATTTTAGTTGCATACAATGTTCATCCGCATCATTAAAATCATCGAAAAAATGAATCTAAGCTATTTATTGCACGATGCTTACGTAAAATTATAGTATCGGTTTTTAAAGTATGTCAAAAATTAATACTAGATACATGGATTAGTATAAGTTAACAATTTTTAAGGTAGGCTAAAAATCAATACTGGATACACTTTATCATATTCGGCTTTATTTCATGATACATATATAAAATTATTAGGCTTCGTGGGTGGCTCATGGCCCACCTTACCCTCCACATACTACGGTTGAGCAACGGGCCAGACCCAACCCGAAAGCCAAATAAGGGTAAAACGTGAACCGAGTAAAAGCTATCGAAATCGAAACCAAACCGAATAAGGTCGGTTCAGTTCGGTTTAGCTATTTCGGCTCGAATAAGTGTGTTTTGACCTGAACCAAACCGAGTAAAACTGAAATAAGTATACAAAACCGAAAACCGAACCGAATAAGATCGGTTCGAGTCGGTTTTTGGGTGATTTTGCTCGGTCCTACCACATACATATGCCACTTAGTACAAGGTTGATTTAATGTAGTCCCAAGATTAAACATTCGGTAATAAAAGTTGAAAGGAGGAAATGTGTTTAGGTTTTATCCCACATTGATGGCCGAGCAAATACAAAAGTGGTTTATATGTAAGGTTAAGCGGGTTTTTATAAGTTAACAAATGAACATAGTAATAGATTTAAGCTATCCATTACTGGTTTAGTTGTTGATTTTTTAGATTATTTAAAGATAAAAATTAAGAATAATCTATTTAGTATTTATTATCCGTGGATACTCCTTACTTAAGGTTTTGTTTTTTATAAATGGTTAGAACGAGTAACTAATGCTCATGGGTTGCAGCAGGGTTTAAAGCATTACACTTCATCTCTAACATAAGGAACACAAACAAAAAACTACGAGCCATAATTGTATATATATAACATAGCACAAAGACTTTTGTAAAATACTATTATTTGTGTCACTCAATCCAGTTATTTTAAAATAATATTATTTGTGGCAAGCTCATAGTCCCATGGATCATTATATATTCCTCTATATATACTATACAAGCTACATCAACCAACAGTTGAATATTTAACTATTAAACTTTCCTGGGCTTACTGGTAGTCCAACTTGAGTTTGCTAAGGCCCGCCAGTTTTCTTTGGTAAAGCTATATCCTATGACGGTGTTGGTAGCTAGTATTGTTTTTTCAAATATTAGTAAAATAAAATAAAAAAAAAATTACAAAACACACAATGAACTTCTTAATATTTATGACTTCTTTATATAACAAACTTTATTTGTCAAATATCTAACAGATACCTAGCGGTTTTTTTAATACAAAAAATACTGACAAAAAGACCTTTCGATAACGAACAAAACAAACCCAATATTGATATACTTTTGACGTACGTACAATTTTATGAAAAATGTTAAAGTGTGATATAGATATAGATTCTAAATAAAAGAACTTTCAAAATGCACCATTAACCTATCAAATAACTTTAAAATTATCCTAAATTTGTTTTTAAAATAAGGGTCAAAATTAGCCACGCCGCAACACACTGGTGCCCGACACAACCCATTTCAAAAAAGACATCATACGAGAACTACAAATATAGTTTGACACAACATTTGTTCCAATTTTTTTGTTCCAAACAAATAAAACACGTGTTGGCAAAAAACATACCACGATCTCACAGCGAGAAACCCTGCTCAAATATTATTCATAAATAATTATCACAAAAATTTCTCGAAAATTCCCTCTGCAACGCAGCGGCCGCCTTCCCACTTGTATATACTAATCTGCAGCGTTGGTGGGCAATAAATAATATTTACCTACCGCAGCCCAGTAGCAAGCCCAATAGTTGGCTGCTAATAAACCCAACAGGCCTACATCTTGGCGTTAAAATATTTTGTCCGTTACTTTCTACGAAGAATCCACCGCCATATGGGCTATGACTTTCCATTTACTTTTGTTGTCAATTTTACCATTATGACTTTCCATTTACTTACCTGTATAACTAGATGCTGGTGACATGTTTCAAATAAACGTCGGCTGTTCGCAAAAGGACAGTTACCTATTCATTCGGCAGTGCAGATTTTACACTTGCAACAACCAAATATTATAGCAAACACCCCCGCCGCAACGCGGCGGGTTCCCGCACCTCGTTTAATAAACAAAAAACAATGAACTTCTTTGAAAAAAAAATAAAAAATAAATAAAATAAAAATCTCTACACTATTCATCAACTAATGAGTACAAACGTTAGCAGGTTAAAAGAGGAAACTTGCAATTGAAAATGTATCAAAAGAGTTGTTTTGCCACTTACCTTTTCAACCACCATTATTCTCCATTGAACTGGATAATAAGTTTGTATTTGCCACTCAAATTTTTGAGATGTTTAATTTTGGTACTTGCTGAGTTAACATGGAAAAAAGTTCGTTAGTTTTAACTTTTAACTTATATTCAGTTAAATACCAAGTGCAAAGGTGCAAATACAATCTAAAAGAGCTTAGAAAGAACAGTGTACTAAAGTGCAAACATTTAGCAGACCTCTAAACGATTTAAAACAACTAAAACTGTTTACAAAGTCTCTTACAAGTAGCTTGTCTCACAGCTTGTCAAAAGTTATATAAGAAATGCTAATGCCTCAAGTGAATAGGAAAGTGAAATTATATATGACATTAGAAAGTGTGTAGTTAAATGTATCTTACTATCTAAGTAGTGGGAAATTTGTATATTTTTAACTTTACAGCCCATGGAAAACCTTAGCTCTTGTACTTGCAATCGGCCCGCAATCAATTTGTTAAGTCATTTCTTAATGAATTTTGTAAATGTTAAGTGAGGTAAGACAAGTACAACGTTGAGTTAATGTGTAGTCTCAAAATTAAACATTTGGTAACAGAATTTGAAAAACGGAAATGTGTTAAGGTTTTGTCCCACATTGATAAGTGAGCAAATACAAAAGTGGTTTATAAGTAAGATTAAGAAGGTTTTAAATATTATCAGCCATACATGTAATGGATTCAAGCTTTCCGTTATGTGTTATAAACATTTAAAATTCTCTATTTACTATCCATGGATACTCATTACTTATAAACAAACAACAATTAACTATTTTTTCTTCTTAAATCTATTCGTCAACTAATGATAAATATTAACAGTTACCTGATAGTTATATAAGGTACGAGCTCGAATGTGACATTGTATGTCGTGAAGGACTAGATAACTCATAAGTTTTGGAAGGTGGTATATGACATAAGTAGTTAAAGTATACGTTATGTTACCAAAAATGGCTTGGGTCAAAATTCCCTCATGCCTAAAGAAATATCCAAAACCGAGTTATGTGGCACGCTAAAAAACCAAACAAGTGAAATGATAGCGATTTTTGCTCATATGTTTTTTTCGTCGAATCTTGCAAAAGCACTATTGTGTATGGGTAAAAAAGTACAAACCATAATATGTTAGTTATGTGACTTGGTGATGTTGTTTCGACAACTATTCTAGCGGAGTGGAATTGACAAATATATTTACTTAACCAACCTAAGCGATTACAATTACGTGTGGAGTTATGATAATACTAGCTAAATTCTTATTGAAAAACTCTACTCTGATCACATACTTCATTCGTCCTTAAATAAGTGTTCACTTTAATAGTGACACATAATTTTAAAAAAGTATTTCATACTATATCTTTTCAAATCGTGTATGTTCACTTTCCGAACAAAGTATTTTGACCCTTTAATGCCCAGATATCACGAAATCCTTATTGAAATAATTCAAAAAGAACACTTAATATCTAGGCACAAGAAAACAAAACAAAACAAAAAAGAATTGTATGAATTTTCCTATGTTCAAATAAGACAATGAATTTGTTACTTATACTTGTCGGTCTCGAGAGACGGAAATAGTTACTTATACTTGTCGGTCAACCGGAATCGAAGAAGTGGGTCGGCCAAAAAACGGTCCAGTTATCGTATAGCGGGTCCAGGTTTACCAAAAATGAAATGAGACAATCATTCAAATGAGAAAATAAAATAAGGGTGTCAATACATGACCAACTCTCAAATATTTACTTATGAAGTTTGAACCTTATATCTTTTATAAGAAGGTTAGGTGTCTTGCAATTAGGCCACTTGTTGATGATTTGTTTACTATTTAGTTACTTTGTTAAGCAAAAGTGTTAGTTGGTTTAGTTAGTTATTGTTTTGACCGAATTTTAAAAAATTCTTTATAATCAGATTTTACTATGACATTAGAAAGTGTGTAGGTAAATGTATCTTAGTAGTGTGAAATTTCTTATATTTGTAACTTTACGGGCCATGAAAAACATTAGCTCTTGTACTTTGTGATCGGCCCGCAATCAATTTGTTAGTCATTTCTTAGTGAGTTTTATATATGTTGAGTTAATAATAATGTGTAGTCTCAAAATTAAACATTTGGTAACAGAAGTTGAAAAACGGAAATGTGTTAAGGTTTTGTCCCACATTGATAAGTGAGCAAATACGAAAGTGGTTTATAAGTAAGACTAAGAAGGTTTATAATAAATGTGGTTAAATATTTAATGGATTTATTTCATGAGGTATTTCACCACATTTTTCAATAATATAAAGATAAAAACCAAAAGGCTTTTTCTAATTTGTGCCATGGTGGTACACAATTATAACCATTTAATGAACATAAGTTGCCATGTTTGAATGTTACTTGAAATTAATAATTTCCTAATTTGCTTTCATTTACCATATTTAATATTGTTTTATATAGAAATTAACATAATTTAAGTTGAAAGAAGGAAATGTGTTTAGGTTTTGTCCCACATTGATGATTGAGCAAATACTTAAATGGTTTATAAGTAAGATTAAGAACATTTTAATTATCAGTGGCTTTACCATATTTAATATTGTTTTATATAGAAATTAACATAATTTAAGTTGAAAGAAGGAAATGTGTTTAGGTTTTGTCCCACATTGATGATTGAGCAAATACTTAAATGGTTTATAAGTAAGATTAAGAACATTTTAATTATCAGTGGCGTAACATGAGATGGATATAAGCTTTCCATTGCATGTTTAGTTGTTGATTTTTGGATTTTTAAAAGATAAAAAATAAAAATTCTCTACTTACTATCCATGGATACTCATTACTTATAGAGTTTTGTCTTTTAAAAACGTTAGAACGAGAAACTAGTCCTCATGGGTCGCAGTGGGATTTAAAGCATTACACTTCATCTCTAACATAACAAACACACACAAAAAACTACAAGGCATAATTTAATAAACAAATAACAATTAACTATATTTTTTTTCTTCTTAAAGCTTCAACTAATGATAAATATTATAACAGTTACCTGTATGTCGTGAAGGACTAGATAACTCATAAGTTTTGGAAGGTGGTATATGACATAAGTAGTTAAAGTATACGTTATGTTACCAATGATGGCTTGGGTTAGATTTCCTCATGCCTAAAGAAATATCCAAAACCGAGTTATGTGGCGCGCTAAAAAACCAAACAAGTGAAATGATAGCGATTTTTGCTCATATTATATATATATATATATATATATATATATATATATATATATATATATATATATATATATATATATATATATATATATATATATAATAGTATGTTAGTTATGTGACTTGGTGATGTTGTTTCGACAACTATTCTAGCGGAGTGGAATTGATAAATATATTTACTTAACCAACCTCAATTACAAGTGTTGAGTTATGATGATACTTAAATTCATACTACCTCCGTCCCATAATTATAGTTCACTGTTAACTTTTTAAGTCTTCGTTGTGCAACTTTGACCTTATATATTTTTATTTGTGTTATATAATACTAGTTGATAAAAATTATATCAATAGAAAATACATTTAAAACTCAATTCGTTCATATGTTTTGCATCAAGTAATATATAACATAAATAAATATATTTAAGGTCAAAGTTGAAAACTAAAAACTTCAAAAGTCAATAGTGGACTATAATTATGAGACGGATGGAGTATTAAACAACTCTACTCTAATCACATATTTCATTCGTCCTTAAATAAGTGTTCACTTTGATAGTTACACATAGTTTTAAAAAAGTACACAGATTTCACTGTTAACCAATCAAATGTCTTCCTTTTTGCATACAAAGTGTTTTGATTGGTTGTAATTTAAAACACTTAATTAAGGAGAGAAAAATAGCATGGTTGACAATTGTTTCAGCTCAAAGAGACGTATAATTTTCGGTTGGGGGTGTTTTGGCAAGCTTATGGCTCATGGAAAAGCTCTTTTTAGCGTCCAATAAGCTATCACAAAGCTTCCCTACTTGTTTTGGCTTCTTTTACTTGCACTTTCTTTCTTAAAAGCTTGCAAGGAGGTCCTCAATGACGTTTCTACCCACCTAACACTTGATTATGACACGGCTTGTCGACAAACATCAGTAGTATTCTCAAAAAAACACAAACAAACGTTATTCGACAATAAACAAATACAGTAACTAACAATGTAAAACACAGTTGAAAGAAAGTCACAGTATGAGAATATGTGCCATATAACAAAAGTATATAACTTGCACAACCATAGAAACGACAGTTTACTCAAATATTTGTACATGCAAACGAAACTTGTAGATCCCTCAACATTGACATTTGAACCGAGGTGGTAAAGTGAATCCGAATGAGAAGGTAACTACCAAAAGGTGGTCTTGTATCTCAAAGAACTCCAAAGAAGGGATTATTTATGGCACTGTTCAGTTCACTCCCGGCTGACATTAGCACTTGTTTGTCGATTTTGTCTCTAGCGAGAAACAAGAATTCATCTCCTTCAATCTTTTCAAAACCACATAGCTCAAGAAACTTGATGCCACCTTCTAATTTTCCAACTCTGTCCTGTTAAATCCACCAACAACGCAAACAAAACAGTAAGTAATGTACTAATGTAACTTCTGATTGGGTAATGTAAAAGAAACGCATTATGAAAGCATTAGATATTGTTTTGGTCTATGTGGATTGTGTTCTATATCAAACGGGTCAAATAGAAAAAGTTAGCTAAAAGGAAGCAGGTGAAATGTGCTACATGAGACAAACATCCAAAAACTTGCCCACACTTTTTCTTTTAATTAACACATAATTAGAGTTATTGCGATAATGTTGTTTTTGTAATAATACGCAACACAATATCTTTAGAAAGTTCCAATAAATGGCAACCAATTGTTCCTGTGTCGGCCCACCTTGACCTGTCCCCATTTCTTCTCTCATGCAGACAACTGATTCAAGTGATTCAACTTGAACCTGTTTTGACCTATTACCAAACCTTCCGATCTTGTCAACCTCAAATCATTAGACTCTATGATGCATTTGCTCAAAAGAAAGCTTGTATAGGATGAGGAAATAACTTTATCATATACCCAAGCCAGTAACATTGTCTATTCATTATAAAACATAAGCTTAGTATTTTTTTTGTTTGTGTCTTTTTAATATAATAAGACTTGTCAAACAATGCTCCGTCGACAACTCTCTCAAAAAGGTGCTTCACAAGTGCATTATTCTAAGAATGTGTTTTTCTTCTGCTTTTTCTTGCCCTCTCTCTAGATAATTACATGTGTCCCATAGAAATTCATCACTCTATCACACTATTATTATATCTCTAAAATATAAACAGTTTATTAAAAAAAAAAAAAAAAAAAATTATAACAACCAGCAGCATTTCATGCTCTTTAATCCAAGACCCGTCCTACTATACTTCAAACAAAAAAAATAACTTCGGATTTTACAATTTTCCCAAGTTCTTCATATTTTACACAATAAGTAACAATGGCTCTACAAATCATTTTTTTAGAGTTTTTTTGTAGTGCATATATATATATATATATATATATATATATATATATATATATCATACAACAATAAACACACAATCAATACTAACCAAATTATACACCCATAATACACACCAAAATATTCAAACTTGCCCAAGCCTTATCATTAAAAACGTGGGATAAATCCTAAAATCCATCGGAATTCACATTCCAACACACAACCAACGTCAAAAGTCAACAAAACAATAAAAACAAAGTCGCACGTGGCTCGGGTTCTATCTTAGACCTAAAACGGTTTACGCGCAGTGGACTCCAAATCCGAATCCACTTCATCTTCCTCACTCAACCATCCATTCCTATTTCCCTGAATCTGTGGTAGAGGATGTCTTGCAAAATCATCTCTACGATTCCTTAACTCTTCATCCACCCGATCCGCAAAATCATACAAACCTCGGGGTCTAGCCCAAACTACCCCGTTATCTTCTAAAAACTGAGGACACCTACCCGGGTACTTGGTGGTGAAGCCTTCTTTATCGGCTACCTTCGTCTCATACTTCTTCACCATTTCCCCATTCACATTCTCTAGAGTCAGCTTCTCTTCAATCACACACGGTAACATGCTAGCGGGGACCAAAATCCTTCTGTTGATTCTCTTCATCCTACCAACTCTCTTACATCCCGTAGCGTGTGGTCCACCGAAGCGTCTTTCGCGCAGGAGGTGCCATTCTATAAATGACACACACACGATACTAAGTACAGAGTTCGATAGACGTCCAAAAACTCGATAAAATAACTCATAAATTAGGAAAAATATACATGTAAAGTGTTATTTTACATGTCTATTTTTCCTAATTTATGAGTTATTTTATCGAGTTTTTGGACGTCTATCGAACTCTGTACTTAGTATCGTGTGTGTGTCATTTATAGAATGGCACCTCCTGCGCGAAAGACGCTTCGGTGGACCACACGCTACGGGATGTAAGAGAGTTGGTAGGATGAAGAGAATCAACAGAAGGATTTTGGTCCCCGCTAGCATGTTACCGTGTGTGATTGAAGAGAAGCTGACTCTAGAGAATGTGAATGGGGAAATGGTGAAGAAGTATGAGACGAAGGTAGCCGATAAAGAAGGCTTCACCACCAAGTACCCGGGTAGGTGTCCTCAGTTTTTAGAAGATAACGGGGTAGTTTGGGCTAGACCCCGAGGTTTGTATGATTTTGCGGATCGGGTGGATGAAGAGTTAAGGAATCGTAGAGATGATTTTGCAAGACATCCTCTACCACAGATTCAGGGAAATAGGAATGGATGGTTGAGTGAGGAAGATGAAGTTGATTCGGATTTGGAGTCCACTGCGCGTAAACCGTTTTAGGTCTAAGATAGAACCCGAGCCACGTGCGACTTTGTTTTCAATGTTATGTTTTGAATGTTTTTATTGTTTTGTTGACTTTTGACGTTGGTTGTATGTTGGAATGTGAATTCCGATGGATTTTGGGATTTATCCCACGTTTTTAATGATAAGGCTTGGGCAAGTTTGAATATTTTGGTGTGTATATTATGAGTATTATGGGTGTATAATTTGGTTAGTATTGATTATGTGTTTATTGTTGTAAGATGTTACTATTGCTAGGTGTTGCATTGGAAGCGAGTCCACATGTGTTGTGATACATTTATAATTGTGTTGGCCATATATATATATATATATATAATAACAAAAGAGTTATTTTCTCAACCCTCTCTCTTCCCTTTCATTTTTTCGAAAGAGATATTTAGAGAGGGGGCAATCTCAGAAGAAAAAAAGGGGAGAAAATATAATCGTTTTCAAATAATGCCTTCTATAGCACCTTTTTAAGTTAATGTGTCATTATGAAGCATGATTCATCAACTTTCCGTTTTATCTTATTCTTCACTATGTTTTGCTGCTTTTGCATGGTGTCGTACAAATGCAGATGGGGGCATGTGAGTAATATAGCTCAAAAGGCCAAATGGCGAAGCACAATGGATTGCCATTTTTTTAGCATTAACAGATGTCCTGAAGGCTAAATACTGAGAACTTTTGTATCAATCAGGGTCTTATTACTAAGTAATACTCGTATATCTAACTAGTAATGCAGGTACATTCAAATTGGAAATTAACCATACAAGGAGATGTTGAATTTAAAAATAAATAAATAAATAAGATATATGTTTACCTGAAAGGCAGCATTACTTAGTCTGATCTTACGGAATTTCTCCTCTTCTGGTTTAGTAGCCGCGTTCTTGACATAAGTCAAAAGGGTGTTAAATGCTGTCTTCACCTTTGCATCATCATCCTTGTAAATAGCAAACGGCCAAATAGGAAGTTAACACCCATTTCATTTATGAAATAAATAAAGGATACAAAGAATATGCAGACAAAAACTGACAATTTTGACCCGTTTACGTTAAATGGGTCAATCTGGGTTGTGTTTTATCTCAGATGGTTATGACTAAGATATTTGGCTAAAAGGAGAACATGCCAAATGGGTTTGAAGTCACCTAAGTTTTATATTTATAAATACAACCTCAAAAATCATTTCATTTAAAAATATATACAGATTGTTAGGTCAACCCAGCCTATTGCGACGCGTATGAAAAAAAATGACTTGGTTCACCGACAAACACACAAAGTACAATTCCACCATATATAAGCTGTAACTTTCTTTACCTTATTGCTCTGTTTAAGAGATCGTAAACATTCTCTCATTTGCTCTATTTTTGTAGCAGGCCTGACGGGCAGTGAGCTCTGTAATAAAGACCAAAGAGATTCTTGATTAACAAATGTTCTGATTTGCAAAGATTCCCTACATAACAATCTACTCAAGCTATGGAATACTTCCTATATGGCTGACCCAATGATAACTGGGCAGAACCATAGCTTAAAAACTTCTAATTTCAAATTAAATAGAGGTACGCAGGTACCTTATCTAGTATTTACACTTAAAAACTTATGAACGGAGCAATTTAATTGATACCTTCTTTTCCTCAACAACAGGTGCAGCAGGTTTCGGAGCAGTGGGATCTTCAGCAGGCAATCCAAGTTTCCTCCTCCTCTCGGCCTATAAAAAAACAAATTTAGTTTCACACAGTATTTTTCCCTTCACGAGTTATGATCATAATATGCATTTTATGAAGAAAATAAGGGTCAGTATCAGAATCATTATCATTATTATTATTATTATTATTATCAATGGCGATGTATGGAATGGATGAGTGACTAGTGGAAAAGCATTTACAGAACCTTATCTTCTTCCAACTTCTGTCGAATTTTTTCTCTAGCTCTCTTTTCCTCCTCTTTTTCAGCCTTACGTAAGGCTATAATACTGTAAAGTACAACAAAAATTCTGGTTAGAAATATATACAAAATTAATTTAGAAGAAACGAAAAATAAGCAGGTACCGTTTTCTTTCATTTTCTTCCTCCATACGTTTTGCTTCCAATAGTTCCCTACCAATTCGGATTCGCTCCTACATTAAATTAATTTAGTGTTAGAACATTTGTGACTAATATAAACAATGTAATGATAATTACTGAGTTCAGTTAGAATAGACCTAAAGGACATAGACATAACATAAAAAACAAGATTCATGAGATGTGAATTTCATTAAGGGGTGTTTGACTAGCCTTATTTATTGGATTAAAGCTTATTTTTTGTAAGTAGCTTATGGATTACGATGAAACAGCTTATAAGCTCTTGGAAAGTGTTTGTATTAGCTTATGATACAGAAGGTGGAAAAAGGAGCAAGACTAGATAAGCCCATAAGTGATAAGTTGTTTATGCATTTTATAATATCAAAATAGCTTCTGGAATCAACTATTTTGAGAAAATATATATCACCTTCTCTCTTTCTCTTTCCATTCTCCTTTCTTCCTCTTCTTTCTTTTTGCGAGCTCGTTCTCTATATATAACAAAGAATGGCATAATCAGATAAGTAAAACAACTAAATAAACTAAAAAAAAGAAAGCAAAATCAAAGTATTATACATCAGCTCTTGTGCTTTCGCTTTTCTTTCTTCAGGAGTAAGAGAAGGCTTAGGAGGCTCCGATTTACTCTTGGCGGACACCTTGCATAGTACAACATAAAAGTTGGTAAGGAAAGTGATTTCGACTTGTAGTTGTACATGATGGTATGAAAGAATAACAAATATTAGATGCAATACTTATTAGTATATTAACAAAACAAACTTATTGGAATAAGCAAATTTACTAACAGAACTTTTTAGACACACATGTAATTAAGGTATGATAGAAAGGAGAATACCAAAGGCATCTGATCTATGTCAGCATCATTCTCGTGTTCAACAATCCAATTTGCAGCAGCCTCAAGGCTCGAATTACCTGAAAACAGATGATTCAGATGAAACCAATACTATGTAAAATCCAAACAAAGCCTAATCTGGGAATAGTGTTGCATCGTTATATATAAATTACATAAAACTGATAACCACTTTGGTTTCAGCCAGCTATGATCAGAAGAGATTCAGACCACTCACCAGAGAAATGAAGTGCTCTTGTCGACCTTTCTTTTGAAAACCCCATAGACTCAAGCTCCTCTAGTAGTTTTGCATCAACATCAGGAACAACCATTTCTAACAAAGACACATAAAAAAACCCGCTAGTCAGATGTCACACTCAGGAATGCTCAACCCCATAAGAACAAAAGCGCCATATTTTGTACATCCAATATAAAGAAGGACGCTTATCACAAACAGCGATGCAGAAGGTTTATCCATATCAAGATTACAAACACATGCACACTTGCACTGCATTCCCGAGTTCTTTATACAATAGAAAGGAAACTGAAATAAGCTTAAAAAAACTTGTGTTTGAGAGTTTTAAAGAGACTAGTGATCTCTCGAGAACTTTCCACGTGGGATAGTTAATGGGAAACCAAACAAAAACTTTATGATTTTTTGTCAATGACCATATTACGCAACCAAAACTAACCCATTTCATATAATAAGGGCATGATTGTAAAATTTATAATTTCCCTGCAACTCGGGGACATATATAAGAACGTAACTATTTTTTCCTTTCCTCAAATTTCATCTTGGCAAGATAAAATTAATAAAATATTGTTATTAACTAGTTCTTATTCCTATATCTTAACAAGCAGTACAAAACAAGAACCAAGGGGGCAAATATCAAAGAAATCAATACCCTCTGGTTCACCAGATGAACTAGCATCCACCATGTCCACATCACTACTACTCGGATTCTTGGCAACTTCCAATGCAATTGGCTTCGTCGTCTCCGAAGTTTTGTCTGAAAACTCAGTATGACCAGTCCTCTTTGTGTGCAAATCACTCTCCTGCAACAACAAAAAAATCCAAATCAAAATTTCATTCATCGCAGTTTAATTTCCAGGATTAAAAATCACTTTGTGCCCGGCTTAGTCAAGCAATCAGCTTTCATAAAAAGATAATTTTGCATCAAAATATCATATAAACGGTCACTGTGCAAAGCCGTCTAGCAATGACTCGTATATACATTCAAATTTGTAAAGAAACATTCGTATCAGCATTGAGTAGAAAAATTACAGATGACAATTTCATATAAAAAAAATGTTAAATTTATGTAATAAAACAAGGTTTTGTTAAACATATCCCGAACAGCTATGTTTTTTACACAATAACATGCCTGAAAATCAATAAATATCCGCCCGAAAGGCCTAAAGTCCTTCAAGTATACTAATTTTCAACATTATATTATACAAACAATGTCAAATTATACAATTTTAACTTTAATAACTCAACTAACATAACAATATCCACCTAAAAGTCCTTAAGTACATTAATATGATTATATCTTTAGTCTATAAAGTAATACGGAGTACTAACTTATACGACTAATCAAACATTCACAAAACCAATGTCAAATTGTTGTACTTTATTTCATAATCAAGTTAACAATATCCCCCCGAAACGAGTTAAAGTAGAATACTTTAAACACATACTCACTTATATCTTTTAGTAGGTGTTTGGGTTAGCTTATTTGATTGGCTTATTAGCTCATATTCAAAAAAATAAAAAGAAACACCAATACGCTCAATTTTTATGGCTTATACCCATGTACTTGAGCTTCGCTCAAGTACATAACCTAACAAGCCATATTAACCGAGCTAATTGGTTTTTCTTTTTATTTTTTTGAATATAAGCTAATAAGCCAATCAAATAAGCAAACCCAAACACCTACTAAAAGATATAAGTAAGTATGTACTTAAAGTATTCTACTTTAACCCGTTTCGAGGGGATATTGTTAACTTAATTAAGTGATTATGGAATAAAGTATACTAATTTGACATTGGTTTATAAATATATAAGCTATTTTAACAAAACCTACAGTTTATATATATATATATATATATATATATATATATATATATATATATATATATATATATATATATATATATATATTGGTGTGAGTGTCTACATACGGTTTTGGATCGGCAAGGTTTGCCACAAGTAACACAAACTAAATTAAGGACAGCTTCAGTGGATTCCTGGAAATCGGTGTGTTTGGTTAACTCAGCGTGTTCTTGGGCTTCTTCTACTGATTTTAAAAGAGTCCCACAGTCTCCGCACTTTAGTGATACTCCGGCCATTGTGTTGTTGGTGATTGGTGATGATCTAGATTGTTTTGGTTGCTTGTTGGGAGGGGAAGAAGAAAAGGGTGTTTGGTTTGGGGTTTTGGGGATTTTATATGGGGTGGGTCATGGGTGGGAGGTGATCCGACCCGACTTTAATCTACTACTAGTATTTGGTCTTTGTTTCTTCTCCAAGACATTGTTTCAAACTTTAAAACCTATCAATTTTTTATTTTTTAACAACTAGACGAGTACCCGTGCATAGCAACGGGATTTTATAGCGACATATAGTTTATTGATAAAAAAAATTTCTAGATTGTAAATGAAAAATAATAAAAGTTTGAAGATTTGGGAATTAAACATAATGTTTTGAAACCCGGTTCCACCTGGGTGGTTCAACCGGTTAAACCGTTCCGATCGAAAAATTGGTCGATTTAAACCGGGTCAACTTGCTAGGTTGGGTCAAAAATGGGTCAAATTAAACCGGTTCAACCCTGCGAGTTTGAAGCATCCCGGGTCAACCTGGTTTGTGATTTGTATTAATTGGTTATAAATGAAAAGTAATAAAAGTTTGAAGATTTGGGAATTAAAAATAATGTTTTGAACCCCGGTTCGACCCGGGTGGTTCAGCCGGTTGAACCGTTACAGTCGAAAATTTGGTCGAGTTAAACCGGGTCAACATGCTAGGTTAGGTAGAAAACGGGTCAAATTAAACCGGTTCAACCCGTCGGGTTTGAAGCGTCCCGGGTCAACCCGGTTTGTGATTTGTATTAATTATTTTAATTGGTTGTACAATATGAATAAATCATTGTACTTTTAAGTAATGGGGTATTTTAATAAGAGTATTAAATGCATTTCAATATTTCCTTATATACGTTTTTCAACATTTCACTTTTCACTTTCTTGACTTTTCACATTCACCTTTTGACTATTTTTGCTTTATAGGTAGTATAGATATAATAAGGGATAATGATTTTTAATTTTTTGCTAAGTTGGGGTCTAAACTTACTAATCTTTGTTATCTTGTGCACTAACGAGGTGATTAAGGTTTTCTGTTAGAGTTATTTACATAAAGCGTCCTTCTCTTTAGTACCAAGTTGCAAAATAAGTCCTAACGGTCATCACATGAGTATTGCCATGTGGCATTGGCGGCCGGGGAACGCCGGTCAACGGTCTGGGTCAGGTCGGTAACCGGTTGTGTCGGATCTGGGTTCGGGTGCCACGTGGCATGGAGTATTAATACTCCTTTAGGCTACCGCTAGGTTCGAACTTGGGTAAGTTGTGTGGAAGTGAAGCATGCTAATGCTAGCCAACTGAGCTAAGCATAGCTTCAGTTAAATATAATTTAACATATTTCATGGTATTTAGTCCATTTTATCATCATTTTTATATTCAATAACATTATTTTTTTACTCGATACCATGATAAAATGGACTAATAACCATGAAATATGCTAAATTATATTGCAAATATATTTGGAATGCGTTATTATGTCTTGCAGGTACAAGGGTTTGAAAACAAAGCAAAAACGGTGAATTTTGGATAATTTTTGACGACATTTTCGTGTTTTACGAGGCTCAAATGAAGTCAAAAAAATTCTCTGAGCACACCATTAGAAAGAGCACAAAAAAACGAGTCTGACAGTACTTTCATATAATTTTGAACAGGTCCAAAACTCGCTTAAATGACAGGTCAAATTAGAGCTAAATGGACTAGTTCACTAAAGTGGGTTAAATATTAAAGATTGCATATAATAATTAAAGCTATGCGTGGCTCAGTTGGCACGCATGCTTCACCTCCAACCTTGAGGTCCTGGGTTCGACTCCCCTCCATTGTAAAATGGGGATAAATTATCCCTGCCAAGTGGCACCCGAACCCATATCCGACCCAACCCGGTTATCGACCCGACCCAATGCCACGTGGCGCCACTCACATCATGACATGTAGCGTTGCAATTTGGGGCTAACCATAAGGACGTTTTATGTAAATAATAAGGACTAGCATTGCAATTTGGTACTAACGAGAAGGACGATTTATGTAAATTACTCTAACAGAAAACCTTAATCACCCCGTTAGTACACAACATAACAAAGATTAGTAAGTTTAGACCCCAACTTAGCAAATTAATAATTCGATACACAACTCAGTAAATCATGGCAAGTTAGATACATTTAAAAATCATTATCCCATATAATAACCATCAACTAAAATGTACATTAGAGTTATTTATTAGAGGCATGTTAGGCGTGAGATATTGTAGAAGATTATGGAGGTTTAAGAGTATTTTGTTGAAAAATAAGTTTTGGTAAAAGAAATAATATTTATTTGGGTGATAAAATTATTTTAGAAATATAAGTTCCTAAAACTTATAAAAGATTATGGAGATTATTATTTATTTTTATTTTTTTTACAAATTATGTCATTTTACACTTTTTGTTTAAAAGTACAGCTAGTTTGCCAAACACTTCTTAAAAAACTATAACTTTCTTTTCAGCAACAGCACCAACGCCAGCAACAACATCGATTTTTGTAAATCATACCCTAGAGCTAATTCCCTACTTGGCCCAAAACTACAATAGTTAAATAAATATTAAAATACACTGTTGGTCCCTTGTCATTATATAATTTTAATCAAATATTATATAACACAAACAAAAATACTTAGATTGACTGGTCAGCGAGTAGCCTAGCGGAGAAAATGGCCATGGTTCAAAGCCACCTCTTGATAAGAATAGTCACTCGGACAGGTGCTCATTGCCTGGGTCGGGTCCTTGGGGGAGGGTCTGGTTGGCATTATTAGGATGCATGGGAACATGGTGATCTCACCGTTCTTCACCTTTTGGAGAAGATCAAATTTGAAAAATAAAAGTCAAAATTGAACCCTTAGAGACGGACGAAGTATTGAAATAGAGTGTGTTTGTTTAAGTTTATATGTGGGCTTACGAGTTTATTTGATTTCGGCTTATGTTTTATAAGCACCATTTTTTTATTATTTACATTTATAGGCTTTTATAAGTTTATCACGTTATAATAAACTTATATAAGCCCACAAATCTCAAAATTAAGACTTATTTAATATAAACCAAAACACGAATAAGCTCATAAGCTGCGTATAAGCTTAAACAAACACGCCCCTAAAATGTAACATTATTCAAAAGGTTTTAAGGGCCCATTTCTTTTTTGCTTAATGGTATGTTTGCTAACAAATCCTTTTGCATTCGGGAAACTTTTATGTTTCTTTTTGACTTATTACAAACCAACTTTCTTAATGTAGAGGGGAACAAAAACTTGGAATGAGATCCTTTCAGGTTGAGAGGTACAAATTCACTCAAGTTGGATAATTGTAGAGCCATTGAATTTGATCCAATGGTTCAAAAAAAAAATGTTCTATTTGATTTGAATCATTGGAGGCTCATCATGCCCCAACTTAAGTCAGGTTGTACCGAGAGGTTCCAAAAACTTCACCCTTTTATCATTTAGGACATCATTTACACACCACCTACCCTCTTTATTATTTACAGTACATAATTTTTCCTTAGGGCATGTTTGGTCGGGGAAAATGAACTCACAGAAATGGTTATAAATTCATTTCCCTTGTTTGGTAGCCGGTGAAATAAAAAAAATGGAGATTTGCAATTCTTTGGGATGTTTAGTTTATGTACAAATTCAAGGAATTGAATTCCTTTACTCTTTGAGTGGAAACCAATTCTTTACATTGAAAAACAATTTCTGAGTGGATAATAATAATAATAATAATAATAATAATAATAATAATAATAATAATAATGATAATAATAATAATATAATAATAATAAATAATATAAATATAATAATAATAATAATAATAATAATAATAATAATAATAATAATAATAATAATAAATATGTAAATTTTGTTCATTTCTTGGTTCAAATTTATGTTGTTACCAAACAGTGGAATCAATCTCAACTCTCTACTGATTTTAATTCTCGAGATTTCAATTCTTTTACTTATTTCATTTTTTAGAATTTCCCTCTATCAAACATGCCCTTATTATCTTCTTACTCACCACCTACCATTTTGTAACACCCCCAAAATTATCACGTCAGCGGAAGACTTAAAAATGTCAGCGGAAGATTTTTTGGGTGTTACTTCGAGAATCTTTGTCACAATCATAGAAAATGATACAAAAGTGACGCTTTGAAGTTTAATTTATTCAAAATACCAAATATTCGAGATATCAAGATGTTTCGTAGTTTAAACAACAAGTTTATTTGAAATGTATCAAAACATTTATTTAAGCCCATGCCGGGTTACAAGCCCACTCCGTGCCTTCAAGTTCCTTCTTGTTTAGTTACCTGAGATAAACACATGCTAAAAGTGTCAACACAAAGGTTGGTGAGTTCATAGAGTTTATAGTTTCGAATATCGATTTCCAAAATCAAAGAGTTTATGATTCCATAGAAGTTATAATAACAGTTGATTATTAAATTAAAGTGTGAGTAAATCCATAATATTCATAGCTTAAATCGTTGATTTATCAAAATCAGAAAATGAGTGATTTCCTCATTAATTCAAAAATAGTCCGTTTGTTTGCCCTTCACCGGGTCAACACCAAAATAGTAGTTTGTTTGACCTAAACGGGTCAACACCAAAATAGTTTGTTCGTTTGCCAATTATTAGTAGTTTTTCCTGCTATATAGTGAGCACAATCTCGGGGTTTGATAAAACAGTGGGCTACAGCATTGTACGCCCTTAACATCAGTCATTGTAGTGCTACATTATTACCGTTCTATTGCCCTAAGCTCATGACACTCAACGATTAACAGGCATAAAAATTATCCATAATAATGATGTAAAACAGTGACCCTCAAGATAGGTATTTACCAGTAATCTATGAAATCAAATAAAGTGCATTTGGTGGCTTTCCTCTAGCGACCAAATGGGATTGTCAATCCCTAATAGATCTATCCACAATTATTTACGTTCACCCTACAAGTGATTAAGGCGCATGATTGAGGGACTTTTGGTAATAGGAAACTTAGACAATAGAGATCAAATATAGCATATCGTTGAAAAATCACTTGTAATCATGTCTATAGCAGGTATCTCCTTATGAGATATAAAAATGTGTAAACTAGTAAAGTTTATATGTAATATAGTCCTGTATTTAATTAATGAATACTTGTAAAAGTAAAAACAGTAGTTAAGTATGTATCTCCCCCAAAAACATTTATAAAACAGTTATAAAATAAGAGTAGGGGCTATGACTCACCTTAGTAGTACGGTAGTAATGGTAGTAACATAATCTCAACGATGCAAGGCAACAGCTTCACACACAACCTAAAAGATATGGTATGTTTTAGTTGATAGTCTAAATCTAGTTTTATCGCGAATCTTAGTCATTCAGTTGTGATTAAAACTCGTGTTCGTTTAAATGCTTGAAGTTCAAGAACAAAGTTATATATACATATAACTTGTGAGTGTTATGATCGATGATCGATGTGTGATGGAAAATCATCAAGAATAAGTCGAAGTGTGTAGACGATGTGTTATGATGTTATTTTAAAAGAAAAGAATATTGTATCGTTATGTCGTTAAATATTAATTATAGTTACGCGAATATATATATATATATATATATATATATATATATATATATATATATATATATATATATATATATATATATATATATATATATAAGTTGAATTTATTAAGTTTTTACGTCAAATGTATGTACATATATATATATTCAACATTAATTATTATAATTTATATAAAATGATATTATAGAAAATCCCCTTAAGTTTCACAAAAGTTACAATTTTAACCTTAACGATATAAACTTTATACCATTAGTCCAAAGTTATATATATGTACATTTTAGGTTCAAAAGTATCGATATTTACATTTATTACTTCTAAGTTTTAATAATTACAATTTATAACTCATAAATTCAGATTTGACAGTTTCTACCCTAAGTTTTTAGAATTTACACTTTTAGTCTCTTGGTTAATAAAATTTGCAAATTTAGTCCAAATTTCACCAAATTAAAAGTTTAACATTTTCATTTTCTAAATAAGCTCAGAACATTCAGGTTAGCTTATTTGAATAGCTTAATAGCTCAAAATCTCTTATTTTCATAAAATGGGTTTAACGAGCTTAAATCTAAGGCCCGTTAACATTTTTAGATCTGTTGGGCTTACGAAAGGTTTGGGCTTGGCTTTGGGATCATTTTTATGTTATAAAAATGTTAGAGTAGAGCTTATAGGACCAGCTTATCGAATAAGCTTAAAAACAGCTTAACGGGCTTATTAGCCCATTTGTTAACTTATTAAGTTTTATATAAAACAGATTTCGTCCAATCAAAATAGCCTTCGAAAATAGTTCCCATGAGTTTATAAAATCGAACAAAGTGTGTTCCCTAGTTGTTTGCCAGGTTGTTAATGAGGTCGAACCATAAAATATATATGTCGTGTGTCTAAATAAATATATACGAGACCTTTTGTTCATGTCCAAATCGAGTTTGGTTATAGTTAAAATACTTAGAATTATTCTAAGTGTTGAGATTTTATACGAATAGGTCTTGTGACTTACAAACATGTTGAGTTTAATATGTAAACATTATTATCAAGATCAAAATTTTGTATATCCCGATTATTAGTATATTAAACATTTAGGCGGTCGAATAAAAAGTATATGTTACGTTCTTGATTTACGAGAGATTAAGACAAAGTGAATGTGCAAAAATCAATATTAACGAAATGAAAAATGTGATAAAGGTTTCAAGTATTCTCACCTCACCTCAAAAGGGTGGGGTAAAAGTAGACGTAGAGGTCGAGCTGGGGAAAATGGGAATTGTGGTTCGACATGACCCACCAAGGATCTTGGATGATCAAAGCTTGGATCTTGAACTCGTCTTGAACCCCTTGAAAACTTGGCAAACTTTCTGTCCTATTTTAACTCGATATACTTGGTGAAAGTTTAAAATATGGTGTGTTTGAGTGTGTGTTTCAATCTGAGCTCACACGAGAGGTTTTAAAGGAAGTCTTGAGTGTGAAACGGAGCAGGAGGTTACAAGAGTTTGAGTTTGAGATAAGAATGAATGCATGTTGCTTCCAAAACCAACCAATCGAGTTTTAACATGACAAAGAATGTGTCATACGATCTTTGCTTATTCCTGACACATTGTAAGATGTATAGACATGGCTTTGTGAGCATTGGTGAGCATGGGAGGTGCTAAGGGATGTTGTGACACGTTTTTACGAATTTTGGCCATTCGGTTTGGGTTGTTTACTTTGCTTGATTTCGAGTGACTAAGGGGTTGAGATATTGAACGAGGTTGGTCATTCTTGAATGCTAGCTGGTTCATGATTCAAGTTGTGTAATAATATATTGGTGTTGTGTGTCGAGAAAATGAATACCGAGGGTGTTTTGGGTGTATGTCGCGGCAGGTAAACAAAACATAAGGGTGCGTTTTGGGCTAATAAGCCTGGTGGGCTTGTGTTTGTGTTCGGCCCAGCAGAAGACAAAGAAAAAAAATAATTAAGGGTCCGTTTGGTTTAGTGTTTGGGTTTAAGTGGCCCATTGAGTGTTGTGGGCCCACGTTGCGTGCTTCGGGTATCGTGTGAGGGTATGAGAGCCTTGTGGTTCACTTCACGTTCCACCAAGGGTTCAAGAGACGTCAAGCTTGGAGTCTTAGGCTTCTTTGAGTAGTGGTACTCTTGGGCACTTCGTTCGTCCTTCAATACTTCTTCTTTCGTTATTATTTTGTGTAGAGTGGTACGTATAAGCGTATGTAACTACTGAGCTTGCATGTGAAGAATTATATAGTGAGCTTTTGGAGGTGTATACAAGGTAGGTTCTTGTGAGATGGAGTGTTGGATCGAATGGTTTGCATGTTGCTTTAACTTGATCAATATTCTAGTATAGTAATTATATTTAAAAGTTAATAATAATTGTCTTTCATGGTTCTTAAAAGCATGGAAACTAGAGTTGTGAAATAAAAGGGTTACGTCGTGTGTAAAAGTTATAGTCAACTAAGCTAAAGCAAACATGTACTTGTGACTTGTAAATATAATAGTTAGAGGTGTGCTTGGGCTGTGGAACTTGGTGAGCTTGTTCAAAGTATCGTGTCGAGGTCCAAAAATATTAGTGAGCAATCTCGGGAATTTTCGTAGGCTCCGGAAATATATGAATATTGTACGGTAATTAAATGAAACGTATAATTTTAATTATAAATGTTTTAAATATATATTCGCGATATTTATAGATTATCGAGGTTGTGTGTAAGCATCGTTCCTAGGTAAATGGTCAATCATAAATGTCGTAGTAATTCACATAATATGTAATGTATAATAATAAAAAAAAAAATTGTTCCCCGTAAAAATGGTATTTAATTCACGTAATATCCTTTTATTCAAATATTAATATTTACTAATCGTATGGGAAAATTACGGGAGGTTACACATTTCTTCTTCATTTAGTACGCACAGACCCTTCACCCGCCATTTCTCCCTAAACCTTAAACAGTCCTCCCCGCTGTGATTGTTATGTCACCTCCGATCTACTGTGATGCTGCTCCTACCGTCACCTCTGGTGGTATTTTAAGTTCTTAATTAATTAGGGTTTTCTATAATTGGTTGTCTTAATCAAAATTAATATAAAGATAGTTTCGATATCTATGATCTACTGTTCTAGGAATCTTTAGCGTTCATGAAAAAAGAAACATAATTTTAACATATACTTCTTAAGCTACAGGTAGTCCCAAATTTCTTAACATTAACAAATTTTCCCCTAAAAAAAAAAAAAAAAAAAAAAAAAAAAAAAAAAAAAAAAAAAAATCCCCAAATTTTCCAAAACCCTAACCGGTCCCAACATTCAATTTTCCCCAATTCAAAAAATTCCCCAACACCCCCCCCCCCCCACCCCCCAAATTTACCAAAATCCTATGCAGCCCCAACATTCAATTTTCCCATGGATCAATATGTGGATCAATTTGTGACGCCCGCCGTTTCGCTGCCGAGTATCTCAATTCGGCTGATTCGAATCTTGTGAAAGATTGGTTCAATTCAACCCCGGCTGACATTAGCACTGCTTTGTCGATTTTGTCTCTAGCGAGAAACAAGAATTCATCTCCTTCAATCTTTTCAAAACCACATAGCTCAAGAAACTTTATGCCACCTTCTAATTTTCCAACTCTATCCTGTTAGATCCACCAACAGGACAAACAAAACAGTAAGTAATGTAACTTCGGATTGGGTAATGTAAAAGAAACGCATTATGAAAGCATTAAAAATAATTTTGTTCTTTGTGGATTGTGTGTTTTATATCAAACGGGTCAAACAGAAAGTTAGCTAAAAGGGAGCAGGTGAAATGAGCTACATGAGTCGTACACTCGTACAATATAAAAGTCGCCAAAAGTTCTATTCTATATGAACACAGTTCCGTACTTATTGTGATAATGATGTTGTTGTAATCATAGTAAAGTCCTATCTTTAGAAAGTTTCAAGAACTGGCAACCAATTGTTTGTGTGTCACCCCACCCCTGGCCTGGCCCCATTTCTTCTCATACATATAACATTAGAGTATTAGACTCTAGGATTCAGTCTAGAGATTGAAGCTGACTATGACACATTTGCAGAAAAGATAGCTTGTATCGGATGAGAAACTTGCTTTATGATAATACCCCAAGCCCGTAACATATTACATTCACTGTAAATATTAGCTTAGTTTTGTTTGTGTCATTTTAATTGAAAAACTTGTCAGATAGTGCTTCCATAATAACTCTCTCAAAAAGGTGCTTCACAAGTGCATTACTCTGTATTAAGATGGGGGCATGTGAGTAATTTAGCTCAAAAAGCCAAATGGCTAAGCACAATGGATTGCCATTTTTATACAGTAGTATTAACCGATGTCCTAAAGGCTAAATAATGAGAACTTTTGTATCAATCAGGGTCTTAGTACTAACTTAAAGTAATACTCGTAATTACAAACTAGTAATGCAGGTACATTCAAATTGGAAATTAACCACGCTAGGAGATTTTGCAATTTTTTTGACAAAAAAGATAGAGTATATGTTTACCTGAAAGGCAGCATTACTAAGTCTGATCTTACGGAATTTCTCCTCTTCTGGTTTAGTAGCCGCGTTCTTGACATAAGTAAAAAGGGTGTTAAATGCTGTCTTCACCTTTGCATCGTCATCCTTGTAAATAGCAAACGGCCAAATAGGAAGTTAACACCCATTTATGAAATAAATAAAGGATACAAAAAATATGCAGACAAAAACTGACAATTTTGACAATCTGGGTTGCGTTTTATCTCAGATGGTTATGACTAAGATATATGGCTAAAAGGAGAACATGCCAAATGGGTTTTGAAGTCGCCCAAGTTCCATATTTATAATTACAAACTCAAAAAAATCATTTTATTTAAAAGGGTTAATTACTTGAAAATGTATCATACTTGACACTTTTTGTTATTGTATGTATTGAAGTTATTTTTTTCTTATTGTGTGCACTGAACTTTCAAATTTCGATTATTGTGTGTATTTTGTGACTATTTAGCCATGTAAAATGACCATTTTACCCTTCAAAATTTGAAAAAAGTAAGGGTAAAATGGTCACAAAATACACACAATAATCGAAATTTGAAAGTTTAGTAGACACAATAAGAAAAACAAAAGTTCAGTACACACAATAACAAAAAGTGGCATGCATGATACATTTTCAAGCAATTAACCCTATTTTAAAATATATACAGATTGTTACGTCAACCCAGCCCATTCCGACCCGTATGAAAAAATGACTTGGTTCACCGACAAACACACAAAGTACAATTTCACCATATATAAGCTGAATTTTCTTTACCATATTGCTCTGCTTAAGAGATCGTAAACATTCTCTCATTTGCTCTATTTTTGTAGCATCGACGGGCAATGAGATCTGTAATAAAAACCAAAGAGAATCTTGATTAACAAATGTTCGGATTTGCAAAGATTCCCTACATAACAAGCTATGGGATACTTCCTCTATGGCTGAACCAATGATAATTGGGCAGATTCATAACCCAAAAAACTTCTAATTTCAGATTAAATGGCTGTATGCGGGTACCTTATTTACACTTAAAAACTTAACACAACAATTTAATTGATACCTTCTTTTCCTCAACAACAGGTGCAGCAGGTTTTGGATCAGTAAGATCTTCCGCAGGCAATCCAAATTTTCTTCTCCTTTCAGCCTATAAAAAAACAGATTTAGTTTAAACACAGTATTTTTCCCTTCAAGAGTTATGATGATAATATGCATTTTATGAAGAAAATAAGGGTCGGCTTTCAGAATCATTATTATTATTTTTATCAATAGCGATCTGTGGAATGGATGAATGACTAGTGGAAAAGTATTTTCAGGACCTTATCTTCTTCCAGTTTCTGTCGAATTTTTTCTCTAGCTCTCTTTTCCTCCTCTTTTTCAGCCTTACGTAAGGCTATAATACTGTAAAGTACAACAAAAAAATGGGGTTACAAACATAATAATATATACAAAATTAATTGTGGAGAAAAAAAAAAAGCGAGCTACCGTTTTCTTTTGTTTCCTTCCTCCATACGTTTTGCTTCCAATAGTTCCCGACCAATTCGAATTCGCTCCTACATTCATTAAATTTATGTTAACACGTAAGGACTAATGTAAACTATTTACTTGTAATATCATAGTTTAGTTAACATAGAACCAAAGGATATAGATATAACAAAAGGATTCTTGAGATGTAAATCTAATTGGGGTTCTTTGTCTAACCTTATTTGGGGTTCAAAGTGGCTTATGGCCTATAAAGAATAAGCTTATAAGCTCTTGGTAAGTGTCTGGATTAGCTTATGATACATAAGGTGGAAAAAGGAGCAAGACTAGATAAGCCTAAGCTTGTAACCTAATCCGAACACTAAGATGCGCGTATATTTGCTAAATAAGCTAACAAGCTAGTAAGCCCAAAATATAAGCTACAACAAACAGCCTCTTTATATCAATCAACTTATGCCAATCTCTACATAATCATATTGGCAAACACTTAATTGAAATTTGTACTAGCAAGTATGCAGCTGACAAATAGGTAATATTGCATATAATCGAAATTTGACTGCTTCCATCGACAAAATGAAGATATTTTGTCGCAAGATCTAAACAGCATTTATGTTGAAACGTAACTAAACAGAACCATACATCTAAGACAAGAATGCGGTCTACTTTGTCAAAAGAAGAAGACTACATTCTTGCTACATTAAAATTAAGTGATGAATTGTTTATGCATTTTATAATATCAAAATAGCTTCTGGAATCAACTATATACCTTTTCTCTTTCTCTTTCCATTCTCCTTTCTTCCTCTTCTTTCTTTTTGCGAGCCCGTTCTCTATATATAACAAAGAATTGCATACTCAGATAAGTAAAACGACTAAATAAACTAAAAAAGAGAAAGCAAAATCAAAGCATTATACATCAGCTCTAGTGCTTTCGCTTTTCTTTCTTCAGGAGTAAGAGAAGGCTTAGGAGGCTTCGATTGACTCTTGGCAGACACCTAGCATAGTATAACATAAAAGTTGGTCAGGAAAGATTAATAAATATTACATGCAATAAACATTAACAAAACAAACTTATTGGAATAAGCACATTTACTAATAGAACTTTTTAGACACACGTGTGATTAAGGTATGATAAAAAGGAGAATACCAAAGGCATTTGATCTATGTCAACATCATTCTCGTGTTCAACAATCCAATTTGCCGCAGCCTCAAGACTCGAGTTACCTGAAAACAGATGATTCCGATGAAACCAATACAATGTAAAATCCAAACGAAGCATTAACCTAGCAATACTAAGCTGAATATGAGACCATTTTTCTCAACGTTACATATTGTTACATCATGAGATTCAGTAACAGTGGTGGAGGCTCAGCTAGATCTTAATCATGCTAAATACCTATCATTAATGTGTTCATTTTTCCTCAATAACCTACCTTAGCTAAGTACTGAACCAATTAGTACATTGTGGGGATGTGCTACAACTTAAAAAACTACCATATGGACAATGGACTTTCCTTCTCCTTTTTTTGTTCAGATAAAAAAAAAAAAAAAAAAAAAAAAAAAAAAAAAAAAAAAGAAGCATAAACCGATTAGTTTAAATTGTATGGCATAGGCATAAAAAGCATGTCATCATTGAGCTTAATTATTTGTGTTCAGAAATCTACTTACCAAACAGTACAAGACTAAATATACAAAGATGAAGAAGAGATGCATTTCACTAGACATCGCAAGGGTGTTAAAATTCAGCGCAAAATAACATATATAGAAGTGTTCCAAAAGGAAACCTCAAACCAAGGGATTCAGACCACTCACCAGAGAAATGAAGTGCTCTTGTCGACCTTTCCTTTGAGAACCCCATAGACTTGAGCTCCTCTAGTAGTTTTGCATCGACATCAGGAACAACCATTTCTAACAAAGACACACATGAAAAAACCGCTAGTGAGATGGCACACCCATGAATACTCAGCTTAAACCCATAAAAACAAGAGCACCATATTTTGCACATCCATAAAAACAAAGACACGTTGGGTATTGTTGTTGTTGCTAATCACATAAGTGGTGCATAGTGTTATACATATCAAGATTAGAAACACATATTCTCGAGATGTTTTTAGAATATAATTTTCTGTGATTAACTAGTTCTTATTCCTATATATCTTAGCAAGCAGCACACAAGAACCAATAAAGAAAATATTTAATAATAAATACCCTCTGGTTCGTCAGAAGAACTAGCATCCACCATGTCCACATGACTACTACTCGGATTCTTGGCAACTTCCAATGCAATTGGCTTCGTCGTCTCCGAAGTTTTGTCCGAAAACTCAGTATGACCAGACCTCTTTGTGTGCAAATCTCTTTCCTGTAACGACATAAACCGAAAATCGAAGTCTTCACCAACTGATACATAAAATAACAAAAAAAGTTTTTTGCCCACTTTTGTTAAGGGATAAGTATAAGCCCAAGCCCGGTTTGTGGGTTTAGGGTATTAGGGTTTCACTATTATATATAGTGGATGATTAATAAGATTATACCTACGGGTTTCATTATCTTACATGGTATCAGAGCAGGTCTGATCCTCAGACCCAGAGGCCGCCCGTCAAACCGTAACGACTTTTGTTGGTGTCGAATCTAGGGTATAAATTCCCGAGACGACTTTTGTTGGTGTCGAATCTAGGGTATAAATTCCCGAGACGACTTGTGTTGGTGTCGAATCCAGGGTATCAATTCCCGAGACGACTTTTGTTGGTGTCGAATCCAGGGTATCAATTCCCGAGACGACTTTCGTTGGTGTCGAATCCAGGGTATCAATTCCCGAGACGACTTTTGGTTGTGTCATATTTGCTTTCTTAGTTTATTTTCGTTTATTGTTTTAATTTGTTTTCATAGTTTACTACTCCAGTTCGAGCTTTCGCGATTTCGCCGCTCGAACTGCGAGGGAGTGTTAAGGGATAAGTATAAGCCCAAGCCCGGTTTGTGGGTTTAGGGTATTAGGGTTTCACTATTATATATAGTGGATGATTAATAAGATTATACCTACGGGTTTCATTATCTTACAACTTTTTCATCCAGTCATGATTTAACTTCAATTCTTATAGAGCTTCTTTAAAAAACCAGCTTTCAAATTTGATACTTTACGTATACAAACATTACATTTAAGGTATAAAAATATTATCTTTATTTATGCTGGTAAACTTATGTGTTATAAAATGACCGAGACGCAAAGCTATCTATTAAATATTAATGCCTCGAATAGTCGGATATACACATACAATTTTTAAACGAAAGCTTCAAATCAACTGTCAGTATTAAAACACAAGTTAAGTTTCACAAACAAAAATATATATAAAACTGACTAATTCATGTATAAAACAAGTTTTCACTTCACATAACCCTAAGAACAATATTCAGGGCGCAATTGCATGCATAAAGTACCGTACTTTAACCATAATCACTTAAGAAATTGAATACATTTCCACCAGAAAGAAGTTAAAGTACAGTAGTTTACTGTTTACGCACTTGTAATCTTCAAAACAATAGCCCTAAGAGCTACGTTTAACAAAACCTTTACAAACATTGTTGGTGATAATCTTCAAAACATAAGCCGAAAACTAAATAAGTCATAAGCCTGCTATATAAGCCGAAACAAACACCCCCTACATATATTTAACAAAACCTATATCTTGGGACGGCTAGGGGTGTGACTGTCTACATCCTAGTACGTGGTTTTCGACGCTTACAGTTTTGGATCGGCAAGGTTTTCCACAAGTAACACAAACTAAATTAAGGACGGCTTCAGTGGATTCTTGGAAATCAGTGTGTTTGGTTAACTCAACGTGTTCTTGGGCTTCTTCTACTGATTTTAAAAGAGTCCCACAGTCCCCGCACTTTAGTGATACTCCCGCCATTGTGTTGTTGGTGATGATCTAGAAAAGGATGTTTGGTTAGGGCTTTTGGGGATTTTATATGGGGTGAGTCGGAGATGATCCGGCGGGTTTTTATAGTAGAACATACTGTAAATAATTACGATTATTTTAGTTAAATGTTTGGTATAAGGTTTATAAATACAACATAAAACTAGCTACACAAAGTGTTTACACATGAATCAAATTTTTAAAATTTTAGTTTAGTATATTGACATATAAAAATTTACCCGTGAAAATTGTGATATAAGTATAACTAATACTTTGTCCAGGATTTTTTATTATGTATTAATATTTATTGTAGTGATATTTTGTAAAAAAATTTGTTAGTTGAAGATTTAACTTTGTTTAACTGATATAGATGTTGAAGTTGAGATTGATGTTGTTGTTTAACTTTAATTATTCATATCGTGTTGGACAAAATGTGTGAGTTTAGTAGCACATAATCAACACGAATAGAAGATATATCAGTATGCCATCCATGGGACACCTTTCGTAGTGAGAGAAGTCATTTTGATGAAGTTAAAATATGCTTCGTAAAGTTTTTCATAAATGTTTTTCTGAATATCCATATATAAACTTTAAATAAGAATTTCATGAGTCGTTCTTATAAAAATAGCGTATATTTATTTTCATATCACAGTAATCCGTGTTTACATTTGATATTCATATTCCCGTTAACAATAGTTTAGCCGTATTTAATATTCAAGCCCGTGTACGCATAAATTAACTTTTCAAATAAAATAACATGAGTTCTTATTTAACGTATATAGTAAAAAAATATTTTAATGGATGAAAGTTTAAAACGAATATTAGTTTTAGAAAATATTTAATGTATATTAAAACTAATTCGTATATTTACAAAATTTTGTAATTTTAATAGACGAAAGTCTGAAAATAATACTAATACTTATGTAATTTTAAACAAAGTTCATCTTATAAAGTATAGAGGTATAAACTGTAAGGGGTTACTTGTTATTTTTCTAAAGTTATTAAAAAAATATGAAAACTTGTAATTTTACACTTAATTCTATATAATTTTTGTAAAATTCAAGCACTAAATTTTTATTAATTACTTCATCTTTTTTAAAGTTTTTGTTTTCAAAAATTTGATACAAATATTTTTATGTGTTTGTTTCTTAACCAAATTTCTCCACCAAATTTATTAAATTTTGACAAAAATCAATTTAATTTTGACTTTTTATTGACCAATCATGTTGCTTGATTTTGCCTACGTGGCAAAATCGAGCTCTACTATTGGTCTAATTTCTTTTTCGATGAGAAGTGTTTTGCAAAAACACTCCGAAATGATGTAATTATTTTATTATATAAATAAAAGATAAACAACAAAAGGAACAATTTTCAGAATGTACCAAAGACTGTACAAAAACATTTAATGAAACTGAAAATAAAAGAAACTTCTTTTGAATCATGTATGGTTCACTAATTTAAGGGCATGTTTGGCGTGAGAGATTGTGGAAGATTATAAAGTATTAAAATAATTTTGTTGAAAAGTAAGCTTTAGTAAAAAGGTAATTTTTATTTTGGTGACAAAGATTATGGAATATTAGAAAAATAACTTCTCAAAACCTTTTAAAAGATTCTGAAAGATTTTGGAGGGTTTTTTTTTTTTTTTTTTTTTTTTTTTTTTTTTTTTTTTTTTTTAAAGGTTCTCATTGATATAATTTTAATCAAATATTATATAACAAAAAAAAAAAAAGAAATCTTAAGTTAACGGGTCAACGAGGAGACTATCAGAGACAATGAACATGGTTTAAAGTCCATCTCTTGATAAGTACAATCATTGGGACATGTGCTCATTGCCTGGGTCGGGTCTTTGGGGAGGATCCGGTTGACATTCTTAGGATGTATAAGACCAGAGTAATCACACCGTTCTTCATCTTTTGGAGAATATCAAATTTGAAAAATAAAAGTCAAAACTGATCCCTTAAAGACGGACAAAGTATTGAAATAGAAGGTGTTTGTTTAAGTTTTTATCTGGGCTTACGAGTTTGTTTGATTTCGGCTAATATTTTATAAGCTCCATTTTATTTTTATTTTTATTTTATTTATTTATTTATTTACATTTATAGGCTTTTATAAGTTTATCATTTTATAATAAACTTATATAAGCCCACAAATCTCAAAATAAATAGAAAAATTAAGACTTATTTAATATAAACCGAAACACGAATAAGCTCATAAGCTGCGTATAAGCTTAAACAAACACTCCCCTAAAATGCAACATTATTCTAAAGGTTTTAACGACCTCTTTCTTTTTGGCTTAATGAGATGTTTGTTAACAAATCCATTTGCATTCTAGAAATTTATGTTTCTTTTTGACTTATTACAAATTAAATTTCTTAATTTAGAGGGGCTTTTAAGTTGAGAGGTACAACCTGATTCAATCTAGATAATTGTGAGCTATTAAGTTTGATCCAATGATTCACTTCTTTTAATTTAAACCACTAATCTATAATACTTTATAATGTATTTAGGACATATATATTTAGAAGTTTTAAAATTTTAAGACCAAAAATATTTCTTTATTAGGAAATTGAAATTAACAAGCCAACCTTCAAATATAATTAAATGTCTTTAATTGGGCTAACTTTAATATTCATAAAACCCATTTACTTGAGTTGTAACGGCCTATTTAATCCATCATCATCATGTAGTAAATTTGTTGATGGATTTGTAGTTGGACTATTCGAAAATCTGGACCATTAATGGGCTTATCCACATGGGCTGATAGTTTTATCCCTAAAAGTTATGGTAAAAGTGTATATAGATTAGTAGTTTAGTCATTTTATTTAAAGATTTATTTGTAATATTTTAAATATATTTGAATTATTATGTAATGGTTGAAAAAAAAAGATGTTGGTCGGCTTACTATGCTTAAAAGATGATATGAAAAATATTTGTTCGTCATAAAAATAATTATTAGGTACTCGCCGCCGCATTGCGCGAGCTCTCTTCTAGCAAGTCATAGTGCCTCAAAAACCACTAATAAATCATAGTGCCTCAACTTTAGTTTTGGTTTGAACCGTTCGATCAAAACTTGAGTCAAGTTGTATGCAGGAGGATCCCATTCTCAAAAACCTCACCTACCCTCTTCATTATTTACAGTAGTACATAACTTTTTCTTATCTTCTACTCACCCAACCACTTCTCCATTTCTTCTTCTTCTTCATTTAGTACGCACAGACCCTTCACTACCGCACCACCAATCGCCACTGTGACTTTTTTGTCACCTCCGGTGTACTGTGACGCTGCTCCTCCGCCGGTATTTTAAGTTCTTAATTAATTAGGGTGTTTTTTTTTTTTTTTTTTTTTTTTTTTTTTTTTTTTTTTTTTTAATAATTGGTTGTCTTAATCAAAATTAAATATCTATGTTCTAGGTATCTTTAGCGTTCATGAAATTTAGTGATGGTGAAGTAGCTAGGAAGATGGATTTGGGTTTTTTGTATTTGTTTTTTACAAGGGTAAAATTGTCACTATTGTTATTTTTAAGGTTTTTATTCAGGACAAACATAATTTTATCATATACTCCTTCTTAAGCTACTGGTAGTCCCGAATTTCTTAACATTAATAAATTTTCCCCAATTCAATTTTTTTTTCTCCCAAATTTTCCAAAACCCTATCCGGCCCCAACATTCAATTTTCCCCAATGAAATGGGTCAGTTTGTGGATCAATTTGTGCTCCCGCCCGCCGTTTCGGCTGATTTGTATATTGTGAAAGATCTGTTATATATGTTGTTGACATGATGAATTTCAATCAGTTCATGTGTGAGGATTTTCCTATGTGTGAGAACTCAGGTAGGTTAAGCTACGCCTTAGGGCTCGAGCCGAAGGATGCCAATGAAATAGCAATATATGTACGGAAGCGGACCTGTATTTTGTTACGATATTCGGCGGCGATAAGCTTTATGAAGTAGGTCTTGAAGAAGATTAAGCGGGATAATTTGAGAAAGTTCATTTTACGGGATTTAGAGAGAAATAAACTTGTTTATTTCGAGATAGGAAAGGACGCTTGGAGGGAATAGAGTTGGGATTCAAAGTTCTTAGTTATAACATAGTGCAAGTTATCGGGAACCGAGGAACCGAGGTTGCTACTGGAAATGGAGGAAAAATGTGAGAATTTTCGCCCCGCTAAGTTCCTTTGGAGTTTAGAAGCAATCATTGAATTCATAGATGGGAAGGGAACTCTTACTATGGATGGGTAGCCACGCCATCCCGTTAAACTTACGTTCCTTTCCCATCTATGAATTCACTAATTGCTTCTAAACTCCAAAGGAACCTGGTTCTGAAAATGTTAGGGCGAAAATTCCGACATTTTTCCGCCACATCCAGAAGCGACCTTAGTTACCAATAACTTGCACTATTTTTTCTCTAAGTACTTTAAAACCCAACTCTATTCCTTCCAAGCGTCCTCTCCTATCTCGAAATAGCCAAGTGTATTTTTCTCTAAATCCCGTAAAATGAACTTTATCGAAGTATCGAGCTTTATCTTTTTCAAGACGGACTTCATAAAGTTTATCACAATCGAATATAGCAATAACATACAGGTCCCGCTTCCTTATGAATATTGCTATTTCATTTGCATCCTGTCGGCTCGCCCTCAGGCGTAGCTTAACATACCGGAGTTCTCTACGGTAAGCAATACCCGAAATCTTTGCAAGTGCCGAGCAGTGTGAAACTCCCTCCAAATGCGGATGGATGTAAATGCAAAGGAAATTGTACGAATCCAAAGACTTGTGCCTGTGCAAAACTTAATGGTGGTGATTTTCCATATGTGCGAGACCGTGGGGGCAGGTGAGTATATAACTCTTTATTTAAACTTATAAGTATGGTGCATTGTCTGACATGTGATGTGTATGTCATTAATAAATCGCATAATAATATAAACTACAAAATAGGTAATAGGACATGCTAGTACTGTGTTTGAGATATCCGATTCTACTACTACTAATAATATTAGTTCAATAACTTCAAACAAATTAACAAGTATGTCGAAACCATAAAGAGCCCCTTAGTGGCAACAGGGGATGTCATCACCTTAAACAGCTGTTTAGTTGCAGGATGTCAACAAGGTGTCTCAGACTTTTTGAGCTGCTTTGGCATCAACCTTTTTACCTTGCAATCTATTTTATTTGTGTACATTATTAGTACCTTCCATGTGTGCGCTTTTGTTTGATCAGTTTCATTCGTATTAGTTTTTGGTTGCTTCTATGGGCTATCTGCCCAAGTATTTTTACGCTCCCAGTTGATTGACATCCTCTGCTGAATTATGTCGATACTAGATTGATTGAAGCGAAGGATGTTGTTTTTGAAAGTGGTCCGAACTGCGGATGTGAACCTGGTTGCATCAATCACATATCCCAGCGAAAGATAAAATATCAACTTGAGGTTTTTCAGAATCCACATTCAATTTCTAAATCATTATTATGCTAGAAAATGCTTTTATTTTATTTTCTCATTGTATTTCTTTGATGTGAACAGGTTTTTTGTACTTCTGATCGAGGGTGGGCTGTCAAGACCAGAGATTTTATCCCTTCTGGTGCACCCGTTTGTGAATACATTGGAAAGCTTCAGAGAACAAGTGAGATGGATAAAGTTGCTAGTAATGAATTGCGAGCACACAATCGAAGGGATTGAAGGAAGGGAGGTCAGTATAGCTTATTCATTTTATTTCAACATAGTATAATATATTTGGGCTTCTATCATTTACGTATCTGATGTGATAAATCAATCTAAAATTTCAGAGGAGGCTAGGAGATGTATCTGGATCAGATGTAGATACTGAATTGGAAAATGTGGTAGCAGATGAAATCGATCCTGAGTTCTGCATAGATGCTGGGAGTATTAGTAATGTTGCGAGGTTTATTAACCACAGCTGTGACCCGAACCTATTTGTTCAGGGCGTTGTAAGCTCACACCATTATCCAAAACTTGCGCGCATAGCTCTGGTTGCAGCTGACAACCTACCACCAAAGCAGGTGAATCTTTGTTCTTTCAATGTCGATATTTGTTTTAAATGTTTGGGCTGATCCTAACGAGAGAAATTTGTTGTTTGTTTCCTTGTTTGAATCAGGAACTGACTTATGATTACGGGTAGGTATGCATCAAGATTGGCCATAACATGCTGTGAAGATTTTACAGTTAATTCAAGTCTCAGTTGGTGCAGTATGAGTCGTCGGGGCTGTTTGGGTCTGCAGTTTACAGTTAAGATTTAATGGGTGCAGTGTGTAGTCTTGGCTGGAATGGAAATTGCCGGGACTGCATATTTTTTGTCTGCTGTATTTGTTACATGAGAATTGGTTCTTAGTTTGAGATGATTCGTGGGACCATCAAGTTGTGAGTTAATGATTGGTATACATTAACTTCAGTGTGATAAATATGCCCTTTTTGTTTTTTTAGCAGCTTAGCTTTGTATTAGTTTTAGTCATTGTGGCTGCAATCAAGTTTAAATGTATTGTTTTTTTCTTTCAGGATCCACTATGTATTTTATTGGTATTTAATTGGTTATGTAGCATTTTGCTTTATCGTTATATATAGATGAAACTTCTGTCCTTATTTTTCAGGTATCAACGTTGGTCACGAGTTCTGTTCAAGAGCTGAAATGGTTGCCGTAGGTCTTGATTCTCACTGGCAAAATGGTATTGACTTTATGGGAGAAGATTCTATAAAAAAGGTAATTTTGTGGAAGTGTATTTGATTTATAGTTTCATGTCATTCTCTAGTCACTAATATTTAGCAACTGAATCACTGGTTTTATTCTATACTTAGGAAAAAAATTTCTAAATAGCGCGCAAAATCCCCTTTTAGGGCATGGTTTTCTTTGATAATAGTATTAGACGCCACCACCTTTTTAATATATCATGTCACTAGGTCCTCGTAGTTAACCTCCGAGCAACTTATCAAACATGGTGACCTTCACATATATTGCAGGAAAATTACTAAGGATATGAATTTTCACTAGCTGTGGCAATTGTGTTATCTGGTCATTATGAAGATGACAACGATAATAGAGAAGAGATGATAACAAGTGTGGTGGAAAAGGAAATGATTGAAAGTCATATCCCGGAATTAATTCAAATGGAGAAATCAGGGTTGGTCAACATGATTGTGGATGACAAGTATGATGATCTGGCAAAAATGTACAACTTGTTTGGTAGGGTGCCCAATGGGATAACTGCTATAAAAGATGTGATGACTTGTCACATTCGTGAAACAGGTAAACAACTCGTCACTGATCCAGAAAGGTTTAAAGGTCCGGTGGACTTAGTACAACGCCTATTGGATGAAAAGATAAATATGACAAGATCATTAACCTTGCATTTAAAGATGACGTGGAGTTCCAAAATGCGCTGAATTCTTCATTTGAGTACTTCATCAATTTGAATCCTCGGTCCCCAGAATTTATCTCGTTGTTTGTGGATGACAAACTAAGGAAAGCCGAGCTGGTGATTGTACTTGACAAGGTGGTGATTCTTGTCTGTTATCTCCAGGATAAGGGTTTGTTTAAGAGGTACCTTAAACACCAGTTGGCAGAAAGGCTATTTTTGGGCAGCCCAAGGGTATCTGAAGAAATAGAGAGAAGCTTTTTAAAAACAAATGCGGGAACCTGGATATCTGATTTGGAAAACATGTTAAAAGACATAAAGACCTCTCTTGATACAGTGAAAGGGTTTTATGAAGACGTGAAACCTGCTGATGGACCCAGACTTGGTGGTGTACACGTTATCTCAACCGGGTCTTGGCCATCTCAATTAACGAGGACCACCACTTGCAACCTTCCTCCAGAAATCATTCATATGAGTGAAAAGTTCAGGACATTTACCTTGGGATCCACAAGAGACGCAAATTAACATGGCAAGCAAACATGATGAGTTCTGCAGCTATCAAAGCGACATTTGGCACAAAACAGTACGAGTTCAGTGTATCAACATATCAAATGTGTGTTCTTATGCCTTTTAACAATGCAGAGCAGTTTAGCTATAAAGAAATCCTACAGACACCCACCATGGAACTGAAGAGGTGCTTGCAGTCATTGGCTTGTGCAGCAGAAGAGAAAAAAAAATGTTCTGAGTAAGGAGCCAATCAGCACAGCTGTTAATGAAGATGATGTCTTCAGTGTCAATGAAATGTTTTCTAGCAAGTGTTACAAGGTAAAGATCGGTAACATAGAGTCAGAACCCGAAAAGCAAGAGACGGTGCAATGTTTCATTTACTCATTTGGTTTTATCATTTACGACCAAATAAATATTTCCCATAATTTATCAACCGTGTGCTCTTGATGATATTATCGACCGAACAAATATTTCGTTTTACTCATTTGGTTCCACATATTCCCATAATTTTATGCAATGTTTTCAAGCGCTGTGCACAGGTTATAATTTCTATTTTGACACCTTGTTTGTGTTATTCTTTGCATAAAAATTACACCTTAATTTCCCAATACCATCATTTACGGTAGGTAGTTTGGTCCTAAAGACAAGTACAAGGCTTTTCCGACTATGAGAAAATGTCTTAAGTTAAAATAATTTAGGTCTCGTGATCACATTGGTCAATTTGTTTGTGCGTTGCTTGCCGGATATATTGGACGTTGTTCTCCATATTTTGATCATGAAGATTAGGTAACAACATAATGATTTTTATTTCAATACAGATTCAGGGTAGAAACGAGCCATGGCTAATCTTACATTTATCAGATATTTTTTTTTTTTATCCATAGAAGCTGATGTACTTGGGTTCTATTGTGATAACCAGTCAACTATTTATGTGACCAAGAATCTAGCCTTTAAAACTTCCCCTCTTTAAGGTCTTTATGTGTAAAGAAGTCGAGAGGCACATTATGCCAGAACACCCCTTTCTGTTTCGCCTTCAACTTCCCGGGTGTTTAGGATTGAGTTTGCAAAACCGTGTTTCAAAAGTTATGCCCTGCCCGCGTTATCAGAACTGCCTTTTGTCTCTAAGAAAACACAAATGATCTCTTTTTCTCAATCTAAATGCAATCCCAAACACCATTTTAATCCCGTTGGTAAATAAAGCTTTTGGTGACCTTTGATGGAATTTGGTTTTCATGGTGGGCTTTAGCATATACCAATATCTTTACCATATTTCTTTCTAGTAGATCAACCGTGAGACCTTTCACAAAAAACTCGAAATTCAGAAGAGAAGAAGAAGAAAGAAAAAAAGTACTTCCATTGTTTTCGCAAATAAGTTCATGACATTTTTGTTCTTGCCTTGCTAACTATTTTGACTTGTTTAACAATTGATGGATCATGATGCATTGTTGTCTGTAAGTAAATTCTGGTTATCTTGTATACCAAACCAAAAATATATATAATTTTTTTTGAAAGGCAAAAAAAAAAAAAAAAAACAAAAAAAAAAACAAAAAAAACGGTGCTTATTTTTTTGCCATTACAAGAATGATTGAAATTTATATACAACTGAAAATGTGTAACGCATACTGTCCTCTTTTATGATGCTTGAACAGTGACTTGAGCATCTGCCAGCCTTGCTATAAGGACCCTGCGACAACAACAGAAAAAAGAACCAAGAACAATTCAGCAAAACCAACACCATGTAACAACCATGAGCAAGAAACATAATCTAGCCCGGCCCTGTCAAAAAATGCAACAGAAGAAGGCTCTCCACCATGCTCTCCACATATCCCAACCTGCGTATATTCATCATTAGTACTTGGTTCATTCACAATACTAACTTTCAGTCACAGCTAGAAGTTGGCAATATTGATTCATTTAAAAATATGGGTCGATTAGGTTTATACTTTGCCTCTAATGGGTCAAATGCGTAAACTTAAAAAAATTGGTTAAGAATGGTTAGTCATCTAAATTGTATTAAAAATACACAAAACCTCCAAAACGGCACTTTCAGATCTACCCAACCATTTCACTCATTTCTACCCGTTTTGACCCGTGTCACTCCCATGTTGCACCCTTCAAATTCACAACGCGATATAACAAGAAATATTGGGAACTTGTGCTCACCTAAGTTAGGATTCACTGCACGTCCCTTTTCTGTGGCCATCTTGATCAACTATCCAACAACCTTTTGATCAAGAACCTACGAGCAATGCAATTCAATATTTGTGTCAATAATATTATCCAGCATATCTATGTGACTATGTCGATATACTATAGTTCATGCTACTGACCTTAAAGGGATCATGTTGGAGAATGCCCTGCACCAAATAAACTGGGAGAAACTTGCCAACGTTATTTCCATCCGAACGTCATTTGGTTGAGATCATTGGTACCAAACGAAAAGAACTCGGCTTCTTTTGCAATCTGCAGGTCAAAATATGAGATTCTGCAGAAAGTGGAAGTGGTGACAGATTTAAAGGTGTTCCACTTTGTGCTCTAATTAGAGCAGCTTGTGGAATCTCGATCATGATGCCCACTTTGTGCTCTAATGACAACCCCATTCTCAGTGAAGACTTTTGATGCTACACCGCGAATCACACCAATTTGATGTCGCAGTTCCTGAGGTGTTCCATCAAACGGACAATGATCTCTGGAAAACTGTCACGCCATGGTGGCTCAGAGACACTGCAGCTTGAAAGATTGTACGCACCTGCATCTCTGTTAGCTCTGGATATGAAATCCCAAGCCTGAAATCATACAACCAAAGGTTATTGCCTATCGGGTTAGTCTACTACTTTGGGGTTGGGATGTTACTAAAGAAAAACATTATACATGTAAAAGTACATACCTGAAGCCACACAAACCAACCATTGGGTTCACTTATGATAATTTCTCGATTCTTGAATATATTTCATCCTCAGTCATGCCTGTATTCATGTAGTGGAGGGTCTAATAGGCGGATTGTCACTGGTAGGCCTGAAATATTTAATGAAATTAAGATATATAACATGGGAAATCAGATATGAAGTATGAATGGGTGTTAAAATGCTTGAAATGAGGTGTAAAATTACCATCCATTGCTCGGAAAATGCCCTCAAAGTCGGATCGTTGGTAAGGCAGTAATAAGTCAAGAGCTGCTTTTCTTTGCTCAAGAGTCACGACCATGATTATTTTCCTTAGAGCTTTTATCCTCTCATCAGAAGCAAATAACTGAAAATAGTCGAAAAAATATGTGTAACAGATTATAACATCGTAAATCAATCTATATCTCACATGTTGAACTTCAGTTATTCTACTCCAACTTTAAATTTCAAATATTTGCCTACGCAAACACTTTACACGTCCTTAGTAGACATTTATCTAGCATGTTTGGATTATATAGTAATATTGCAGCCTTTTACTTTCATTATGTGTAATATCGACAATAAGGAAACCAAAAGATTACCATATGCTCAGTTATACAAAGACCAATCCCTTAAGAACCATTATTTCTAGCTGTTAAGGCGTGTATCTGCTTGTAAAATAAGCAGAGAAGCTGTATTACCCAAACAATCAGAGGGTGTTTGATATCGCTTATGTATGTGCTTATCTGCTTATTTAGCAACATATAAGCAGTTTTGAGTGGTTGGAACTGCTTATCTGTTATTTTAGTCAAAAGTATATTCTAAAAAATCAGTCACACGAATATCAGCACAACCAGAAACACAACATTTTCCCCGCCCATGATATATGAACACAACCTGGCTACATCCGGTTAGACCCGGTTAATTACAATAGAGTTTTAAGCGATGGTGGAATCCAGATTGATGGAACAATGGATGGAAGAGAGACACGTAACCATGGGAGGGACGAGAAATGGATCGGATGTGAGACAGTATCATGGGAGGGAGGAGAAGTGGCCTAATTACTTAGCCCAACAGATTTCATTACATTTCTGCAACTTAAAAAAAGTTCACATACTAGATCGGTACATTTGGAGAAGTACATTTCTATTCTTCGACCAAATCCCAAATTAACAAAATAAGAAAATTACAAAAAATACACAAAAGTTAACGAATATGACTAATTGCGGTTCGTACTATTTTTTCGACGAATTTTTTCTTTTTGCATGTTGATCATCTTCGCATCCTCCCCCGACATACCTGCGGTGCTAGTGCCGAGAAACCTTATTTCTTACAACCACATTATTATCCAGTCTTTCTCCTTCGCCACCTCGTACGCTGATTGAGAGGCTTCTTGTTTGAGTATAAACTAATTTTGTAAATTATCCCCAAAGGACAGCGGGTTACTTCCCACGGTGCTGACGTGGTTTCCGTTTGAGTCAAAACTAAGAGAAGTTTTGTTGAACTCGTGAAGAACCTTGAACCAAAATGATTCGTCCTTTTGGTCATTTTCGAGTTTGTTATCCTCGGTAACGCCAACATAACACTAAGCTAATCATGTTTCCTCCTCCGGTGTCCAACAACTATGAGGTAGTGTTGGTTTATTGGTTGTGTCGGATATGTCGATTGTGGTACGTTTTGTGGCACTTATTCTTTTTCTTCGTGTCTTTTCTCCACGAGTTTATTGTGGTGGTGGTGTTGGTTGTGTTTATTGTGATGCTTGGAATTGTGGTGGATTTCGTTAGATGTTGTAATTGTTGGTTATGTAGTTGTTATTGTTGATGAAACACTTGTTCAGGTATGTATTGGCTACCAAACAGAGCAAAATTTGGTTGTTGTGACATACCGAGAAGATAGCTGTATAAAAGGGTTTATATAGTGTGTAAAAATGGTTATTTATTATTATTATTATTATTATTATTATTATTATTATTATTATTATTATTACATGTTTCTAGCCATTGGGTTCAAATCATATTTATTATTATTATTATTATTATTATTATTATTATTATTATTATTATTATTATTATTATTATTTATACTTTTCTTGAAATTGCGTTGCGCCAGTTTAGTCACTTGAGAAATGGCGTTGGTAGGGGGCGGTGTGATAACGCCTAAATGGCGACGCCATTTTGTGTTCCACGTAAGAATGGCCGTGTGGCTCAAACGCCATGACACCCCATGTTCTTATGTTCAATCCAAGTATGGCTAGGTTTTTTAACGGATTTATAAGATAAAGAAAAAAAAACACATGTACGTAATTAAACTTTAAACTCATAAGTATAAATGTTGGAGACTATTTGTTGCTTGACTAGTTAAATGTAACAAATTGGGTAGTTCAATATGTTCGTGTTACACAATCAGTGTCTGGCTTGGTAAATCATGAGGCTTTGTTTTGTTGCTCCCATATTTGTTGTTCCAACCTGATGAAAGCTTTGATGCTCATACATGTTCAAATTTGTGGGCTAAAAATAGGCAATCTGATGAAAACATGGAATTAATCTTCTAGATGTTTTTTATTTGTTAAACTTTGTCAAATGAAGAGGTGCTAAGATCAATAGATTGGTCTTTTCCATTTCTACTATATAAACAAACAACATAGTAATAATTATCAAGTTCATTTTCTCTTGGATTCCATTCTAATATTATTCCTCATACCAAACATCCCCTAATCAGAAAGCAAAACAACTACCAGCTGAACATAGTTACATGTACAAGATATTATCAACATGGCTACTTGCAGAAACCTCGAGCAAAAGTAATACTTTGTCCAACAGATATAGAGGAATGATTCCTCATACCAAACATCCCCTAATCAGAAAGCAAAACAACTACCAGCTGACCATAGTTTCATGTACGAGAGATTATCAACATGGCTACTTGCAGAAACCTCGAGCAAAAGTAATACTTTGTCCAACAGATATAGAGGAATGATTCCTCATACCAAACATCCCCTAATCATAAAGCAAAACAACTACCAGCTGAACATAATTTCATGTACGAGATATTATCAACATGGCTACTTGCAGAAAGCTCGAGCAAAGTAATACTTTGTCCAACAGATATAGAGGAATTCATCAAATGCAAGGTAAATAGCTGCAGAACAGCTTCCAGTCCCGTCAGTGGAAGCAAGCAGAGAAAAAGGATGATGCTGCATCAAGATTTTTCATGGTTAGCAAATATATAAAAGTGAGCAGATCAACAAGGGTATAGTTGCAATCTAATATATGATTCTACAACTCAGCGACCACATAAGCAGACTGAAAAATATGAATCTACTTTCTACACATTACAAAAACTGTAACACTTGTGTAACCTTTCTAAATAAAGTGCACATTTGAATACACTACTTACAGCCAACTTTCTTGCACGTTAGAGTGAAAATGAACGAACCGTGTGTTCATGTTCTTATACATAAAGTGTGACATACCATAATGTAATTAGTATCCGTGAAGTTCAGTTTAAGGAGGGTGCAATTTATCATACCTTAACTGAAGATACCTCGCCCTTTGATCCATTCCAGCTTAAGATTGAAACTGCCAACAAGAGTCTCACCTTTGACCAACACAGGAATCTTCCACATTTTGCAACCTTGGTTGGTTACCACAGAATATGTGTCCTCAAAGTTCACGATGGTTTCTCCGGATTTACTATCTTTAAAAGAAGCTTCAAGAATCAGGTCGCCGTTTGCCGGTACGGCAAGAACAGATTTATGTAAATCAAGTTTTTTACCGGGCAACACCAACATATCATCGGTTTTGAAGATAAGGGCATGGTAATACTCTTTTTCGTCATCATTACGTTCATCCAAAACACCTCTGCCATAGTATGCAGAGATGTATCCACAAACTTTCAAACCTTTTGCGTATGATGACTCAAAACTTAACTCCATTGTGGCATCCACGGCATCCTTCAACAATATGTAATGGATCTGTATAAACCCACTTTTGGATTTAAAAGCCATAGTGCCACATTCAGTTATCTTATCCTCGTTTTGCCAAAAAGCAGACTTCTCGAATTCCGCCATCCCACGAGAGAGTTCAAAACATGAATCTTTACCATTCTTCTTGGAAGTAACTATGAGATCCGTGTGAATCTCAATAGTAGAAGCTAAAGTAAGTGCATAACGCGAGCTCGGGTTACCTAAGTATATATAGGATCCATTGCGTATTGGTAAGGGATTAGACCAATAACGGGAAAAATACGAAACATGACCCAAATCTTTGTTATCGGACTTCAACCAGCCATATTCTAACCCATTAAAATCTACTAATTCTATGTCTCCACATAAATAACCCTTTTCAATATCAGCTGAGATGCTCACAAAAATTGAAAATAACTCGATCCGTGGATTAAGATTTTTAAGCCTGATGAAAATCAAAACAACTATCAAAATTTATAAACAAAAACAAAATTGAGTTTTTAGTAAACAAGAATAAATATAGAGAGATGATTGAGAAATAGAGTTGAACAGTTTGCATGACCCTTAAGATGTAGGACTCAATCATCCAAGTATTGTCAATTTTGGCTTTGTAGCCGGTTTGCGTCATTTCTTAATAAAAAAACATGGTAAAATTAGTCTTTCGAAACCGATTAAAAAACTAACAAAATTGTAATAAGATTGTTAAATTTTATAAATATTATATATAACATTTCAATTACAGACTACAAAAATTCATTTTTCAAAGGCATAATGAAAAGGTACAACACTTTATGCAAACACCCATATATTTTACATAAATAGAAGCTTAGCTTAAAAAATATGAATTATTTCAATATCTACCTGGCATAAGAAACATCTGCGGACCAAGGAATGAATGGATTCACAGGTCTAGGAACTTGTCGAAGGTATCCACTAGAGGAAGTCTACACAAAAAAAGAAGTATAAAATGTGCAATTGTGACTTAACTTTCTTAATATAAACTAATAGAAACTTTCTTAAATAAATCTTAGATACTGCCCCTTTCACAGAAAGAGTAAACTGTACAAGGAAAAAAAAAACCCCAACTAGATGAATGCCTACCGGGCTGATTCTCAAAATATCAAAGCACTTTTCCATCACTACTGACGTTGCCCTGCACAGCAATAATCTATTCTCAACAGGCCGGACCTGCTTAAATAATCACAAGCGCTTAAAAATCAAATTAGCTTTTAGAAAATCAACTTAAAATTGTAGGGAAAAAAAAAATTGGAAAGACGATACATCAATGATTATGGCAAAACTTTCAAAATCATACACCGGGATTAAAAAAAAATAGTTACATTTGTCTTTTTGAAAATCAAATGAACTTCATGAAAATCAGCCTTGGTTTATGAGAAGCAAAAATTACATTCAACATTGTATGAGAAAAAAAACATATGTAAGTAAATATATCTCGCCGTAGCAACTCGTAAATTTCTTGCACAAATCCCAAAGATACTGGCACAAAATGTGTGGCACCATAGCTAAACAAGACTCTCTAACCTCCTGTATATTATTTAAACAATCATATTCAATTCCAAAACATATGCTTTGCAACTTAAAGTGAGATTTTGCATGTGAAGTAGTGGAAGTTGGTTAAGATATTGGTCTTACATTGGTAAACCGGACTAGATGTAATGCTAACTCACGTTCTTTGGCAACGAACGCCTATTGGGGCCAAGAACAAAAAAGAAATAATAAAATTAGGGCCAAGATGAGAAAGTTACAACATTGAAACGAAAAGAAAGTCATGCCTTTGTTAACTTGAAGGTGCCTCTCCAGGGATTCTTTATAATTGAAAGAACCAGAGCTCGTGTATGTAGCAGATATACGAATGTATTTCCCTATTTATCATAAAATTCCAGCATAAAGATTTCAAATCAATGAGAAATTCAATATATACAAGAACATCGTAAAAATACCTTTTCATCAAAAAGTTCATCAATACTCAATGGAAACTCGGCAAATCTGGTATTCTTCAAGTAAGCATATCTGTCAAGAACACACAAAACATGAAATATGAATAAGCATGAAACCCTACCTGTAAGTAGGGTGTCTCGTTTTATGAAACAAATGAAATAGCTTATGTTACATTGCTTAATTCAATATAAAACATTTTGACAATAAAAATCTGATTACATCAAGTTGAGAATAATAAAGTACAAAAGGGTAAATATGACAAAAGCGTGAAAAACCTACTTTAGAGCAGATCCATAAACTGCTTCAAAAGTTTTATATCCGACTGCCTTGCCTATAAAAAGAAAAAAGCTATTTTAAATCTCATACTTAATGGATCTTGGACGTGTCTTTATCTCTAACGGGTTAACAAAAAGATAGTTTTTTTAGTAAAAACAGAACAGGTCAAATAGGTTGAAAGCTCAAGATTGCTCATCAAAAAAGTCGAGCAAGAACTAATTTTGGCGATCAAATATTTTTCCACGATATACCTAGTTCCACGATAAAATGAACAATATACCTAGTTCCATGATGGAGGGGCGTTTCGAATAATGAAAGAATTCTTGTCGCAAACAATCCAGCTTCTCTTTTTCATTACTTGATGTCCTGTATCCACAATGACATGCCATCTCATCATCATTAAGCCATTGTACATCTCTCGCGGCCTGGGAAAAGAATGGGAAAAGAATCGGTATTCAAAGTTACTAATCTTTATTTATGAACATGTTACCAGTTAAAAGTTGCTGTGTAAAAAGTTAGTAAGATACTTACAGCGAGGCACCTTTTAATGTACCCTCTCCGGCATACTGGAGCCACATAAACTATGAAGTCTGCTTTTCGTTTGTAAATTCCCACCCTATATACATCATTAGTAAAATGCATCGCTATTAACAAAAAGGCACCAACATCAAGATCCATATTGATACTAAGTAGGTTCTAAAAATAACAAAGTCTACATATAAAGTTAATCTCCTTCACTCACTGCTACCAGCTTTAACTAAACAAAGATGTATGTTTACAAACTTGCCTCACTTTGTAAGTTTGAGTAATAACTTCAAATAAAATCTAACCAAAATACCTTCCCCCTGCGTGTATGCAGTGTATGACTAATTTACCAAAGAAAAAATTAAGACACGATTTTACCAAATATAAACATAGTAACATAAACAATCACAGATTAAGGCTTTTAAAAAAGTTCCAAATTGCAAACATAAAGTTTCAAAAGGTTAATCCTTTATTGTAAGGTGCAGCATGTTTGTTTCCTTAGCCAAATTGACATCCTGAGACTTTTAAATACAGTTAAATGTTTAAACAGACTAACTTAGAAACTCAGTCGATTTAGGTTGTATTTGGGATAAATGTTTAAATACAGTTAAATGTTTACACATTGTCTGAAAATCAAACAGCCTATAAGACAACTTATACTTAAGGCAATGTATTCTTCCGCTTATAAATTGAACTGTCTTTTTAATTGAACAGTGCACTAAATTTCAGGGGGCGTATGAGATACATATTGTCTGAAAAATCAAACAGCCTATAAGACAACTCATACTTATGGCAATGTGTTCTTCCACTTATAAATTGAACTGTCTTTATAATTAAACTGAGCTTTTGCAGGTGTATGCCTTCAGCTGCACGATTATTCGCTCATATGACAGCTTATACTTTAGGGACAACAACTCTTCCCATAACCTTGAGTATTCACCAATAAGACAACTTATACTATTTTCTAGGGGGTGTATGTGTTCATTAATTGATTCTGAGTCTTGTTAAAATCTTAGAGAGTATTTGCTTTCAAGACAGCTTATACTTTAGAAGGAACAGGGTCGGTAGGTAATTCATCTTCGTTTGGATACCCATGCAGACATTTAAAGAACATCTCTTAGAACTAAAACTAGTTTAGACATAAGTAAAGTACCACAGATTTGTGAGATCCCTTAATGCAATTTCATTTCTTAACACCGGTTCTTCTGTCTTTGCAGCAACAAAAAGAGGAGGCTCGTGCATTCTACCACTTCTCTTTTTAATCACACCTTGTTCAATCAAAAAGTGCTTTCTAACCTCTGTATTAGCCTGCTCTGCCTCGAAAGGATTCTGCAAAATATGCCTAGTTTATATTTATATACATACAAACATACATAATACATAACATACATGTGTATTAAAACAATTAAATTATCAAACTTTCAAACAGCTACAATACCAAGTTACCGTCGAGGATGAACACATCAACACCAGAATAATCAAACATATGAGATAGCGTTTCTCGAATAAAAGTAGCTCGAATTGGATCTGCATGCAGAATCGAGCCTGTAGCAATTTCCGGGTTGATCAACACTACTTTTCTGAAACCATAAGCTGGTGCCCATGTCTTTATACCATCAACTAACATGGTGTTAATCCTCTGCAAAGAAGTGAAAATTTAAACATGTGAGAATCTAGGAAAGAAGAGAAAATTTCAGAAGATCGAACGTTAAAAAACAATACCTTGGCCATCCATTCCCAGGATAGCTTGAAGGTTAAATAACAACCATTGTGTATAGAGACATGAGGTATCATATCAGATTTCTGAAGATTCTTCACAATGAACTGTAAAAATAAAATATCACACCTATGAATATACAAAATCGCGTTTAAAAAAATCAGCATATTACACACGATAGTTTACCTTGGCAATATCTCCGGATCCTGTTTTCGAAAAAAGCCCCGGATCTTTTGATCTTAATTTGGTGCATATCTCGAGGACACTAGAGCTATAATATTTAGCAAATGTAAGTTTCTCATCATTCAGAAGTACTAAAAAAAAAAGAAAAAGAAAGTTATAAATTACTACTGCATACCATATGTAATCATCCCCATATTTCTCAAGAGCTTCCCCTTGCATACCAGCCAATTCGCAGCTTTGATTTAAATCAGGGTAACAGAGTCTTAGAGATCTCTCAAAATAACCTCTTATTTCTTTAGGTAAGTACGGAGCTCTTTTTGATGAACTAGAAGTTGACATTGTCTGATAACAAATAAAATGTAAGAATAACAGATTTTAACAACCAAAAGCATACAGATATTAAAACAAGTGGTAAAAGCCTTATGATGTTATCGTATCTATAAAAACAATCAACCTAAACATAACTTCTAGTTTTTTAAGCACCGTTCAAAACACAAACGTCACCATTATCTAAACATCATTTACAGCAAAATCAACACACAAAATCAATCTCTAGTTAACTTTCTAGTTAGACTAACAAACTTAGATACATTTTTAGCGGCAACATTCATTATGAAAACTTAAAGAAGAGACCGTGTAGACAAAACGAATTTAGGTTTTATATCTCATGTATTAACTAGCAAGATACCACAATCACCAAATCAATCTCTTTTCCTTCATAGAGATCTAGAGTATCTGATCTATCTTTATAGCAATATATCAGTGAATCCAAAATTCTTTTTATTTTTCTAGTATTTATAAGACTACTCTCAGACCCCATAACTGGAAAATGTGGCGGCAATCGGGGAGAGAGGTCAAAAAACATGTAATCATACATGCTTTGCTATGGACGCAATTTATGCTTATACTTTTTGCCCGAGTTTCTAAATTTATAATTTGTGAATTCCCAAGCTCTTATATGCTTCTAAAACACTAAGAATTTGCAGGTACCTCAACACTAGCATCAACTGTAAACACGCAGCTAAATTGAAACGGTAAACCATAAGTTTAAAAACGCAGAGCTATTTCTATAAATACACACACACAACATATACAAACACAACTAATGCAATCAATCAATAATAATAACGTGCTCGACTAGATAATAAGAATATGAAACAAGTAATTTACCCGTGAATGGTATGGTAAATAATATTAGATGGGGGAATATATTTATTTATACACACAACCGACTTATAAGGTCTCTTTTTGGTCCCTATAGTTTTGGTAAATATACTAGTTCCTTCACTTAAATTTTTTTAAAGTCATGCGCAAGTACACGAGTTTCACTAGTTGGCACGACTATTAGAGCTTGAATAATTATTAAGAAAATGTAAAAGTGTAAAACTAGAGGTGGCGATTTGTCCTCAAAATGAAAAAATTACTAATTTTGGCTACTTTGTAAAGACTTGGGCACATTTAGCCCCCTCCTTTTTTTGAAATGGGCATATTTAGCTCATTGAAAAAAGTTAAACGGGCACTAACGGGCATATATTTTCTCTTAATTAGAGAACATTATAATCGTTTTTAAAGAAAAACTTGTATATATAATATATTTAATCTTTTAAATATAAATATAAATGAAGTATTACGTTTAAGGGAATTATTTTGTCATTTTTGGTCTTCTATAAAGCGATTTGTATAACATGTGCCCGTTTGGCCCGTGTCCGTTTAGCCCGTGCCAGTGCCCGCCTGCCCGCCCGTTTTGCCACCTCTATGTAAAACCAACAACTTATTGAAGAATTTATTAACATGGATTTTGTTTTAAGCTTCCTGTATAGGGTTGAGCACTAGTATTTGAAGCTAAGTTGGTTGTATATTATGCGTTAAGTAAATGCCTATAGGTGCAACATAAATTGAAATATATATGATGCCTATAAGTAAATGCCTATAGGGTTGTAATCGTGAGCACTCAGTTTCATCCTTGTATGTTGATGAATTCCTGATGAAGTATGATTGTGGCTACTGAAGCGTGGATCAGGTTTCAGAGTTAATAGTTGGAGTCCTAGTCCAACAAGTTTACTTGACGTGCAAGTAGTTATCTTCCAGCTTGTTAGATAGCTATTAGGTTAAGTAAAGTGTAATCCTAGTTATAGTCTAATACGAATCGATTAGTCTATATATACCGTGGAGGGTAGGGATTCTCATGGTATCAAATTGGAGTTTTGAGTGAGTTTCTTCAACAAATAAAGTCTGCGTGTTTAGGCAGTAACATACCTGTGTCGTGTTCTTGTTTACACCTGCTGTGGTACGATCTCTGATAACCACATTGTAATCATTGGTATTGTTCTTATTACCCTTAATATCAATAAAGCTAAAGTTTATATGTTTGTTATTTGTATTCTCAGTTTGAATATAGAGTAGTCGTATATGTTTGTTTAGGCTATATGAGAGTCGTGATAAAGTTGTGATCGATATGGATATGCTCTGTGTTATATATGTTTGTATGCTTGATATGTCACGAATTGGTTCACTCTCTATCACTTGATTGATCATTGAAATAGTCATAGGTCGAAAGAGTCTATTGATATGGTTGATTATGAATCGTTTGTCTATGGCGAGTCATTATAGTCCTTGTGAGAATTGGATTGTAAAATGATAGATACACCCGAATTGTGAAATGTTTAATACATACCCTCATGTTGACCGACTTGATTAGGAGAATATGTTTACATATATATTAATCACAAACCATTCTTATTGCACTTGCTATGCTTGAATCCATAAGTTTTCTTACATTTTGAGTAGATATACTTGCTAAGATAATTATCCGTTATTTGTATGCTTGTATGTCTTGTTTATGATTGAGTACGTCGATAAGATTACTTCTGGACTCATGTTCTTTGGTCTAAAGAAACATGCTGTTAATCATCTTGGTAAAACAATAAATTCTTAATTCCAACAAAAACGATTTTAGTGATACGTGACAATCATTAAGGTCAAATTTTGTTTAACCATACATTGAATCCGAAAACACTCTCCTCCCTTGGGACGACCTGGTCTTATCTACAATCTTTTCTAAAAACCGGGTTATACTTTACCCATGTGTTTTATGTATTGAGTTAGGAAAAACTAGTCTTATAAATATAAAGCTTTCGAAACACATAAAAAACGTATAAAAATTAGGGACTTAAAAAAATTAAGGACTAACTTCGTGATACCTCACAAACCACAAGGACCTTACTTTTAAATTTTTAAACATAAGAGGGTATTTATGAAGTTTGACTTTTTTTTTTCAAAAAGACGAAAACAAGTCGCCTCAGTTATAGTAGGCCCCAGTCGCCAAAGAAATTAGATAGACTAGTGTCTTACACATGTACTTGATATGAACTTGTTTCTTACAAATGTAGGGACACATGTCAATATTTTAGAGGAGTCGCCCAAACCTATCCGGGGCGAGAGTCGTCACGAGTCATTTTGAGAAATAAAAAAAAAGGGAGTCACATGGGGTAAGTACTATTGTACTCTGGGGTCAAGTAGGAAATTAACTCTATTTATTATTTAAAATAATAATTGCGTGAACTTGAACCTGTAACCATGTGGCGGTCGAGACTTAAATCGGGAATAGTTGAGCTTTCTTCTCGAATGTATGTAACTAAACCGGTATTATTTGTAACAGTTTTCATACTTTTCTTTGACCATTATGAGATTTTCACTGAGCGAGATTTGAACCTAGATTTGTTGTGAGAAACCTTGCTAGTGCATATTGGATGTGGTTAAATACTTCGTAGTGACAATGTTAATAACAATTTAATAAACGGTCGTGCCCTCAATTTAATAAACGGCCTGTTGGTATAAATGAGATAGTTATGTCCTCAACCAAAAAGTTATGGTTCAAATCTTGTCTTGGGCAAAAGTGAGATTGTTATGGTTAGTGTGAAAAATCAAATAATTTAAATTTTAGCATTAAAGAATTATATTAGAAAGTGATGGTCATTCTCATATTATGTAACGTTGCAATGTGTCGTTGGTTTAGTAAATGTTAAGTTAATGGGCTATGAAACTTGGAAAGCTTGTGATAAGTTAGTTTGTAAGAAAAGTCTTAAAAAGGTCCATGTAACCAAGTCCATAAGCTAAGCCCATAAAAAGCCCGTAAACACTATAAATACCCCCACACCTCCTCACTTGAGAGGTTGGTTGCTTAAGCGGAAAGCTTAGAGTGTAAGGCTATGTTTTATTAATATAAGTTCTCTTTCTCTCTCTACTCTCTCTCTCTCTCTCTCTAAGTAACTCACTAGATTCTTAAGTGAAATGGTTAGTTCTATGGTCCTACAAGTGGTATCAATCGCCTAGGAATAATATTATGTTGTCTTAGATTGATTTAGGTGGAAAAATCTCCGATTTAGGGCTGTTTTTACGCATTTTATCGAGTAAGACACGGGTTTTATCGAGTAAGGTTAGCTAAAATCTAGGATTATCGAGTAAGGAGCAGTATTATCGAGTAAGGGTTTCTATCTTATCGAGTAAGCTTCTGGTCCATCGAGTAAGGGTCTTATCGAGTAAGAACTGTTCATCGAGTAAGCTTAATTACTGCCGAGTAAGGCATTCCACCTTATCGTACATTGAGTAAGGTTTTTTCTTGGTTCATACTAAACGAAACTCTACTTGGTTTAACCTAGGATTATCGAGTAAGGAACTGATTGAGTATTGGTTATCGAGTATTGATATTGGTTATCGAGTAAGGACACTTTATCGAGTAACAAACCTTATCAAGTAACAACCTTATCGAGTAAGCACCTAGTACTATCGAGTAAGAACCTTTATCGAGTTAGAACTTATCAAGTAAGGTTCTTATCGAGTTAGAAAGCCTGCGAGTAAGAAATTTCACTTGGTTTTTCTTTCGAGTAAGCAATCCTTCAAGTTAGAACTTCCGATTTAGGACCAAACTTCAAACGAACTTCAAACGGCTATAACTTTTGAACCGTAACTCCGTTTTTAGAGAAATACCTGTCAAAACGACCGTGAAACAGAGGAGAATGACACGTTGAATGATCTAAAGGTTTTAAGTTTCTAGACCAAATTTTCACCAAAAAATCTAATCTTCCACAACAACCTTTTGTTATCTTTAAAGATCCTTAGAACAATTTTTCACTTAGAATTGAATCCATGGCAACACAACAAGATATTCATGCTGCCGGTGCCGAAAACCGACCTCCCATGCTGTCAAATGGTGGATACTCACAATGGGCTAGTCGTACGATGCGCTATCTTAAGAGCAAACCAAATGGAAAAACTTCTTATCAAATCCATTATGGAAGGACCCTTCAAACCAAGACAAGTACTAGACCCTGGAGATCCTAATGGAACCCCCCCCACTACAACCATACTACAGAGATCAGAATGAGACTGAGTACACTGAGGAAGATAGACAACAGATTGCAGCTGATGATCAAGCGTTTCATCTCGTTGTTCTTGGTCTACCTGAAACAACTTATGCTACTATTGATAGTGAAGGAAGTGCTCATGCATTCTGGGAAAGAGTCAAGAGGTTAATGTATGGGACAGACATCGGGAAACAGGAAATGAAAACACAATTGCTCAAGGAACTTCGCAAGTTTACTTCAATTCCTGGTGAATCCATAGAGTCATATTAGCTCAAGTTATGTAAGATCATGAATGATTTATCGAGACACAACCTAAGTCAGACAAACATTGCTAACAACACCAATTTTCTGAATGAGTTACAACCGGAATGGGGAAGATAAGTCACTATTGTTTATCAGACAAAGAATTTGCATGAAGTGACTTATGATCAGCTGTACGACTTCTTGAAGCAAAATCAAGTTGAGGCTAATGAAGTAAGGGCTGAATTACTCGCTAAAAAGCATGACCCTCTAGCATTAATGGCTAACACACCAACACCTTTACTAGTGAACACACAACAACAACAATCATCATCTTCCACTCACAACTACATGCAACCATCATACATTCAACAACCAACACCTGTCTACCAACAACAATTCTACCCACAACAACATGTTATTCCACAACAACAATACCCAAATTCCAAGAACTAGAATTCATTGACAATGATGAAGCTACTGCAGCATTGACACAGGCGTTTGCTTTTCTGACAAAGGCATTCCAAGGACGCTATTCTACACCAACTAACAATAACCAAAGTATTTCATCGAACACTCGCAACAAGCAAATTGCTCAGCCGAGTTTCAATATGGGCAATGGAGGCCAAACGGTTGGAGTTATAGGGAATCAGCAGGGATATTATGCTACTGGATTTCACATGGCTAATCAGAATATGCAGAATCAGTTGGGTCAGTATGCAGGGAATCAGATCGGTCAGTATGCCCTAAAAATCGGAGGTCCTGTGCGGTCACATATGTCGCACATGGTCAAATCCGGACCTGGTCACATGGAGTAAGTACAGTTGTATTTTTGGGTCACATAGGGAATTAGCTCTTAACTAATATTTCGAAAATTTCTAACATAACTAAGGATAGAATGACATTTACCTTTTTAAGGCAAGGCACAACAGCGACCCTCAATTTTCCTGCCACATCAGCTTTCTCTCTCATGTGACCTTTTAGGCACAGTAAAGCGTCCGACATCTTCTTCTTCTTCTTCTTCTTCTTTTTTTCATTAATAATAAAAACCATTACATAATTACATGTAATTACATAGTATTAAAATACAAAAAGATACAGAAAAGAAAAGAAGTTACAAAAAGATACCCAAACACACAAACATCTTTGGCAAAAAAAAAAAAAAAAAAAAAAAAAAAAAAAATATGTATTTTTTTCATCATCTTCTTTGTGTGTGTACCTGGAAATCTTAAACATACACAGTTTAAAAAAAAATAAAATGAATTAAAAAAAAGAAAGGAGAGAGAGAGAGAGAGAGAGAGAGAGAGAGAGAGAGAGAGAGAGAGAGAGAAGGGAGAGTGTGCATTTTTTTTGTTTGGTAAACAAGCACTCGACCACGGTCGAGTTCACGCCCGTTTGTCCAAATTGCCTTCCACGACGGACAACGACCTACATGGTACAGCGGAGCCGATCTTAACTGACCCACAACAACCTGATGGTCGACCCCCTTGTTGTGGGTAACCTAAACACCAAAAACGCATGCACTTGAGTAGTTGAGTTATTGATAGTTCTATGTTTTATTATCTACAAATTTTTAAAATTTTCATAAGATATACGTTCGGTTCCTTGGTTTATATTATAGTTTATCAAAAATATAGTTTCCAAATGCCATGGCTCGAGACGTTTTTACATCTTATTGTCAACTTACCATTCTACCTTTTACATTTACACACTAAAATACTCATAGTCTCATACATTCATCACTCAAACTCACCATTTTATTTTATTTCCCATTTTTTCAAATCAACTAGTTTTTCATTCATTCAAATAAAAATACAAATTACAATACAAAAATTAAAAGGGATTTGGTTGAAGAATAGCAATGTACTTATCCAAATGTACCAATCTAGTACGTGAACTTTTTTTAAGTTGTAGGAATGCAACGAACTTTCATAAGTGTTCCGGACGTGATGATGACATGTCGCATTATAAATGGTTACGTGTCAGACTTTCAGGTATTACACGTCATCATCAAGTACCAAATTGAAACACTTATGAAAGTTCATTACATTTCTACAACTTAAAAAAAGTTCACGTACTAGATCAGTACATTTGGAAAAGTACATTTCTATTCTTCGACCAAATCCCAAATTAAAAAAAATAAGAAAATTATAATTGCGGTTCGTACTGTATTTTCGATGGACTTTTTCTTTTTGCATGTTGATCATCTCTGCATCCTCGCCCAACATTCTTGCGGTGCTAGTGCCGAGAAACCTTATTTCTTACAATCGCATTATTGTCCAGTCTTTGTCCTTCACCACCTCGTACGCCGATTGAGAGGCTTCCTGTTTGAGTCTAAACTAATTTTGTAAAGTATCCCCAAAGGACGGCGGGGGTGTCCAACGACTATGAGGTCGTGTCGTTTCATCGGTTGTGTCGAATATGTCGATTGTGGTACGTTTTTTGTGGCACTTATTCTTTTTCTTCGTGTCTTTTCTTCGCGGGTTTCTTGTGGTGGTGGTGGTTGTGTTTACTGTGATGCTTGGAATTACGGTGGATTTCGTTGAAGATGTTGAAATTGTTGGTTAAGTAGTTGTTATTGTTGATGAAACAATTGTTCGGGTATGTATGTCTGCATAGTGTATTAGCTACCAAACAGAGGAAAATTGGGTTGTTGTGACATACCGAGAAAATTGTTGAAAAACGGATCATTTGGTTGTTGAGACAATTTTTTTAAAATATAGTTTGTATAAAGAAATGAAAATAGAAATGGAAGTAATAAAAATAGTTGTATAAAAGGGTTTATATAGTGTGTAAAAATGGTTAACTTTTTTTTTTTTTTTTTTTTTTTTTTTTTTTTTTGCGCCAGTTAACTCACTTGAGAAATGGCGTTGGTATGGGGTGGTGCGATAACGCCCGAATGACGACGCCATTTGGTGTTCCACGTAAGAATGGTGTGGCTCAAACGCCATGACACCCCATGCTCTTATGTTCAATCCAAGTATGGCTAGGTTTTTAAACGGATTTATAAGATAAAGAAAAAGAAAAAAAAAACACATCTATGTAATTAAACTTTAAACTCATAACTATAATATGTTGGAGACTATTTGTTGCTTGACTAGTTTTTAAATTACACAATCAATGTAATTAAACTTTAAACTCATAGGTCATAACTATAATATGTTGGAGACTATTTGTTGCTTGACTAGTTGTTAAATGTAACAAATTGTGTGTTCAATATATTCGTGTTACACAATCAATGTCTGGCTTGATAGATCATGAGCCTTTGTTTTGTTGCTCTCATATTTGTTGTTCCAACCTGATGAAAGCTTGGATGCTCATCCATGTTCAAATTTGTGGGCTAAAAAATAGACAATCTGATGAAAACATGGAATTAATCTTCATTGCTAGATGTTGTTTTATTTGTTAAACTTTGTCAAATGAAGACCGTAAACTGCAGGTGCTAAGATCAATAGATTGGTCTTTTCCATTTCTACTATATAAACAAATAACATAATAATTATCAAGTTCATTTTCTCTTGGATTCCATTCTAATATGATTCCTTATACCAAACATCCCCTAATCAGAAAGCAAAACAACTACCAGCTGAACATAGTTTCATATACGAGATATTATCAACATGGCTACTTGCAGAAACCTCAAGCAAAAGTAATACTTTATCCAACAGATATAGAGGAAGGCGTCAAAGGCAAGGTAAATAGCTGCAGAACAGCTTCCAGTCCTGTCAGTGGAAGCAAGCAGAGAAGAAGGATGATGCTGCAACAAGATTTTTCATGGTTAGTAAATATATAAAAGTGAGCAGATCACCAAGGGTATAGTTGCAATCTAATATACAATGCTAAAACTCAGCGACCACATAAGCAGACTGAAAAATATGAATCTACTTTCTACACATTACAAATACAGTAACACTTGTGTAACCTTTCTAAATAAAGCGCACATTGTTCAATTTAAGGAGGGTACAATTTCTTATACCTTAACTGAAGATAGCAGACCCTTTGCTCCATTCGAGCGTAAGATTGAAACTGCCAATAAGACTTTCGCCTCTGCCTTTGACCGACACAGGTATCTTCCACTTTCTGAAACCTTTGTTGGTTACCACAGAATATGTGACCCTATTGTCCCTTTTGTCCATGATGGTTTCTCCTGATTTAGCATCTTTTAAATGAGCTTCAAGAATCAGGTCTCCGTTGGCCGGTATGGCAAGAACAGATTTACGTAAATCAAGTTTTTTACCGGGGAGCACCAACATACCATCGGCTTTGAAGATAAGGGCATGGTGATACTCTTTGTCAGCATCTTTAAGTTCATCCAAAACACCTTTGCCATAGGATGCAGAGATGTATCCACAAACTTTCAAACCTTTTGAATATGATGACTCAAAACTCAACTCCATTTTGGAGTCCACGGCATCCTTCAACAACATGTAATAGATCTGTATAAACCCACTTTCGGATTCAAAAGCCATAGTGCCGCATTCGGTTCTTTTATCCTCGTTTTCCCAAAAGGCGGACTTATTGAATTCCTTCTTCCCACGAGAGAGCTCAAAACAAGCATCTTTACAGGCACCATTCTTCTTGGAAGTAACTATGAGATCCGTATGAATCTCAATAGTAGAGGCTAACGAAACTCCATAACGCGAGCTCGGGCTGCCCAAGTATATTTGGGATCCATTGCGTATTGCTAAGGGATTAGACCAATCATGAGCAAAATAGGTAACACGGCCAGAATTTTTGTGATCGGACTTCAACCAGCCATTTTGTAACCCATTGAAATCTGTTAATACAATGTCTCCACATAGATGACCCACTTTAAAATCGGCTGAGATGCTCACAAAAATTGAAAATAACTCAATCCGGGGATTAAGATTTTTAAGCCTGATGAAAATCAAAACAACCATCAAAATTTATAAACAAAAACAAAATTGAGTTAACAATAAACAAGAACAAATATAGAGATGATCGAGAAATTGAGTTGTAACAGTAAGCATGAAAAAAACTTGTTAACATATGGCGCAAGACACAGATTATAAATGCTTTTCTGGGCATTATTATGTAATTGCGAAAATAAAGTGACAGGTCGTATTATGTGTCAATAATATTTGTCTAATGAAAAATATAATTATTAATCATCTTTGCATAAACGTAACCTTTCTAAACTAATTTCCGTTCATTCAAATTTAACTCTCGAACACGTACTAATCTTGAGATCAACCCCAAAAGCAAAGACATATAATTCCCTATTCCTAAATAGAAGGTATACTCGACTACTTTATTGAAGTCGATGATGGTCAACAATTTGACGTCAAACCATACCGCTTGTTTTATTCAAACGGTAAAGGAATATTATTTTGTAGTAGCAAGACCTTAGTATTTGTTAATCTCCCTTAAGATGTAGGACCCAATCATCCAAACATGGTAAACCTAGTCTTTCGAAAGCGATTAAAAAACTAACAAAATTGTTATAAGATTGTTAAATTTTACAAATACTATATATAATATTTCAATTACAGATTACAAAATGACCCAACCTTAACAAAAATTCATTTTTCAATGCATAATGAAATAATGAAAAGGTACAACACTTTATGTAAACACCCATATATTTCACTTAAATAGAAGCTTAGCATAAAAAATATGGATTATTTAAATATCTACCTGGCATCATCAGGAACATCGGCAGACCAAGGAATGAATGAATTCACAGGAGCTAGTGAAGATACGAGTGATTCTTTTTTAAGGTATCCACTACGGCAATTCTACACAAAAAAGGAAGTATAAAATGTACAATTGCGACTAACTTTCTTGATATAAACTAATGCAATACTTTTTGAGTTATTTAAACTTGGCTTGGTTTTTGAAAAAAAAATAAAAAAAATCCTTTTTATACTTCAATCTTGCAAAGTAATTTAAACACGAATTTGACTTGATAGTTAATGAGTTTTAATGTTATCATAATACACCCAAACCAATTTAATTTAAAGAACATAAACCAAAAATCTCAAATAAATCTTAGATACTGCCCCTTTCACAGAAAGAGTAAACTGTATAAGAAAAGTTAGTCCTGCATAACAGGATCAGGGGAAAGAAACCCCACCCAAATAGCAAATTGAAAAGAAAAAAAAAAAAAAAAAAAAAAAAAAAAAAAAAAAAAAAAAAAAAAAAACTACTAGATGAAAGCCTACCGCATTAATACTCAAAAGATCAAAGCACTTCCCCATCACTAATGAAGTTGCCCTACACAACAACAATCTCGTCTCAACAGGCCGGACCTGCCAAAATAATCACAAGTGCTTAAAAATCAAACTAACTTTTGGAAAATCAACCTAAAATTGCAAGGAAAAAAAGAATCTGGAAAGACGATACATCAATGATTATGGCAAAACTTTCGAAATCATATACCGGGATGAATAAATAGTTACATCCGTCTTTTTGAAAATTAAATGAACTTTTTGAAAATCAGCCTTGGTTTATGAGAAGCAAAAATTACATTCATCAATATTGTATGAGAAAAAAGCATATGTAAGTAAATATACCTCGCTGTAGCAACTGGTAAATTTCTTGCACAAATCCCAAAGATACTCGCACAAAATATGTGGCGACATAGTTAAACAAGACTCTTTAACCTCCTGCATATTTAAACAATCATATTCAATTCCAAAACACATGCTTTATAACTTAAAATGACATAGTTGGCTAAGATATTGGTCTTACATCGGTAAACCGGATTACATGTAATCCTAACTCACGTTCTTTGGCAACGAACGCCTATTGGGGCCAAGAACAAAAAAGAAATATTAAAATTAAGGCCAAGATGAGAAAGTTACAACATTGAAACAAAAATAAAGTCATACCTTTGTTAGCTTGACGGTGCCTCTCCGGGGATTTTTTAAAATTGAAAGAACCAAAGCTTGTGTATGTAGCAGGTATACAAAAGTATTTCCCTATTTATCAGAAAATTCCAGCGTAAAGATTTCAAATCAATGAGAAATTTAATAAATAATATCAGAAGAACATCATAAAAATACCTTTTCATCAAACAGCTCATCAATACTCAATGGAAACTCGGCCAACCTGTGGTTCTTTAAGTAAGCATATCTGTCAAGAACACACAAAACATGAATATGAATAAGCATGAAACTCGACCTAAAAGTAGGGTGTCTCGTTTTATGAAACAACGGAAATAGCCTGTTTTACATTGCTGAATTCAATATAAAACATTTTGAAAATAAAAATCTGATTAGAGCAAGTTGAGAATAATAAAGTACAAAAGGGTAAAAATTATGACAAAGCATGAAGAACTTACCTTAGAGCAAATTCAAAAACTGCTTTATCAGTTTTATATCCAACAGCCTTGCCTACAAAAAGAAAAAAGCTATTTTAAATCTCATACTTAACGGATCTGGGACGTGTTTTATCTCTCAATGGGTTAAGAAAAAAATATTTTTTTTATTAAAAACAAAACAGGTCAAATAGGTTGTTAGATGGCTTTATCTAAGAAAGTCGGGCAAGAAATAATTTTGGCAATCACATTTAAAAAATAAAAATAAATAAATAAAACATAGAATGAATGAGCAACATCTATACCTAGTTCCACAATGGAGGCCGCTTTCGAATAATTCAAGAATTCGTCTTGCAAACAATCCAGCTTCTCTTTTTCATTACTTGATGTCCTGTATCCACAATAACATGCTGATGATGCATTAAGCCACTGTACATCTCTCGCAGCCTGGGAAAAGAATAGGTATTCAAAGTTACTAATCTTTTATTTATGAACATGTTATCAGTTAAAACTTAAAAGTTGCTGTGTAAAATTTACTATGTTACTTACATCTAGGCACCTTTCAATGTACCCTCCCCGGCGTACTGGAGCCACATAAACTATGAAATCTGCTTTTTGTTTGTAAATTCCCGTCCTATATACATCATTTTAGTGAAATGTATCACTATTTACAAAAAGGCATAGACATGCAGAGACATTTAAAGAACATCTCTTAGAACTAAAACTAGTTTAGACATTAAGACATAAGTAAAGTACCACAGATTTGCGAGATCTCTAAATGCAATTTCATTTCTTGACACTCGTTTTTCTGTCTTCGCATCAACAAAAAGAGGAGGCTCGTGCATTCTACCACTTTTCTTTTTAAAGACACCTTGTTCAACCAAAAAGTGCCTTTCTACCTCTTTATTAGACTGCTGTTGCTCTTCAACTTCCTGCAAAATATGGCTAATTTATATTTATATGCATACGTAATATATATATATATATATATATATATATATATACACACACACACACACACACACATATGTCTATCTTCTATATATGTATATGTATATATGTCTATAGGGTAAAGTTAAAACAAAAAAACAAATATTTGTACATTGCGTAAAAAGAATATTTAAAAAAAAAAAAAGTTTGCGAAAAAATCCAAAAAAATTTCACAAGATCGGGTATGTCGGTGCATAAAACTTTTGTGAAAGAATTTTTTTTATTTGAGTTTTTATACTTTTTTTTTAATGCACAAAAAACGAATTTTAATGCGCAAAAAATTTTTGATGCACAACATTTTTGATGCACAAAAAACTTCATATATATATATATATTTTTTTTTTCTGAAAAAATATCAAATTTTAGAAAAACTTCCTTCACAACTTTTTCATGCACCAACATACCCAATATTGTGAAATTGTTTTGGAATTTTTCGAGAAAATTTAAAAAAAAAAAAACAAATCTTTTTTCGTAATGTACGGATATTTGTCTTGTTATTTGATCTTTATCCTGTGTGTGTATATATATAACATTCAAACAGCTACAATACCATATCACGGTCGAACACTTCAACACCAGAATACATAAACATATGAGATAGCGTTTCTTTGATAAAAGTAGATCGAATCGTATCTGCATGCAAATTCGAGCCTATAGCCCTTTCCGGCAAGCGCACTATTGCTGTTCTCACATCAATCGTTGGTGCCCACGTCTTTATACCATCAGCTAACATGTTATTAATCCTCTGCGAAGAAGTGTAGACAAGAATATAGGTGAGAATTTAAACATGTGAGAATCTAGGAAAGAAGAGAAGATTTCCGAAGATTGAACGTTAAAAAACAATACCTTGGCCATCCATTCCCAGGATAGCTTGAAGGTTAAAAAACAACCATTGTGTATAGAGACATGAGGTATCATGTCAGATTTCGGAAGATTATTCACAATGAGCTGCAATAATAAAATATCACACCTATGAATATAAAATTGCATTTAAAAAAAACAGCATACTACACATGATAGTTTACCTTCGCAATATCTTCGGATCCTGTCTTCAAGAAAAGCTTCGGATCTTTTGATCTTAATTTGGTGCATATCTTGAGGACACTAGAGCTATAATATTGAGCAAATGTAAGTTTCTCATCATTCAGAAGTACTAAAACAATCAGATTACATGCATACAGCATATATACCAAAGAAAGAAAGTTATAAATTACTAAGTACCATATGTAATCATCCCCATATTTCTCAAGAGCTTCCCCTTTAATATCAGCAAATCGGCAGGTTTCATTTAATTCAGGGTAAACAAGGCTCAGAGAATGATCAAAATGATCCATTATTAGTTCCCATAACTCCGGAGGTTTTGTTGATGAACTAGAAGTTGACATTGTCTGGTGACAAATAAAAATGTAAGAAAAACAGATTTTAACAACCAAAAGCATACAGATATAAAAACATATTAAAACAAGAGGTAAAAGCCTTATAATGTTATCGTATCTATAAAAACAATAAACGCCTAAACATCATTTACAACACACAAAATCAATCTCTAGTTAGACAAACAAACTTAGATACATTTTTAGCGGTAACATTCGTTTTGAAAACTTAATGAAGAGACCGTATAGGAAAAAAAAACGTCAGCAACGAATCTAGGTTTTACAACTCATGTATTAACTAGCAAGATTCCACAATCACCAAATCAATCTCTTTTCCTTCATAGGGATCTAGAGTATCTGATCTATCGTTTTTTGTACAGCAATATATCAGTGAATCCAAAATTCTTTTTATTTTTCTAGTATTCATGAGACTACTCTCAGACCCCATAACTGAAAAATGTAGCGGCAATCGGGGAGAGAGATCAAAAAACATGTAATCATACATGCAGTGCTATGGACGCAAATTTTTGCTTATACTTTTTGCCCGAGTTTCTAAATTTATAATTCGTGAATTCCCAAGCTCTTATATATGCTTCTAAAACGTACACTAAGAATTTGCAGGTACCTCAACATGACTAGCATCAACTGTAAACACACAGCTAATTTGAAACGGTAAACCCTAAGTTTAAAAGTGCATGCAGAGCTATTTCTATAAATTAAAAGTGATACCAGAGGGAGAGATGCTAACAGCTTAAAGCATACAAACACACACACACACAACATATACAAACATAACTAATGCAATCAATCAATAATAATAACGTGTTCGACAAAGGTAATAAGAATATAAAAAAAGTTTACCGGTGAGTGGTATGGCAAATAATATTAGATGGGGGAATATATTTATTTATACACACCAATGACCAACCGACTTACTTAATTAAGGTCTCTTTTTGTCCCTATAGTTTTGGTAAATATACTAGTTCCTTCACTTGAAATTTTTTAAAGTCATGTGCAAGTACACGAGTTTCACTAGTTGGCACCACTATTAGGGCGTTTGCAGTGGAAGCGTGAAGGCACGGGAAGGGATGGATCCCGTGCGGGAACACCGCCGCTAGCACCACGGTACCGCACGGGAAAGATCCCACACGGGAAAGTTTCACGCACGGGAAAGGGGAAAATTAAAATTCGACCGTTGGGGCAACTTTTTTTGTATTTATTTGTGTGTTTTTGTTTATTTATGTTTGCGTGTTTGTGTGGAAGTTATTTTTTTCTTGTTTAGTTGCAGCAGGAGGAAGACAACGTTTTGTGTGTTTGAGTCAATGAGTGTTTCTTATTGGGCTTTGTTTAAGGCTATTCAAAAGGGTAAAGTTTAATATGTTTTTATTTAGTTTAGTACAAACCAAACCAGAATTTTTTTTTTTTTTTTTTTTTTTTCTTTTTTTAATGGGCATATTTAACCTATTAAAAAGTTAAATGGGCATATATCTTCTCTTAATTAGAGAACATTATAATAGTTTTTAAAGAAAAACTTGTATAGATAATATATTTAATTTTTTAAATATAAATATAAATGAAGTATTACGTTTAAGGAATTTATTTCGTTATTTTTGATATTCTATTAAACAATTTGTATAACATGTGCCCGTTTGACCCGTGCCCATTTAACACGTGCCCGCCCGCCCGTTTTACCACCTCTATCATTAAAACCAACAACTTATTAAAGAATTTATTAACATGGCTTTTTGTTTTAAGCTTCCTGTATAGGGATGCGTTAAGTAAATGCCTATAGGTTCAACATAAATTGAAATATGATGGTATTAGGAATATAGAAAAAGGCTAATTCGCTACTTGACTCCAAATAACAATAGTACTTAACTCATGTAACTTTTTTTTTTTTTTTTTTTTTTTTTTTTTTTTAATTTCCCAAAATGACCCGAGTCGACTCTCGCCCCGGATGGGTTTAGGCGACTCCTCTAAAATATTGACACATGCCCCTTTAATTGTAAGAAACAAGTACATGTCAAGTACACGTGTGTAAGGCACTAGTCTATCCTATTTCTTGGGTGGCTGTGGCCTGTACCTGAGGCGACTTATTTTTTTGTCTTTTTACAAAAAAAAAGTTAAACATCATAAATACCTTCTTATGTTTAAAAGTAAGGTCACTATGGTTTATGAGGTATCACCAGTTTAGTCTCTATTTTCTTAGTACTTAACTTTTATACGTTTTCATCCATAAATATTATAATATCACGAATTTAATTAGTCCTAGTTTTTTTTTTTTTTTTTTTTTTTTTTTTTTTTTTTTTTTTTCTTTTTCTTTTTTTTTTAAATTTATTTAATTATTAATACATTAGTAAGTTCTGTTTCCGCCCGGTTTTAAACGTCTTTAACCGTTTTTATATGCTTTAGTCCGATTTTATACGTTGTCATCCGGTTTTATACGTTTTCGTCCGTTTTTATACGTTTTCGCCCGTATTTATTCGTTTTTATATGCTTTTGTCCGTTTTTCTTACGTTTTTATACGTTTTAATCCGTTTTTATAGGTTTTTATACCCTTTCATCCATTTTTATACGTTTTCATCCGTTTTTATACGTTTTCGCCTATTTTCATATGTTTTTGTCCGTTTACATCTGTTTTTTCGTCCGTTTTTCATACGTTTTCGTCCATCATCACAAACTCAGAGAAAAAGATATCCCACTCACAAAATCATCCATCATCACATAATCATCAGAATTAGTAGGGTTGGTTATACATAGGGGTGTTATCGGGTCGGGTTGAATCGGGTTTTGAATTTTTTAAAAGTGACCCGCAACCCGACCCGATTAATAATCGGGTTATCGGGTTCGGGTGGGATTCGGGTCGGGTGATTCGGGTTGTCGGGTACAAGCATCAACTGTTGACACTACAAATATGCTGACTGCAATTTGGCACTAGTTTTGCAATTATTCGTATATTGTTTTTGCAGAGATCTTGCTCTTAAATACAACAACACGTTCATGTCTTAAATACAACAACACGTTCATATGTCTTATGACCTTTTTGTATAAAATATATGAATGGCCGAACATATATACAAATCATCTTGAGTTAATCATTGATAAAATATGTCAATACAGGAACTTGAACCCAATAAAACTAAACTAAACAAGAATGACAACATTCAAATTTGATTATAAGTAGCTAAATGTTTAATACTCTTAGGCAGCTACAACGTCATAAGACAATACTTTGTCATAAAACCAGGGATCATAAACATTTTTTGTCTAGTAAATTCTTTGAGCTATAATGTCACAGTAGCATCTCAATGAGTTTGAAAAAGGCTGACCAATTTTTGTCCTAGTAAATTCTTTGCATACCATGCATATTAGTTGCTATTTTGCTTTTAAAATAATACGGAGTAACTTAGAAAATTAAATAATGATTTTCGGGTCTTATCGGGTTGACCTGATAACCTGATAATATTAATGATCTAACCCGAACCCGACCCGATAACAGTGTCAGATTATTGGGTTCGGGTCAAACCAACCCGATAAGACTTTTTAACCCGACCCGATAGCAATGTCGGGTTATTGGGTTCGGGTCCAACCAACCATAACCACCTAATGAGAGTACTAGGTTGCTATCCGATTCGAGTCATAGTAATCGTTTGGGTAGTAAACGTGAGAACTCAGTTTCATCCTTGTAATCATTGGTATTGTTCTTATTACCCTTAATATCAATAAAGCTAAAGTTTTTTTTTTTTTTTTTTTTTTTTTTTTTTTTTTTTTTTTTTTTTAACATGGGTTTCCGACTCGACATTGCGAGCCGACTAATCTCACGGCGACTACCCTTTTGGATAGCCCGGAGTCGGCGCAGAACCTTCGTGGCCACAAGGGAATTAATTTTCTCCCCATTGGATTCGAACCCTTGACCTCCTCTTTGGAAGGCTGGTATTCTTACCGTTGGGTCACCCCTTGTGGTTTATATGTTTGTTATTTGTATTCTCAGTTTGAATATAGAGTAGTCGTATATGTTTGTTTAGGCTATATGAGAGTCGTGATAAAGTTGTGATCGATATGGATATGTTCTGTGTTATATATGTTTGTATGCTTGATATATCACGAATTGGTTCAATCTCTATCACTTGATTGATCATTGAAATAGTCATAGGTCAAAAGAGTCTGTTGATATGGTTGAGTACGAATCGTTTGTCTATGGCGAGTCATTATAGTCCTTGTGAGAATTGGATTGTAAAATGATAGATACATCCGAATTGTGAAATGTTTAATACATACCCTCATGTTCACCGACTTGATTAGGGGAATATGTTTACATATATATATTAGTCACAAACCATTCTTATTGCACTTGCTATGCTTGATTCCATAAGTTTTCTTACATTTTGAGTAGATATACTTGCTAAGATAATTATCCGTTATTTGTATGCTTGTATGTCTTGTTTATTATTGAGTATGTCGATAAGATTACTTCTGGACTCATGTTCTTTGGTCTAAAGAAACATGCTGTTAATCATCTTGGTAAAACAATAAATTCTTAATTCCAACAAAAACGATTTTAGCGATACGTGACAATCATTAAGGTCAAATTTTGTTTAACCATACATTGAATCCGAAAACACTCCCCTCCTTTGGGACGACCTGGTCTTACTTACAATCTTTACTAAAACGGGGTTGTACTTTACCCGTGTGTTTTACGTATTGAGTTGGGAAAAACTAGTCTTACAAATATAATGTTTTCGAAACACATAAAAAACGTATAAAAATTAGGGACTAACTTCGTGATACCTCACAAACCACAAGGACCTTACTTTTAAAGTTTTAAATATAAGAGGGTATTTATGAAGTTTGATTTTTTTTCTTCAAAAAGACGAAAAAAAGTCGCCTCAGTTATAGTAGGCCTCGGTCGCCCAAGAAATTAAATAGACTAGTGTCTTACACACATGTACTTGTTTCTTACAAATGTAGGGACACATGTCAATATTTTAGAGGAGTCGCCCAACCTATCCGGGGCGAGAGTCGTCACAAGTCATTTTAAGAAATAAAAAAAAGGGGGTCACATGGGGTAAAGTACTATTGTACTCTGGGGTCAAGTAGGAAATTAGCTCTATTTATTATTTAAAATAATAATTGCATGAACTTGAATCCATAACCATGTTGCAGTCGAGACTTAAATCGGGAAAAGTTGAGCTTTCTTCTCTAATGTATGTAACTAAACCGGTGTTATTTGTAACAGACTTTTCTTTGATCATTATGAGATTTTCACTCAGCAAGATTTGAACCTAGATTTGGTGTGAGAAACCTTGCTAGTGCATATTGGATGTGGTTAAATACTTCGTAGTGACAATGTTAACAACAATTTAATAAACGGTCTTGCCCTCAATTTAATAAACGGCCTGATGGTATAAATGGGATAGTTATGTCCTCAACTAAAAAGTTATGGTTCAAATCTCGTCTTGGGCAAAAGTGAGATTGTTATGGTTAGTGTGAAAAATCAAATAATTTAAATAAAGGTAATTACATACAAGATTTATAATTTAGTAGACTATATACACAAGACCTTTGGACTAGTGATACGTGAGTTGTACACCAATCAATAAGTTATGGAAAGTGATTCGCACACTCACAAAATGATTGGCGAACTCCAATTTTGAGTGTGTTGACATTTATACCCTCACATTGTTTGAACTTATTTTTATCCTGTAAGGGTATAAATGTCAACACACTCACATTTTGAGTGTGCCAATCATTTTTGGGAGTGTGCATATCACCTCCCATAAGTTATGGGTCAAGTACCACTGAAAACACTCGTAAGAATTATCGATAGTTCGGATAAAATGTGAAAAAATCGTCCACAAAAATAAATTAGTAGGCTTATATTTACATTTTGCTCATGGGCGGTGCTTAATGAAGACAGGGAAGGGTCCCGGCCCCCTAGGCCATTAGTGTATTTATTTGCGATTTCGTGTGTTAAAAAAAGATTTTTTTCATCTCGGCTCTCATCTAATGTTTTTGGGGGAAAATTTTTGTTTCGGCCCTCCCACAATAAATTTTCTAGCTCCGCCATCGATTTTGCTACATTGAAGATTTGCACTATTCGACAACTATTGAGCCGTTAGCATCATGCTGACAATAAAAAAATAATGCTATGAAAGTTTATCCCGCACGTTGTCACATTTCAACCTGATTATGAAAGAAGTGAAACGTCATATTCAGCTTGGTTAGAATGAATAAGTAGTCTATCATGAGTAGTAAAAGATACGTTTTCTTGACTGAATATTTGTCTATACAAACCAATCGGTGAAGAACAAAGAGCGAAAACGACATGGCAAATTGATTGTAAACATCACTCCTTTAGTCCTAAGAACTTTCAATATATATTGAAGACATGATATAGCTGGTCAACAAAAGACGAACACTCTATAATCAATGATACATATACTTTTCTGTTTACATCCCCGCTTCCAAGAGTATATAAGAACCGCATGGGCATTCCATACAATATTAAAAGAACTGAAATCTATCATACAAACCCTATGAGAATCAGTAACGATCCTTACAACTCTCCCATCCGGCATTATTGTCATCAAAGTACAAGTTTAAGCACGTAACTGAAGCCTTACATTGTTCTTCCAGCTACATTGTAAATGGGAAACCATCACCACACAAATTATTAGTGATAGTCGCTAAAAGTGTAAACGAAACATTTGTTCACTGAGGTTGCAAACTGGGCGGGTCTAAACAAGTCAGAACGGGTCGTTTTGATACGGGTCTAAATGATAGTGGGTTGCATACGACAACAAAAGCTTTATTCTTCGAATATAAAGATTTCTATATAAAACAATTCAGGATACACTATCGGCGACTATTGCCTCATTTAACCCGTTAGACCCATTTGATCCATTTCTTATTTAGAAAACTTTTTGATTTTACCCATTTGATGTATTAGAGATGAAAATAAACTGAACCGGTCTATTTATAAGTAAATGGGTCGAAATTGCCGAATCTAATGGTAAATTTTAATCGATTGTCAATATATAATTCCGCGGCACTACTTCTCTCTCTAGAAATTTTCTCCAACCTCTCACTAGTTTTCCAGCAAAGCTCCGCCTACCTAATAATTTTCGGCGGTCGGTCTTGACCGGCCGTCCGGATCTCCTTTTTACTTTCCCTCTTTTCAATAATAATCCTTACCTATAGATCTGTCGCTGCCCACTGCCGCCGCTCACTCGCCGTTTGCTGATGCCGCCTCTCGGGTCTGTCATCGAAGGCGGCTGCTGCGTAGGGGTTCGACTTTAGATCTGTTAGGCTTTTGTTCGGCTCCTTTAAGGATGCCTAGTTTTATCTTCTATGTATGTTTTATGTACTTAGTGTACTTTTGTCAAGCTACACTTTATATGGTTGTATCAGTCAAAGCTCACTCGGGTGTTTCCCCCCACCTTTGAATGGTGTTGCTGTAGGCTGTCTCAACTATTTGGTGTATGTCTTGTTTGGCTTAACTTGTTATGTTTCGATGTAACTTGTTATGTTGTATCTTCCTCCATTTGTGAGGTTTGAAATGAAATGAAATCTTTGTTCAAAAAAAATGGTAAATTTTAATCATCAAGTTTATGACATGTTGCGTTTACCTTTCAATGAAGCAATAGAAGAATTCAGCATATATAGCAACGTCTGGATTAACCCTGCTATCCAAGCTGCAACACATAGACAAAGTATTAACATAGTCCACAAGGCGCGTGAATTCGATATAAATGAAAACACTAGCTTCTTATATTAACACCTAAACAACTTCTTTAGTGTGAATTAAAGCGAGAAAGAGAGACATACTGATCCAATGGACATAATGGGGTTCAGTGAAGGAACGGTAAATCCAGTTCAGAATGTATAAACCTCGGTATGCGCTGCAAGAAGCAATACAAATTAGTTTCTATCCACATGGAAACCTTAGATGTTCAAAATATACAATGCACTTGTATCTGAACGACCTGAACCTATAATGCAATTTGAATTAGTACTGCAACATTTTATTACCCAAGAAGAAAAACATATTGGCCTGTCAAGTCATCAATGTTTCTTGTTCTTTGCGACTAGCTGAGGGAGTATTGCAACTGCTTCTAGATGTAAGGAGAATGTCCACATTACCTGCTCAAAATCCTATTTAAAAGGCTATATGGTGCGTGTTGTATTATAGTGTCCATATTAGCAAGTATTACTAAGTCTAGGGGGTCGTAGTGTAACTTTAGTCAAATAGGAATACATAGGTTGGTTTACATGCTGTATATATGGCATATGATCTGTTGACTCAGAAGCATTCGAGAGTTTTGGTTTTCTCCCATATTGCAGCCGGTTTAAACTCTCTTTAGGGTTTGGTTTTCTCCCCCTCATCTCTATAATAAAGAGGTGAAGGGGGAGGGTCATTGTACACATTCTTTTCAATACTAATCGTTTGGTTAGGGTTACTCCTTGTGCATTACTTTATGTCGTGTTAAACATCTTGTGTATGGTTGTCGTGCATTCAAAACAAGTCTATTCCGCATTCTAGTTTCCAGGTTTGTTGGTGGTTTTCTAACAAGTGGTATCTAGAGCCAGGTTCGGGTCTCGGGTGGAAGCTAGGTCGATTTGTTTTGAAGGTGTCTACTGTTCGTATCAGTAGCAAGGTTCGTTGGTGCTGAGTTTTCAACAACAGGTAGGTTGTTGGTGATCGTGTGCTGGACACCTAGGTTAATTGGTGTTCAAGGTCTAGACATCAAGGGTTCAAGAAACAAGCAGCAAGTTTTTAAATTCTGTTTTGGAGGGTTTATTCCAAATACGTTTTGACACAAGGTTTCTTTGAGGTCTCGGGTTCGAGCTTCAAAAGGTGTCGAGGGTTTTTCTTGTTACTTGCACCACAGGGTACACGACAGGAAGGTTTCTTTGAAGGTTGGTTTTGTCCAGGTTCTTGTGACAAGACAAATTCAAAGGTTCTTGGATTTTCAAGGTGTCGAGGTTATCAACACGGGTTAAGAAAGTTCAAGGTTGTTGATTCTCGGTCTATAGAAGATCAACAAAAGGATTCTTTGTTCGGGTTTCGCAGAAGAAGAAGGGTTGTTTTCTGGTTCCAGCGATTGACAAAGAAGGTTGTTATTGTTTCGGGTTCGTGAATAGTAACAGAAGCAACAAGAGGAGTCGACAGTTAAAGGGTTTCTTGAACGCTTTGTTTTGTTGAGGTTAATCGACAAGGTGACTTAAGTATTAGTCGGTTTTCGTTTAATAAGAGAAGGACAGTTCTGTGTCGTTTTTCAGGGTTCTTGTCGAGGTACATATCGATGAAGAAGACGAAGACCAGTTTACTTCAAAAGGGTGTTTAATATTTGGTTTTGGAAGGAAGACTACTAATAGTTTTTTAAATCGTTTCTTTTATCAAGACCATTACTTTTTGAAGGGTAACACGTGGGTTGGCTTTTAAGATATATTATCAACAATATTAATTACTTCAAAGGGATTGCTTATTTAATCGTTTTTGTAAATCTTGGTGAAAGGTAAACTTCAAGACTTTTAAGATTCGATTGTTTTTGTTGTTTTTGTCATAAAACAAAAAGGTTTTATATACTTTGAAGTTTTCAATATTTTCACACGAGTACTTTGAAGTTCGTGATTGTGAGGTATAATATATCACAAGGTTTATCGATCGACAAAGGGATAAAGAATGACGGGTACCAAGTTTGACGTCGTGTAATTTAACAGAACTGGGGTTTCACACTATGGGAAATAAAGATGAAAGCTTTATTGACTCAGCATACATGTGAGTCTATGTTGTTGGCTATGAAGCGTCGAGGGTAGCAGGCAATCCATGGGATGAGATGCTCAAAAATTCGCATAGTGCATTGATCTTGTGTTTGGGTGATCGGGTTCTACGGGAGATCAACAAGGAGACGACTGCAATGGGAATTTGGATAAAGTTAGTCACTTTATACATCACAAAGTCTTTAGCTAATTGTTTGTACTTAAAGAAGAATCTGTATACTTTTCATATGCATCCCGGTAAGAGTCAGTCTGAACATATTGATGAATTTCATAAGCTGGTAGGTAACTTAGCGACTATAGATACTGCTATATCAGATGAGGATCAGGCATTATTATTACTCACATCTTTACCATCGTCTTACGGTAATTTTGTGGATACTTTGCTATATGGTTGAAATACTTTGAAGCTAGAAGACGTGGTCGCGACACTTCATTCTAGGGAACTTCAAAGGATGACGGAAGCAAAGGTTGATGGTGGTGAAGGGTTGTTTGTGAGGGGCAAGTCTGATCAAAGTGATATGCAGCAGGGTAAAGGTAGTTTGTGGTCAAAGTCATAGAGAAGAAGCAACAGACTCAAGTGTTATATATGTCAGTCTGAGGAGCATTTGAAGAGGGATTGTCCTAGGTATAATCACAAGAAATCTCAACATTTTGTCAGGGATAAATATCATGTATCCGGTTCTGGAGTTGATGGGTATGACAATGCTGATGTTATGATGGCTGTGAGTGTTGAAAAGTTATTAGACTGGATCATGGATTCAGGGGGCTCATACCATATGACATACAGGAGAGATTACTTGTTTAATTATACGGAGTATGACGGTGGCAATGTATTTCTGGGTGATGGCAGGGAATGCCGTGTACATGGGACAGGTAAGGTTCAAGTATAGATGAGGGATGGGTCAAGTTTCGTTTTGGACAACGTCAGGTATGTTCCGGAATTAAGGAGAAACTTGATATCGCTGGGTACTCTTGAAAAAGAGGGTTTTACCATGAAGATGCAGTCGGGCAGGATCAAGGTTACAAAGGGTTCACTGGTGGTTTTATCAGGAACAAGGAAGGCTAATTGTGTATATACCCTGGACGGTTAGGCAGTGACCGGGAAGACATTACAGGGTAGGAAGCAGTTAGGCGAATCTCAGACTGGGAAGAAGATCAAGACATGTAATGTTCTGGATTCTTGTAATCAGAGGTCTACACAACAATATATGAAGAGTGGGGTCGCCAAACATTTGGGTGTTGCAAGGATACAACAGCAGAATGGGTTGGTTAAGAAGACGAATGTGACACTCTTGGATTAGGTACGTTGTTTTCTGATTCAGTCTGGTCTGTCCAAGGTTTTTTGGCAGAGGATACAACCGGGTCTATATATCTAGTGAATAGGTCACCATCATCTACGATTGGATTCAAGACTCCTATAGATATGTTTGGGTATTTCGGTTGGCTTGCTAGTACTAAGCAAGGGATGCTTGAACCGGTTAAGGTCAAGTGCATATTCCTGGGATACCGTGAAGTTATAGTGGGTAACAAGCTTTGGAGGTTAGATGACGTTACTTCAAAGGGAGTGCTTTACAGGAATATGGGTTTCAATGAGAGTGTGGGATACAAGAAAACTTTCATTGGTTCTGGTGTAGGTACAGGTTCAGTGCATGTGTTGCAGGGAGTTGAGTTTGAGGTGGAACTGCTTGGGGATCATACATTTGAGGTGGAACCTCAGGGGAATGTCGGTCAGGTAGCTGGTTCACAAGAAGTACAAACTCAGGATTTGATAGACTATCATTCAGCACGTGGTAGGGAGCAACACATAGCACGGGAACTATGCATGTATAGAGAAAACAGTAATGAGGCTGCTTTGGCAGTTGCGGTAGTGGATAAGATATATACACATGAGTCATTGACTTTCAATAATACAGTTGCTTGTGAGGTGATTTCCAAGGGGAAGGCTGGATTGAAAGAAGATATGGATACTCGGTCAGATGTGTATGTGCTTAGCAACGGGTGCAGGAAAAGCAGTAACGACAGCGACGACTATTACTGTGAGTATACACCAGGTATGTTCATATATCTATTTCTCTATATAGATGGTATGGTTTTTTCTTGCGGATGCAAGGCTGAGATCTGTGTTACCAAGGGTTTGCTGGACAAAGCAAAAGGAAATATACTTGATTTGGAGATCATCAGGGATCAGAGTGGTAATACTCTGAGGGGGTTACAGTCCGGGGTTTACAACAAAAAGTTGGTACAGACTTTGTTGGAGGGACACTCCATACTGTCGTTGGAGGGTAGTCTATCAGGGGACTGTGATGTGGAAAAGAATGGTAAGTTGTCATGTACATATGCGGTTGGAAGCCGGGAGTATCAGATGGTCTGCACAAGACCTGACATAGCATCTGTAGATGTGGGTATGTTGGATAGGTTCGATCGTGGATTACAGACAGACGTACAGGTTTTTGTAGATTTTGACTACGCTATGGGTAGATTAATCACTGTCATGGGTAGATCAATGACAAGGTACGGGTTTATGATATATGGATGTGGAGGAAGCTCGGAAGCTATGATGCTGCACATAAAGGCTTTGTCAACAACTGAAGCGGCGTATATGACACTTACGGAGGCTGCAAAGAAGGCTATTTGGCTAAAGGGACTCTCGATAGAGTCAGGAGCTAAGCTAATGCTAGTAGCGGTTATTGCTACTAGTGCGTGAATGAAGGCACACCCCTATCCGAGGTTCCAGCGCTGGTTGAAGCTGCTGCGTATCGGAGATGGCTAATATGATACTAAGGTGGAAATTGTTGTATTATAGTATCCATATTAGCAAGTATTACTAAGTCTAGGGGGTCGTAGTGTAACTTTAGTCAAATAGGAATACATAGGTCGGTTTACATGCTGTATATATGGCATATGATCTGTTGAGTCAGAAGCATTCGAGAGTTTTGGTTTTCTCCTATATTGCAGCCGGTTTAAACTCTCTTTAGGGTTTGGTTTTCTCCCCCCTCATCTCTATAATAAAGAGGTGAGGGGGGAGGGTCATTGTACACATTCTTTCAATACTAATCGTTTGGTTAGGGTTACTCCTTGTGCATTACTTTATGTCGTGTTAAACATCTTGTGTATGGTTGTTGTGCATTCAAAACAAGTCTATTCCGCATTCTAGTTTCCAGGTTTGTTGGTGGTTTTCTAACAGTGCGTTTAGCTATTATGGCATTTTACACTTTATAACAAAACCTACACTTATGTTACCAAACGCATTTATAGAACAATCAGTTACTACTGACACCTATTGCTAATTTTGAAGAACATAGCCAAAATCCGTACGTATAGCCTCCACATTGAAAAAGAAGTAACAAAACGCATTATCGATAAACACTTAAACCAACCTAACATCCACTTAAAATACATTACGTTCGTAATTAAATCCGTACACTCTCCTCATTCACCAACTACTAGCTTTAATTAACAACTAATGGAGCCAATTTAATAGGAGTCGCCCCCATCTACCCCGAGGCGACTTTATATTTTGAGAAATTGAAAATTTTTGGGGCACATGCGGGAACCACAAATGTACCTTTGGGGCATTTGTGGAATTTGCTCTAAAAAAATGGGTCACATGCAGGGCCGTCTCATGGTATTTGGAGGCCTTGTGCCACTATTTCCAAATAGGCTTTTTAGCTCCAAAGTTGAAGTATTAATAAACTCTAACAACTATTAACTTCATATAATGCATTGCTTTTGAAATCGATCAAACAAATTGCTAATTACAAATTCTTACTAAATTCATTTTTTTATTTCTTTCTTTTAGGTGTAACCTACTCATTCTAAACATTTTAGGACAACTTGTAAAGTTTAAAGCATTTCATCATTTTTGTAATATAAGATGTCTTAAAATATGCCATTGCTAAAACACTTTTTCTAAGACATGTTTTAAGCTCAGAATATGGTTTTATTGTGAAATTTGAGTTTGGTTTGAACTCTCTTAAATTTTGAACCACAATCCACATATGTAGTGGGTATATAAGTTGAAGTGGCAAACTGTAAAAAGAAGAGGGTTAAACTTAGAAATACATTAGAACTAAAAAAACCTCAGGACCCACTAAAATCATTTCCTTCTTCTTCACCAAATTCATAATCATTTCATTTTCCTCCATTAAAGCGTAGGAAAAAGTTTCTTTAGTTTCTAAGTCATTAAAATCATATATATTCTATGCTAAATCATCTTTTAACGAGATTAAACACTCCAGGAAAAAGTAAATACTAAGACAAAAGTTTGAGACATCAGAGGCCCTGTGCAGTCATATGTCGCACATGGTCAAATCCGGGCCTGGTCACATGAAGTAAGTACAGTTGTATTTTTGGGTCACATAGGGAATTAGCTCTTAACTAATATTTCGAAAATTTCTGACATAACTAAGGATAACATTTACCTTTAAGGTAAGGCACAATAGCGACCCTCAATTTTCCTGCCACATCAGCTTTATTTCTCATGCGACCTTTTAGGCACAGTAAAGTGTCCGACATCTTCTTCTTCTTCTTCTTCTTCTTCTTTTCTTTTTTTTTCATTAATAATAAAAACCATTACATAATTACATATAATTACATAGTATTAAAATACAGAAAGATACAAAAAAGAAAAGAAGTCACAATCGATTAACCAGTTCTAGTTCATAAACAATTTAAATCAAAATACCCAAACACACAAACATCAAGGACCAATACTGTATATTTGGCAAAATAAAAAAAATCATCATCTTCTTCGTGTGTGTAGCTGGAAATCTTAAACATACACATTTTTTTTTAAATAAAATGAATATGAGAGAGAGAGAGAGAGAGAGAGAGAGAGAGAGAGAGAGAGAGAGAGAGAGAGAGAGAGAGAGAGAGAAGGGAGAGCGTGCATTTTTTTTGTTTGGTAAATAAGCACTCGACCACGGTCGAGTTCACGATCCCGTTTGTCCAAATTGCCTTCCACGACCGACAACAACCTACATGGTACAGCGGAGCCGATCTTAACTGACCCAGCACAACCTGATGGTCGACCCCCTTGTTGTGGGTAACCTAAAGACCAAAAACGCATGCACTTTTGAGTTATTGATTGTTTTATGTTTTATTATCTACAAATTTTTAAAATTTTCATAAAATATAGGTACGGTTCCTTGGTTTATATTATAGTTTATCAAAAATATAGTTTCGAAATGCCATGGCTCGAGACGTTGTTACATCTTATTGTCACCTTACCATTCTACCTTTTACATTTACACACTAAAATACTCATAGTCTCATACATTCATCACTCAAACTCATCCTTTTATTTTATTTCCCCATTTTTTCAAATCAACTAGTTTATCATTCATTCAAATAAAAATACAAATTACAATACAAAAATTAAAAGGGATTTGGTCGAAGAATAGCAATGTGCTTATCCAAATGTACCAATCTAATACGTGATCTTTTTTTAAGTTGTAGGAATGCAACGAATTTTCATATGTGTTCCAGACGTGATGATGATGTGTCATATTATAAATGGTGTCACGTGTCAGAATTTCAGGTATGACACGTCATCATCACGTACCAAATTGGAACACTTATGAAAGTTCATTACATTTCTACAACTTAAAAAAGTTCACGTACTAGATCGGTATATTTGAAAAAGTACATTTCTATTCTTCGACCAAATCCCAAATTAAAAAAATAAGAAAATTATAATTGCGGTTCGTACTATATTTTCGATGTACTTTTTCTTTTTGCATGTTGATCATCTCTGCATCCTCGCCCGACATTCATGCGGTGCTACCGCCGAGAACCTTATTTCTTACAACCGCATTATTGTCCGGTCTTTTTCCTTCGCCACCTCGTACGCCGATTGAGAGGCTTCCTGTTTGAGCCTAAACTAATTTTGTAAAGTATCCCCAAAGGACGGCGGAGGTGTCCAACGACTATGAGGTCGTGTCGAATATGTCGATTGTGGTACGTTCTTTGTGGCTCTTATTCTTTTTCTTCGTGTCTTTTCTTCACGGTTTCTTGTGGTGGTGGTGGTGGTTGTGTTTACTGTGATGCTTGGAATTGTGGTGGATTTCGTTGAAGATATTGAAATTGTTGGTTAAGTAGTTGTTATTGTTGATGAAACAATTGTTCGGGTGTGTATGTCAGCATAGTGTATTAGCTACCAAACAGAGGAAAATTGGGTTGTTGTGACATACCGAGAAAATTGTTGAAAAACGGATCATTTGGTTGTTGAGACAATTTTTTATAAATATAGTTTGTATAAAGAAACGAAAATAGAAATGGAAGTCATAAAAATAGTTGTATAAAAGGGTTTATATAATGTGTAAAAATGGTTACCTTTTTTTTTTTTTTTTTTTTTTTTTTTTTTTTTTTTTTTTTTGCGCTGCGCCACTCACTTGAGAAATGGCGTTGGTATGGGGTGGTGCGATAACGCATTAATGACGATGATATTTGGTGTTCCACGTAAGAATGGTGTGGCTCAAACGCCATGACACCCCATGCTCTTATGTTTAATCCAAGTATGGCTAGGTTTTTAAACGGATTTATAAGATAAAGAAAAAAAACGTATCTACGTAATTAAACTTTAAAATCATAACTATAATATGTTGGAGACTATTTGTTGCTTGACTAGTTGTTAAATGTTAATAAATTAGGTGTTCAAATCTTGTTACACAATCAATGTCTGGCTTGATAAATCATGAGGCTTTGTTTTGTAGCTCCCATATTTGTTGTTCCAACCTGATGAAAGCTTGGATGCTCATCCATGTTCAAATTTGTGCTCATCCATGCTCATCCACTTTTGGATTCAAAAGCCATAGTGCCACATTCAGTTCTTTTATCCTCGTTTTGCCAAAAGTCAGACTTCTTGTATTTGTGCATCCCACGAGAGACTTCAAAACATGCATCTTTCCGCGCACCATTCTTCTCGGAAGTAACTATGAGATCCATGTGATTCTCAATAGTAGAAGCTAAAGAAAGTGTATAACGCGAGCTCGGGTTGCCCAAGTATATATAGGATTCATTGCGTATTGGTAAGGGATTAGACCAATCACGAGAAAAATACGAAACATGGCCCAAATCTTTGTTATCGGACTTAAACTAGCCATATTCTAACCCATTAAAATCTACTAATTCTATGTCTCCACATAGATAACCTTCTTCAATATCAGTTGAGATGCTCACAAAAATTGAAAATAACTCTATCCGAGGATTAAGATTTTTAAGCCTGGTGAAATCAAAACAACCATCAAAATTTATAAACAAAAACAAAATTGAGTAACAATAAACAAGAATAAATATAGAGAGATGATCGATATTATTTTGTGGTAGGACCCAATCATCCCATAAGATGTAGGACCCAATCATCCAAATATTGTCAATTTTGGCTTTGTAGCCGGTTTGCGTCATTTCTTAATAAAAAACATGGTAAAACTAGTCTTTCGAAACTGATTAAAAAGCTAACAAAATTGTAATAAGATTGTTAAATTTTATAAATATTATATATAATATTTCAATTACAGACTTCAAAAAAATTCATTTTTCAAAGGCATAATGAAATAATGAAAAGGCACAACACTTTATGCAAACACCCATATATTTTACACAAATAGAAGCTTAGCTTAAAAAATATATATGAATTATTTCAAGGGAAAATTCCATATACACCCCATCCGTACAACTCCTCCACCCTAAATGCCCCAGAAATTTTTGTTTTCTCTAAATACCCTAGGGGGAGAAGGTCGCCTAAAAATCCTGGGCGGATATCATAAAATTATGCCAAGTGTCCCTACCATGTACTTACATGGTACCACTTACACTAGGTACTTTCTTGGGCGACTGGGCCCACAATTCTTGGGCGACTTGCCTTTTTATAAAAAAATTGTTAACTACATTTCTGGTCCTTATTGTTTGATTGGTATTTCATTTTTGGTAGCAATCTTTCTTCTTTTACTACTTCATCTTTCACTCTTCATCATTAACACATAATCTATACAAATATTTGATTCTACAAACAAAAACTCAATACATTATAAATACTTAGATCCATCACCCGACACAGATTCATCACTCCAAAATAAACACAAAATTAATAAAACCAAATAACATAAACTAATGTATATCGTTAAATGACAATGAAATTACTCCACCTTCAATTACATTTCGCAGATCAAAAACAAAAAGAAAACTTATATTCCCACAAACCCAGATCTAAAAACCGATCAAAAACTTCATCATAATCACAAACCTAATCTACTCACAATCACATACTCATCACAAAAAGAAAAACAAAACCCAACACTATAGATGGTGGTATTCAGACGGCGGTAGCAGTGAGCACAAACAACTATTGACCATCTCTTGTCCGGCGATGATTCCGGCAAGACTTTGCATATTAAGATCTTTGAATGAAAAGTTTGGGGCTCAGGCAGATTTAGTTTTTATTGAAGATGGATCTTGAATCTTTGTTGTTATTAAGCTATGAAAAGATTTGCTTTTAGGAAAAAAAAATCAAGAATATAGTTGGTATCCTAAAAGATCAACTGGTTTCGGATCTTATGTTTTTCTATTTGTATAGTTGCCAACAGTTATCACCTTGCAACAAAATTAGCGAAAAACAATGAAGTGAAGATTTGTACTGCAGATAACAAAAGGAGCTAGTGAAAAGATCATTTTTATAGGTATTGAAATTATTTGAAAATATATATTTTATTTATGAGAATAAAATAAAAGAGGAATGGTTTCAAGATTTAGTGAAGAAAGGGAAGAATGATTTGGGTAAACCGGAGATGGAGGAGAGAATAAAATAAATCAAAGAGAGAAAATAGATGGTGGAGTATATTAGAAGAGAAAAAAAAAAAAAAAAAAAAAAAAACTAAAAATGAAATACCAATCAAACAATAAGGACCAAAAATGTAGTTAACAATTTTTTCATAAAAAGACAAGTCGCCCAAGAAGTGTGGTCCCAGTCGCCTAAGAAGTACCAGTTTTAAGTAGTCCCATGAAGGTACATGGTGGGGACATGTATAGGGACACATGTCACTATATTATACTATCCGCCCAAATTTTAGAGGCGACCTTCTCCCCCTGAGGTATTTAGAGAAAACAAAAATTTCTGGGGCATTTAGGGTGGAGGAGTTGTACGGATGGGGTGTATAGGGAATTTTCCCTTATTTCAATATCTACCTGACATCTACAGACCAAGGAATGAATGGATTCACAGGTCTAGGAACTTGTCGAAGGTATCCACTAAAGGAAGTCTACACAAAAAAAAAGTATAAAATATGCGATTGTGACTTAACTTTCTTACTATAAACTAATAGAATACTTTTGAGTTATTTAAACTTGGCTTGGTTTTTGATAAAAAAAATATATCCCTTTTATACTTCAATTCTTCATAGATAGTTATTGAGTTCTAATGTTATAATAATACACCCAAACCAATTTAATTTAAAAAACATAAAACAAAAAACTTAAATAAATCTTAGTTACTGCCCCTTTCACACAAAGAGTAAACTTTATAAGAAAAGTTAGTCACCCATAACAGGATCAGGTGAAAGAAACCCCACCCAAATACCAAATTTAAAAAAAAAATACAAAAAATAATTTTTTTTTTTTTTTTTTTTTTTTTTTTTTTTTTTTTTTTTTTTTTTTTGAAATGACAAAAAATAAAAAACCTACTAGATGAAAGCCTACCGTATTGATTCTCAAAGATCACTACTCAAGTTCCCCTATACAGGAAATCCAAGGAATCACAGAAACAACATTTCATAGTTAACATAAGACTTTTTTAGAGTATTTTGCTGACTTGATTTTTGTTGAATTTGTAAAAGAGTTCAAAATGTTTTAGATTCTTCTATGAACTTTCAAGATATGTCAAAAGACACAAGCATCATATATCAACTTTTTCTCTTAAAAGTAAAATGTACCTTGACTTGTGTGGATGAGTAGTGCGGGCTGATTTGTAAGAGAATTCCCACCGCTTCGCCTTCGATGAAAGCCATGAAAAGTAAATAAACTTCCGAGAACACCTATTTCACTAATAAATCATGATGAAAAGTCCTTGATGGTGACCATCATACTTGGTAGGTTGTGTTTGTGTAGTGAGTTAGTGTGAATGTGTTCCTCTACTACTTATTTATTTTGATTGTCTTGTTCTCCAATCCTTGTGCTTAGAACTTAGAAATGATTGGTGGAGAGTAATGTGTGTATAAGATTGCTTCATCGTTAAAGATATATGGTTGAGATTACTTTGACAGATAGCTATAAATGTGGGTAGTTGAAAGATATATGGTGGAGAGTTAATTTTGGTTGTTGAGAATGAAAAATACGGTTGAGAGTTAATTTTGGTTGTTGAGAATGAAAAATGTGGGTAGTTGAAAAATATGGTTGAGAGTTACTAGTAATTCTTTTATCCTCAACTTTTTCTCTTAAAAGTAAAATGTACCTTGACTCGTGTGGATGAGTCGTGTGGGCTGATTTGTAAGAGAATTCCCACCGCTTCGCCTGATGAAAGCCATGAAAATTAAATAAACTTCCAAGAACATCTATTTCACTAATAAATCATGATGAAAAGTCATTGATGGTGACCATCATACTTGGTAGGTTGTGTTTGTGTAGTGAGTTAGTGTGAATGTGTTCTTCTACTACTTATTTATTTGATTGTCTTGTTCTCCAATCCTTGTGCTTAGAAGTGATTGGTAGAGAGTAATGTGGGGATAAGATTGCTTCATCGTTAAAGATACATGGTTGAGATTACTTTGACATATAGCTATAAATGTGAGTAGTTGAAAGATATATGTGCAGTAAATGTGGTGGAGAGTTAATTTTGGTTGTTGAGAATGAAAAATATGGTTTGAGAGTTAATTTTGGTTGTTGAGAATGAAAAATGTGGGTAGTTGAAAAATATGGTTGAGAGTTAATTCTTTTATCCTCAATTTTAGATGATCCTCTCATCTAGCATTCAGTTTTTTAATTGACAAAAAACTCTGTAATTTCTTTCATTCCGAGTATAGTTGACATTGGCATCTAGTAACAATCTATGAAATTTTTATGTGTTTAACTTTAACAATCAATCACAAATACATTATGTATATACAAACATGATTGTTAGGCACATAATGTGAACAAATAAATCAAAGCATCGCCATGTAATGAAATTTGTCAAATGATTGAGCATACCTATCTCAAAATATGACCAAAGAATAAACATGACCAGAGAGTTTCTTGTACGTACATCAAAATTAGTTAATGCATTACTATCAAACGCTTCGTGTTTGAAAATATTAACCTGAATAAGTCAAATAGATATTCTACTTATTGCACGACACACCACTTAGTTGATATAGAGTTTAACTAATAGACATGACCCACATACACATAAAAGCACAAGGTGCAAGTGTGCAACAACAAGGTTAATCTCTTCGTTTGGGCCACACGGGTGCCACATCACCTTACATCCTCTTGACAACTAACACCCCTCACCAACAACTAACCTCAACTTACTCATTTGGGGCTCACAACTTACAACTTTATTTTTTTATTCACTAAAATACAACACAATAAATAATTATAACTGACATGGCTGACAAAAAGGTGAGGAGCAAGGCTCGTCGTGCACTTTTGGCGAGTTGCAACAAGGGGGGTGGGGGGTTGGGCGGTGCAACAACTAGCTTGGCGAGTTGCAACGAGAGTCCAGCGTGAAACGGCGAGGTGTGGTAACGAGTTGCACCTTGTGCTCTAATGAGATCAAAACACTCCTGCACATGACCCACAAATACATTCTGTACATCATAATTGTAGCATAACACGTAGTAACTTGAACAACACAAACTTGATAATGATATAATCTATTGACAAAGGTGGAAGCTGTATGGATGGAATGAAAAAACATACTTGATCAATCTCACAATTGGATTCTAACACTGAAAACATACGTGAGTTGTACACCAATCAATAAGTTATGGGTCAAGTACCATTGAAAACACTTGTAAGAACTATTGATAATTGGGATAAAATGTGAAAAAAAAAAACATCGTCCAAAAAGAAAAATAGTAGACTTGTATTTATATTTTGCTACATTGAAGATTGCACTAGTACTCGACACTATTGAGCCGTTAGCAACATACTGATTATAAGAAAATAATGCTATGAAAGTTTATCCCACCCGTTGTCACATTTCAACATGATTATGAAAGAAGTGCAACTTCAGTAATAATACGTGTTCTTGACATGGCAAATTGATTGATAACATCACTCCTTTAGCCCTAAGAACTTTCAATATATATTGAAGACATGATATAGCCGGTCAATAAAAGACGAACACTCTATAATCAATGATATATACATATACTTTTCTGTTTACATCAGAGTATATAAGAACCGCATGGGCATTCCAAACAATTTTAAAAGAACTGAATTCTGTCATACAAACCCTATGAGAATCGGTAATGATTCTTACAACTCTCTCATCCGGCATATATATAATATTTCAATTACAAACTACAAAAATTCATTTTTCAAATGCATAATGAAATAATGAAAAGGCACAACACTTTATGCAAACAGCCATATATTTTACACAAATAGAAGCTTAGCTTAAAAATATGAATTATTTTAATATCTACCTCGCATCAGAAACATCTGCAGACCAAGGAATGAATGGATTTACAGGTCTAGGAACTTGTCGAAGGTATCCACTAGAGGAAGTCTACACAAAAAAAAAAAAAAAAAAAGTATACAATGTGCAATTGTGACTTAACTTTCTTAATATAAACTAATAGAATACTTTTGAGTTATTTAAACTTGGCTTGGTTTTTGAAAAAAAAAATTTCATTTTCATACTTCAATTCTTCATAGCAAAGTTATTAAAACACGAATTGACTCGATAGTTATTGAGTTGTAATGTTATCATAATACACACAGACCAATTTAATTTAAATAACATAAACCAAAAATCTTAAATAAATCTTAGATATTGCCCCTTTCACAGAAAGAGTAAACTGTGTAAGAAAAGATAGTGCAGGATCAGAGGAAAGAAACCCCACCTAGAGGGGAAAAAAAAAAAAAATAAAAAATAAACAGCTAGATGAATGCCTACTGGGCTGATTCTCAAAATATCAAAGCATGTTTCCATCACTAGAGCAATAATCTATTCTCAACTGGCCGGACCTGCCAAAATAAGCACAAGCGCTTAAAAATCAAATTAACTTTTAGAAAATCAACTTAAAATTGTAGGGAAAAAAAAGAATTTGGAAAGACGATACATCAATGATTATGGCAAAACTTTCGAAATCATACACCGGGATTAAAAAAAATAGTTACATTTGTCTTTTTGAAAATCAAACAAACTTTATGAAAATCAGCCTTAGTTTATGAGAAGCAAAAATTACATTCAATATTGTATGAAAAAAAAAAAAAAAAAGAACATATGTAAGTAAATATACCTCGCCGTAGCAACTGGTAAATTTCTTGCACAAATCCCAAAGATAATGGCACAAAATGTGTGGCACCATTGCTAAACAAGACTCTCTAACCTCCTGTATATTTAAACAATCATATTCAATTCCAAAACATATGCTTTGTAACTTAAAGTGAGATTTTGCATGTGAAGTAGTGGAAGTTGGTTAAGATATTGGTCTTACATCGGTAAACCGGACTAGATGTAATGCTAACTCACGTTCTTTAGCAACGAACGCCTATTGGGGGCCAAGAACAAAATAGAAATAATAAAATTAGGGCCAAGATGAGAAAGTTACAACATTGAAACGAAAAGAAAGTCATGCCTTTGTTAACTTGAAGGTGCCTCTCCGGGGATTCTTTATAATTGAAAGAACCAGAGCTCGTGTATGTAGCAGATATACGAATGTATTTCCCTATTTATCATTAAATTCCAGCATAAAGGTTTCAAATCGATGAGAAATTCAATATATGCAAGAACATCGTAAAAATACCTTTTCATCAAACAATTCATCAATACTCAATGGAAAGAAACTCGGCAAATCAATTATTCTTCAAGTAAGCATATCTGTCAAGAACACACAAAAAATAAAATATGAATAAGCATGAAACCAGACCTGAAAGTAGGGTGTCTCACTTTATGAAACAAAGGAAATAGCTTATGTTACATTGCTTAATTCAATATAAAACATTTTGAAAATAAAAATCTGATTACATCAAGTTGAGAATAATAAAGTACAAAAGGGTTAATATGACAAAAGCATGAAGAACTTACTTTAATGCAAATCCATAAACTGCTTCAGTAATTTTATATCCGACTGCCTTGCCTATAAAAAGAAAAAAGCTATTTTAAATCTCATACTTAATGGATCTGGGACGTGTCTTTATCTCTAACAGGTTAACAAAAAGATAATTTTTTTAGTAAAAACATAACAGGTCAAATAGGTTGAAAGCTCAGATTGCTTATCAAAGAAAGTCGAGCAGGAACTAATTTTGGCGATCACATTTTTTTTCAATATATATATATATATATATATATATATATATATATATATATATATATATATATATTAAAACAATGAGCAATATACCTAGTTCCACAATGGAGGGGCCTTTTGATGAGAGAATTCGTCTAGCAAACAATCCAGCTTCTCTTTTTCATTACTTGATGTCCTGTATCCACAATGACATGCCATCTCATCATCGTTAAGCCATTGTACATCTCTCGCGGCCTGGGAAAAGAATGGAAAAGAATCAGTATTCAAAGTTACTAATCTTTATTTATGAACATGTTACCAGTTAAAAGTTGTTGTGTAAAAAGTTACTAAGATACTTACAGCAAGGCACCTTTTAATGTACCCTCCCGGTGTACTAGAGCCACATAAACTATGAAGTTTGCTTTTCGTTTGTAAATTCCCACCCTATATACACGAAAGTCAAGTCAATTGGTTTGAGAAGATGAAAGGGTAAAGATGACAATTTATAATTGTCATAATCTATCTTTTAATATTAGGCATTATGTTATTTTTATATAAAGATTTGTTTAGATTATTAAGAGTTATAAGTTATGATTTGTAACGTTGCAATTAGTGATTGGTTGATGATCAGATGTTAGATTCACGGGATATCAACTGTTTTTCAGATGTTACCTTAATAACAGCCTTCTTGAGTACTATATCGATTACCTATAACACTTCTCAAAGAAAATACTTGAGAAACAGCAAATTTGTTTCTATGCAGTAGAGGTGACAACATGTGGGGTGGGCAGGTTCGGTAATGGGTAAACTTAAGTAACAATGTTGAACTCAATATTATAGCCTTAAAATTTAACATAAACTATACACCTAGAGGGTAGGAACATTTTTCATTTGAAGGCCTAATGAATATATAGTGTAGCTACTTTTAGCTTGGTTCTTTAAACCATCTCCCCAAGATTAATTCAAACCAACTTCTATTATAAAAATTCCATACCAACTTAATGTAAATATTCAAAACCAAGAGTTCAAGCCCCAAGCACACAAACTAAAAAGCCATGAACGTTGAGAGCCCCCTATATCTCTTAACCCAAATTCATGGTAGCCTGTCAGTGAGGAGTCCGTGCAAGAATCAAGCTAGATTACCAAAAAAGATGTAAGTAACATGCTTCTTACGATAAGATAGATAATATACCAAAAGCTAGTTTTTTCTTGGTTTTCCATATCCACATCTAACAATAAGATAGATAATATACAAAAAGCTTCATTATTATCATGATTCATTCTTGCTCACCCTATTTTTAACTACAAACATCTTTTAATACATGACACATGTAATAAGTCTGGTGAAATCCTACAAAATTCTTTGAAGAATATCTACTATGTGGTCTAAGTATACGTTTAGAACTTAAATAAGTTTATGTTATATTTCTCAACCCTAGTGGATTTTTATTTCATTTTGCTTCTTGGAAGATCTAACAAAATAATTGGGAGTTATTAAAATTGTATTAAGAATAAAGGGAAAATTATAAAAAAGAATGACAATATACCTGTTAGATCAAACATTTCCGAGACAGCCTATTTCAATGATGAATCACAAAAAAACTAATGTCGATCTTGTCTTTTCTTGGTTTCTGAAATGATGGAACAAAGTAATTAGTAACCTTGATTATTCACATATGTTGTGTTATGTTTGTTACAACAACATAAAACAGAATGTGTACCACGTACCTTGGAGATGGTGGCAGATGACGTCACTCGAGGTTGTATGGTGGTCATAGAACCGGTCGGCTATATATATGTGTGAGAGATCTGAAAAACGAAAATGTTGTTGAGATGCCGTTGTGTTGTGTGAAACCAATAAAGACTTATAACGTAAAATTCAAAGCGTTGAGACTATTAAATTCCTTTAAACAAGTTTGAAACAAGAATCTTTTATGGTTTTTCATATACAAAGCTGAAAACATACTGTAAACTTAAATTATTCACTTGAAGAACATAATAGTGTGCAAGAATGAATGATGTTTACCTGACTTTTGAAATTGTAAATGAAAAAAATGAAAAAAATTATCACGGAGAAAAAAACATGAAATAAGTAACAAATTAAAGCCCAATTTCATAGATGTGTCTTTGAACCAAAATAAATAAATAAATAATAAAAACATGTAAAATTTAACAGATCTGAACAAGAAACATGTTGTCTTTGAACCAAAATAAATAAATAATAATAACATTTACTTCATTCAAAGAACAACGACATTTAATAATTTTATATCTATCTCCTCAAAGATCTGAGCAAAAAACATGTAATATTAACCTGACACTTATATATTTCATTCAATGAAGAAAAAACATGTAAATTTATATTTCTACTTCATTCAAACCTAACAAAGAAAAATGACTTAACATTTCATGCCGTTGTATGTATATAAATTAATGACTCAAACTACGCCTTAAAAAAAAAAAAAAAAAAAAAAACCCACATGCCATGAAAGATATGATCTGCTTAAACAAACATCATAAGAAAGGATAACTTACTTAAAAAAAAAAAAAAAAAAAAAAAAAAAAAAAAAAAAAAAAAAAAAAAAAACCCCACATGCCATGAAAGATATGATCTGCTTAAACAAACATCATAAGAAAGGATAACTTAAACAAAAAAACAAGGACGTACATTAGCAGTTGCCTAAAAATAAAGTAGAAGAAAAGATATAAAATGAGAAGCATGCAAACCTTAACCAAAAAACTTTGGGTAGAATTGAAGGTGAGAGGTTTTGAGATGGACAAGTTTCTTTTATAGCCAACAAGATAATAAGAAGGCATTAAGTATACAATTTTAAACCTTCACCAACCAAAACACAAGAAAGTGATAAATGAAAAAAAGGCATTTAATGTTTGAGCAAATTCCAGTTTACTACATTTAATTTTTGCTTTTTTGCGAGTAAATGAAGTGAGTACGTAGTAGGCATTTGGTAGTTGGCTTTTATGGAGATAGAAAACAATCAAATGGATGTACGTAATAAATACATGTTATACCAACTTTACAGTAAATGATCGTATGTTAAATGTGGGTTGAGACTTTTTTTTGTAGTGCATTAAATATTTTTCAGAGGAAATCACCTAGACTCGTTCTAAACATTTGTCCATCACTTGGACAATGTGATTTACACGAAAAAATCTTGGAGTGACACGGTTAATTATAACAATTCGGAAAAATCTTGCTTTGATGTTGTGGGGTCAAGTAGGAAATTAGCTCTATTTATTATTTAAAATAATAATTGCGTGAACTTGAACCCGTAACCATGTGGCAGTCGAGACTTAAATCGAGAAAAGTTGAGCTTTATTCTCTAATGTATGTAACTAAACCGGTATTATTATTTGTAACAGTTTTCAGACTTTTCTTTGACCATTATAAGATTTTCACTTAGGGATATTTGAACCTTGCTTTGTTGTGAGAAACCTTGCTAGTGCATATTGGATGTGGTTAAATACTTCGTAGTGACAATGTTAATAACAAATTAATAAACGGTTTTGCCCTCAATTTAATAAACAGCCTGATGGTATAAATGAGATAATCATGTCCTCAACCAAAAAGTTGTGGTTCAAAATCTCGTCTTACACAAGATCTTTGGTCAAATGATATGTGAGTTGTACACCAATCAATAAGTTATGGGTCGAGTACCATTGAAAACACTTGTAAGAATTATTGATAGTCGGTATAAAATGTGAAAAAATCGTCATCCTAAAAAAATTTAGTAGACTTGTATTTATACTTTGCTACATTGAAGATTGCACTACTCGACAACTATTGAGCCGTTAGCAACATGCCGATAATAAGAAAATAACGCTATGAAAGTTTATACCACACGTTCACATTTCAAACTGATTATGAAAGAAGTGCAACGTCATATTCAGCTTAGTTAGAACGAATAATGTAGAACCTCGTAAAAATTTCTTGTAATTATATCGTTATTAAATAAATAATCTTTCGTTATCGTTACTAATTCCCATTTTCTCAGAAAAATTTAAAATTTTTTCTTATTATATTATTTTGTCGTTATCACAAAATAATATAATTCACGAAATGACGGAACCAATCCTCGACACGTTATTCGAAACCTAAAATATTTCACTTAATCCTAATTACATTTCCTAATCCTAATTAAAATTTCCTAATCACAATTAATACCAAACGGGCCCTTAATCAAAATTTCAGCCCAACACCACGTACACTATTCATAAGCCCAGTTTCAAGCCCAACTCCAATTCTTATTATTTCACCTTATCGACTACGTTCAAGCCTCCAAAATGCCTCGCGTATTCACGATTCTTACACACGACATACCAATATTTTTACACCACCTCGTTTACCACCTAGCCAACTATTAGTGTGTCAAATCCCAAGTCAATAGGTCGATGTTTGATACGTTTTTAAGTGGCAAAGTGTTTGACAAAAATCCAATTAAATCGATTCACAATAAACTCAAAACTTAACCGTTTTGATTCCCGTTTGTTCCTACGTGTTCCTAATAACATTTCTAACATGTTTTCAAGTTTAAATGTCATCCATGATCAGCTATAATTAAGTTGTACAAGATTTCTCAATTCGTGTATGGAAATAAATGGTGGTCGACATACTTGTGATTCACCAAGGACACTCCCCTTATTTCATGCACTCTCAATTCATATTATAAGTATATAAATCATCCTATAAGCCTAGAGTTACTGACATGCATAGTACTTGTGGTTTCTTTGAAAATTTCACACTTACGTGTGATAAAATGACACCATATATACTACATATGCATGCACCCGTTTTTCTCAATTATCATACGCTTTCAAATATTTCTTTCTTCCTAAAAACTATATCTTGAAGACCAGAGGTTGTTTCAATATCATTTGGACGCAAGAAAAGGGTTATCGACTTAAAGTTATACGTTTAATACTTGGGTTATAGTCGAATTTGATCGTATCTTGTGTTTCATTCATCCACTCTCGACTCTCTACCACCCTAGAGGTGTTGTAAGTTGTTTCAAGCTCATTTCCATTCATTTCACACGATAAATATAGTTCATGCATCATATATATATTTATTCGATCATATATTACTTTACGTATTATTTTCACGTACATATTGTCATATAGAACACCAAACGTGGCTAGCCTCTATCTTGGAAGGCCTAGGAGTCACGTAGCACACATATTACACGTTCATTTCAACGTTACATCATCAAATAAATTTGTTTTGAACCATACACAATCACATGAAAAACTATATATAAACACTTAGCAAATTTATAAGCTTTCACATATATATATATAAACAATCCATACATGCTACAAAACGCTCGTATATCTTTAAATATCACGTAACAAGCATATCATATTTTTACACGACTCAATAGACCACCTAGAAAACTACCACTTTCATTTATATAACTTGTAAAAATACTCATGTTTCGACACACAAATTACTTCATTTTGAATCGGCAAATCACAAGATTTTTCAAATCCTATTTTAGTTAAAAAATTAAATAAACTCGTTTGGGCTTATTTCAAGCCCAATAAGAATTAGCGATCCATAAGCCCACTGGGCGCATATGAAACATTTTTAGTATCATAAAAATAGCCCAAGTCAGGCCCAAAACAATTTCCATGCCCTCGCCTCTAAAATTCTTAACGGGCCTTGAATTTGATTCGTTAAAGGCCCATAAGCTAAAAAAATAAGCTTTTAATCAAATAAGCAGTTAAAATAAGCTTATTATTAACTTAATAAACCACGGAAAATTTTATATAATTTTTATAATCATTTTTGTAACTTTGGACTAAAAATGTAACGCGATGACACCTAGAAGGACTAATATTGTAAATATTGAAATGAAGGACTAAAACTGTAAATTCAGAACCATAAGGGTAAAAATTGATAAAAGTTAATATTCTAAGCCTAATTTTGATTATTGGACAATTAGAGGACTATAGTTGTAATTTATTTATAAAAAGGACTAACGGTGTAACGCAAACGTCGTTAGAGTAAAAATGGTAAAATTGGAAAAGGACAAGGACTAAACATATTCTATTTAACATTCTTATTTATTTTCTATTTTCGTAAATTTATTTTGTATTGCATTTAATCTTTCATTTTAGTTATATATATATTATTTAACGTAACGTTAATAATATATATAACGATATCACAAAAATTAATATTTTTACTTACGATTTAAAAGGTAAAACTTTGATGGATAATTTAAAATAACGTATTTTGTCATATCATGCATAGCATAAGAATTTCACTGCACATCATCTATTCGTCATAACGAATAATTATTATTCGTTATTCGTTCATATTTACCAAATAGTATTTGGTCAAATTTCTCAGATAAATCTATTTATCTGGTTGTATTTCGAAGCCGTTATCATAAATTCGTTCGACTTTATTTTCTTCATTTCAGTATCAATCAAAGTGAGTCATAGCCTCACATTTACTTATTTTCAAACTCCGTGAGGGGGATACATGTTATAAACAGATCACAAGTAATTTTCTGTATGCTTCCTGACTTGATATATGCATAAGTTACCTATTGCCAAAATACCCTTGATCATGAGCCATTAGTCACTGTTATGTGAACGCGAATATAATGAATAGATCTATTTAAGGTTTGACAGCCTATCCCATTAATACTTGACAGAATGCCATTATGCATGTGGTTAGTCGTATTAGTCGTGATAATTATATTTGAGTAAAAATAGGAATTGGCAAATCACCTATTACACGAGGGTAAAATTATCATTAATTTGATAACACCTCCGTATTTACGGTATTTGTTAACGTTTTGCGTGTCATGAGACTTAGAGCAATATATACTGCAATATCAATTTTTAACTGATTGTATTTTCAATACAATCTTACTTGTGTATCAAAATGATTACTAAATTCAAACTCTATGATATCACTCAACATTTTTGTTGACTTTTAAACATGTATCTCAGGTATTTAGCAGGGGAAGCAAGCAAGCATGGAACAGGCGGAAAAACTTCAAAACTTATCTACTTTATTAAATAATGGTGTAAAATAAAAGATATTTGATTCAGTTTAAAACATCAAGACTTTTATTATAATACTCTGACAGTGACCTCTTGTATTTGAATTTTTATTAATGAACTTATATTTTAAAACGTCTCTTTCGAGTCATTTTCTATCATTATGACTTCGATCCTCACCGTAACACCCTAATTACTATTCCGATGCCATGTTACAAATTAGGGGGTGTTATAAATAAGCAGTCTATCATGAGTAGTAAAGATATGTGTTCTTGACATGGCAAATTGATTGGTAACATCACTCCTTTAGTCCTAAAAACTTTCAATATACATTTGAAGATATATGATATAGTCGGTCAACAAAAAACGAACACTCTATAATCAATGATACATATACTTTTCTGTTTACATCCCAACTTCCGAGAGTATATAAGAACCGCATGGGCATTCCAAACAATTTTAAAAGAACTGAATTCTGTCATATAAACCCTATGAGAATCGGTAACGATCCTTACAACTCTCTCATCCGGCATTATTGTCATCAAAGCAAGTTCAAGTAGGTAACTGAAGCCTTACATTGTTCTTCCAGCTGCATTGTAAATGGGAAACCATCACCACACAAATTATCAGTGATAAAAGAATATCATATATTGTTTGGACTGATAGAATAGAGCCTGAAGAGTTTGAGGCTTTGTCGGAGCGATTGTTAGTTGATTTCGATTTGAAGATTCACAAATGGCTTTCTGATATGTATGATTTGAGGCATAAATCGATTCCAGCCTATTATAGGGATGAGGTGATGTCGGGTTTGATGCGTATTTCTTCTAGGCCTGAGAGTGAAAACAATGCCTACGGTCGCTTGACAAGTATTGATTTGACTTTGTGGGAGTTCTATAATCATTTTGATAGTGTGGTGGGTTGTCAAAGTTTTGCTCAATGTAAAAATGATCACGAGAGTCGGTATACTATTCCAGATATGCACACCGAACTTCAAATAGAGAAGGAGGCTTCAGAATTATACACTCGGTCCATTTTCTTTGATGTTCAAACTGAGATTTATGCTTCTGTGATTTCGTGTATGTCTGTTAGTGTTTCAGATGTTGATTCTAGAAAAAAATATGTTATAAAAGATACTGGCGAAGATAAGCAGATTTCTAGGCGACATCGTATAGTGAAAGGGAAACCACAGTATGACGTTTTTTATGAGGTAACATCTTTTTATGCACAGTTTTGTTTCATCATTTTTTTTAATTAGATAAGAAAGAGGCTCATCGGTAGATAAGAATGAGGTTCATCATTGCTTTGTTAACATGTTTTTTGTACTCAGCCACTGTATGTACTACTTCCTTTTTTTTCAGGTTTTTGTATAAACCATCTGAAGATTTTTATCTGTGTTCGTGCAAACGTTTTGAGTCATATGGACTTTTATGTTCTTCGGTTTTCAAATGTTAAAAACTTTCCAAAATTGATTTAAATGAAATTGTTTTAAATGAAATTGTTTAACTTCATACATGCATTTGCAAAATTCATGTGAAGAGAGACACGTAACCATGGGAGGGAGGAGAAGTGGCCTAATTACTTTTAGCCCAACAGATTTCATTACATTTCTACAACTTAAAAAAAGTTCACGTACTAAATCAGTACATTTGAAAAAGTACATTTCTATTCTTCGACCAAATCCCAAATTAACAAAATAAGAAAATTACAAAAAAAAAAAAAAAAAAAAAAAAAAAATACAAAAAAAGTTAACGAATATGACTAATTGCGGTTCGTACTATATTTTCGACGAATTTTTTCTTTTTGCATGTTGATCATCTCTGCATCCTCGCCCGACATCTCGGCGGTGCTAGTTCTGAGAAACCTTATTTCTTACAACCACATTATTGTCCAGTCTTTCTCCTTCGCCACCTCGTATGCTAATTGAGAGGCTTCTTGTTTGAGTATAAACCAATTTTGTAAATTATCCCCAAAGGACGGCGAGTTACTTCCCACGGTGCTGACGTGGTTTGCGTTTGAGTCAAAACTAAGAGAAGTTTTGCTGAACTCGTGAAGAACCTTGAACCAAAATGATTCGTCCTTTTGGTCATTTCTGAGTTTGTTATCCTCAGTAACACCAACATAACACTCAGCTAATCATGTTTCCTCCTCCGGTGTCCAACAACTATGAGGTCGTGTCGGTTTATTGGTTGTGTCGGATATGTCGATTGTGGTACGTTTTGTGGCTCTTATTCTTTTTCTTCTTGTCTTTTCTCCACGAGTTTATTGTGGTTGTGGTGGTGGTTGTGTTTATTGTGATTCTTGGAATTGTGGTGGATTTCGTTAGATGTTGTAATTGTTGGTTAAGTAGTTGTTATTGTTGATGAAACAGTTGTTCGGGTATGTATTGGCTACCAAACAGAGGAAAATTGGGTTGTTGCGACATACCGAGAAGATAGTTGTATAAAAGGGTTTATATAGTGTGTAAAAATGGTTTATTATTATTATTATTATTATTATTATTATTATTATTATTATTATTATTATTATTATTATTATTATTATTATTATTATTATTATTATTATTATTATTATTATTATTATTTTATTTTTATTAATAATCCGCCACTTTTCATTGAAAACCAAAGAAATTACATGAAATTGGAGGGGAGCCTAGACACAATCTGTGCTCCCACTCCTTTTTGAATACACAAACTGATTCGATGGAAAATAAAAACACCGCTCTTAACGTTGTTAGAATGGCTGCTGGCAATAGTCCCGACGCGCGAGAGTGTATTCAAAGCTTCCACATCAAATTCCCCAAACGTGGAAAAAGCAAAAGGGACGAACTTGTATCCATTGTCTTCACACTTGGATGCATATTTCTTCCTTTTCTTTTCCACAGCATTACACAACGCAGCCCCAGGAGCCCATGCTGTTACCCCAGTCCCAGCAAACGGGGAGACCCCAATCACATCCAGACATGCGTCCTTACCTTGGAACCGGTTAAACAAAAGCACATCTGCAGGACGTAATTCTCTCCCTTCCTCCGAAAGAAACCCCATTGGAGCCTCTTTACGCACCATAATCCTGGCTTTAGAACATATATCAACAAGGATATCACGCACCAGATTATGCCTGAACTTAACACCCACTTCACTAGAGCAGTGAACCGCGTGATCCCCCCACTGGTCCATACGGTGTACATTGCAAATCGGGCATAAACTGCCTTCACAGAACATAGGAACCTCAAGCCTGTAGCACAACACCGATCGAAATTGGCGAGGATTCATCCTTTGTCCAAGCCCGTCAATAGGGATGGCAAAGAGGAAGTCCTGCGCATGTGGGGCGCGGATACTACTAAGTATAGCCACCTGTCTTGGAGTTAGTGAGTACTTGGAGACAAGGTCTTTCTCAATAACACCGAAATAACACTTTGCCAAGGTTTTCATCATTTGGGGGGCAGAAGCGCCCCCGGTGACCGTGAGAAAGTCGGTGTTACAAGTAGTGTTGAATATGTCCAAAGCATGCTGGAATGAAGGGCCGTGTGTAATAATACCCGTTTTGGTGAGTATCTTATCCTGTAAGTCGTTCGTTTGCATCCGAGAGGCGACGAAAGCGTATTGGACGATATCCCCCGCTGAAAGGATGCCCAGCCCACCGAGCTTTATTGGAAGAGTGGCAAGCCTCCACTGCCAATCACCAAACCCTGGCCCAGAGGCAATAACAATCTTCTCCAAAGATGCACGTAACGTTTGATCGAACTGAGCTCAGGCCTCTAATAAGTACAGGGGGGAACATGTTCTCAAAGTATACGATAGTTTCGAAACTCCTGCACAATTACGCAAAAGGAGAAGCTCACATTGCGGATCATTGAGTTTGTTAATGGCCTCGATTAAGTGTATGGTTTTGGAGACCCTTTTGGAAGCCAAATCCCGACAGAAACCTTCGTCCAAACTAACCGGACCACCCAGAAGTTTGACGCCATTGAGCGGGCGAGCAATATTTATAGGGAATACGCCCTCCACTCTGCTTCTAGGGTCTTCGACAGGCCAGAAGAGTTCAGTCTTGTTAACATTTAAAAACAAACCACGAATGGGGCCCTCTGTCCTAATGATATCAAGCGCCTTGGCGACCATGAGCGTATCTCCAACAATAGTACCATCATCGAGGTACCACGCCTGAAGGGTAAGTTCACATGACTCATTGATAGCATGAATCAAAGGGTGCAAAGCTAGGGCAAACAACAAAGGGCCCAACGGATCACCTTATTGGACACCCTGACACGACCAAAGGATGGAGTCCTCGTAATAGAGCCTGGCAGGGCGTGCATAACAGAACTCAACCCACGGTGCAATAGAAGGGCATCGCCCCCTAGCTTCCTGAAGCAGGACACTCCTGTCAACAAGATTAAAAGCATTCTTGAAGTCCACTAAAAGCATGGAAAGTCCAACTTCACGCCCCTTAGACTCAATGAGCCTATTTACAGAGTGAAGGACAGCCTCGCATCCCCCAGGGACTCCAACCCCAAATTGAAAATCCTGCAAGTAAGTGTTCATGTAATCACCAACCGAAGAGGAGGCAACCTTTGACACAAGCCTACGCCACACAGTGCTAACAGCAATAGGGTGTATACCACCGCCGGGTTTGGCTAAGGGAGTCAAGGGAGCACTAGCGATATATTCCCCTAGTTGACTAGGGCACTTTCCACTAAGGAACAGATAAACAACTCCATTGATGGACCCAAGCAGGTCATCAGCAATAGCAGACGCCGCCCCTTCCAAAATATCCATCAAATGTTGTACCCGTAGCCCATCGCGACCACATGACGTCCCCTTGGGGAAGCTGTGGATCCTGTTGAGAACCAAGTCATTGTCGACAGAAAGGGCGTCCTTATCAAGTAACAAAGAGGACGGGGTCGGCAGGGGGGCATAGGGGTGTTTGGCCTCAAGCTCCAATAGAGTGTCAGGCGTAGATGGGGCGATTCCAGAAGACGTGAGCACCTTAATAGCAGCAGTAAAATGCCCGTCCCCAAGTTTATGCTTGTACTGACCCAAGTTGACCTTGTTTTGATCCTCACATTTCGTCCCCCCTTTGAAAGATGAAGGCACATCGACTAACCGATCCATCACCAGACCAAGCCTGTCGACGGGATCCCTCCATCTGAGGATGGCGCGGGAAATACAGTCAAGCTGGCAGTGTTCTCTCTCACCGGAGCGACGTTGAGTCCTGTTTGTTGGCACAAAAGTGGAGAGCACACAGGACGGTAAAATAAGAAGTTGCACCCATGCAGATAAGTCCCCCGGTCTCAATAGTACCATATCTAACGCTCCATGAAAAATCTTAGCAAATCTAAGACGCGTCTTGGGGGGAATACATTTAACCGTACGTATTTTCTTTGAGAAAACCCGATCAAGGAGGTTGATGTCATAAACGGGCTCACCAACGAGAGGGGGCACCCCAGAAGCATCTCCCACAAAACCCCTATCATCAGTGAGGGTACCATATGACTCACCCGCGGCCCTCTCCTCGACCAAATTCAGGGCCGGCCTCAAGGGTGGAGGGATACCGTAGATCGCTACATCATCAAAACGAGGCGCCAGAACCATATCACCAACGGCATGTTTGCAATTCTTACTGAAGGTGTGAGTGCAAAAACACTCCCCGCAAAGCCAAATACCTGCTTGATGAAGTGCCTGGTCAAGAGCAAGAATAACGAGGAGTCACTCGCAATACGCGTTTTGTGAGAAGCCTTCAATACATCAGTCTTAAAATGGCGGGTGCCTAGGTGATCAATAAAATATTTCATTGTGAACCCCTTCTTATTCCCGCCACTGCACCCCTCATGTCCTTGTAACGGGCATGATATCCGAAATGCGCCAAGGTTAGCCATGACAAGGAATATAACGTTATAGCCGAACCGAGTCAAACCCAAGGACCCTTCCCCTACGCCGAACCACAAAGGTAATAATAAAGGCCCAAGAGTTCACGTATAAAACCACTAGCACCCCTTTAAATACCAATTGAGAAGCCCAAAGGCCCAAAAGAAATACAATACTAGTAAAAAGATCAGCCCACTAGGAGACACAACAAAGGAGTGGGCCCCACCTGAAAATAGTGCACCGCCCCCACCAATACTACTGCACGCAACTGATTAAGAAACCAAACCGCAACAAAACAAAACGCAATCCATAAGTAACCGCAACCTGCAAACTTTATTCAGGGGGGGACCACCAACGAACAACTCGCAAGCAGCCCAAGTTCAAAAATGAGGCCGCAAGGGCGGGAAAAGCAAACCGCAGTCACTTTCTTCCCCAGCGAAGGCCTGTAATCCCAGCCGTTCACCCAAGCCCAAGGACGCTAACCCTCCACCGCTGAATAGAGAACGCAAGAGGCACACCACAGCCCACCCAAGAACCGATGACACAACAACTTATGAAAAGCAAAACGAACCAAACGCAACACCACAGCACTCCCAACGAACCAACGAGAGGGGGTGATGATCCAACTGAAGGTTGAATCCCAGAAGGTGGAGGGGACGAAGGCGACGAAGCCGGATCAAGGAGATCCCATCGTCCAACAAATCGCCCACAGTTCACCTTCCTATACAATTATTATTATTTAACAGCTAGTGAGGGGGTGATGTATTATTATTATTATTATTATTATTATTATTATTATTATTATTATTATTATTATTATATATAAACATCACAGAATATGTGTCATTGAATTTCATGATAGTTTCTCTAGATTTACTATCTTTAAATAAAAGCGCACATTGTTCAATTTAAGGAGGGTACAATTTATTATACCTTAACCGAAGATGCCTAGCCCTTTGATCCATTCCAGCTTAAGATTGAAACTGCCAATTTCGCCTCTGCCTTTGACCAACACATGAATCTTCCACTTTTTGCAACCTTTGTTGGTTACCACAGAATATGTGTCATTGAATTTCACGATAGTTTCTCTAGATTTACTATCTTTAAAAGAAGCTTCAAGAATCAGGTCTCCGTTTGGCGGTACAGCAAGAATAGATTTTCGTGAATCAAGTTTTTTACCGGGAAACACCAACATACCATCGGTTTTTGAAGATAAGGGCATGGTAACACGGCTAAAATCTTTGTTCGGACTTCAACCAGCCATATTCTAACCCATTAAAATATACTAATTCTATGTCTCCACATAAATAATCCTTTTTTATATTAGCTGAGATGCTCACAAAAATTGAAAATAACTCAATCCGAGGATTAAGATTTTTAAGCCTGGTGAAATCAAAACAACCATCAAAATTTATAAACAAAAACAAAATTGAGTAATGGGTAAACTTAAGTAACAATGTTGAACTCAATATTATAGCCTTACAATTTAACATAAACTATACACATAGAGGGTAGGAACATTTTTCATTAGAAGGCCTAATGAATATATAGTGTAGCTACTTTTAGCTTGGTACTTTAAACCATCTCCCCAAACTTAATTCAAACCAACTTCTATTATAAAAATTCCGTACCAACTTAACTTAAATATTCAAAACCAAGAGTTCAAGCCCCAAGCCCACAAAATAAAAGCCATGAACTTTGAGAGCCCCCTATATCTCTTAACCCAAGTTCATGGTAGCTAGTCAGTGAGGAATCCGTGCAAGAATCAAGCTAGATTACCAAAAAAGATGTAAGTAACATGTTTCTTACGATAAGATAGATAATATACCAAAAGCTAGTTTTTTCTTGGTTTTCCATATCCGCATCTAACAATAAGATAGATAATATACAAAAAGCTTCATTATTATCATGATTCAGTGTTGAAATCCTACAAAATTCTTAGAAGAACATCTACTATGTGAGGTCTAAGGATACGTTTAGAAACTTAAAGTTTATGTTATATTTCTCAACCCTAGTGGATTTTTATTTCATTTTGCTTCTTGGAAGATCTAACAAAATAGTTGGGAGTTATTAAAATTGTATTGAGAATAAAGGGAAAATTATTAAAAAGAATGACCTGTTAGATCAAACATTTCCAAGACAGCCTATTTCAATGATGAATCACAAAAAAACTAATGTCGATCTTGTCTTTTCTTGGTTTCTGAAATGATGGAACAAAGTAATTAGTAACCTTGATTATTCACATATGTTGTGTTATGTTTGTTACAACAACATAAAACAGAATGTGTACCACGTACCTTAGAGATGGTGGCAGATGACGTCACTCGAGGTTGTATGGTGGTCGTAGAACCGGATTTTTTTTTTTTTTTTTTTTTTTTTTTTTTTATTATTTATTTATTTATTTATTTATTTATTTTTTGAGAGCAAAAGAAATAGGGAAAGGGAGGCGGATGTTACCGGATTAGGGTTGTCTGTATATGAGATATACGGGTAGAGTTACTGTATTATGTATTTTGGGTTGCAAATTGGGCCGGGTATTAATAAATGTGGCAAACAATTGGATCGGGTATAAAAAGGAGTATGCAAAAGCAAAGAAAAAAAAAAGGTTATATATACATAGGAAGGGATTCGGTAAAAAGAAAAACTAAAATGAGAATAATAAAAAGATTTCTAGCCACTTATTTCAAATAAAAAAGAGAAATTTAAGGAGAGATGCATCTATTTTTGTAGGTGCATCTGAAATGTGTGATTGTGGTTTCTTCTTATACTTCTCATTTTAATTATTTTCCTTATTTGATCGTAACTAATGTAGTATATTCACCTTTTAGTTATTTGCAAACTTCGCCGATATCATCATATTGGCAAATTTGATGCAACAACATATAACTAATAAACAAATTCATGTACACCTGAAAGCTAAATACACCAACTATTTTTATTATGTAACTTAAATCATTATCATATAATGTATTTTAGTTATTTTGTAAAGACAAAAAGCAGAAAAGGTCCACCGAATCAATTACATATGTGTTTAATGGTGAATAATTTTAGTGGGTTATGATGAGAAGAATGTGTTGCCATAATTATTGATAGTTGGTATAAAATGTGAAAAAATCGTCGTCCTAAAAAAAATTTAGTATACTTGTATTCAGGGGTGGCAATTCGGGTCGGGTTCGGGTTGGCGGGTCAGAAAACCTCAACCCAAACCTGACTCATTTAAATCATCGGGTCAGCTATGTCAACCCTAACCTGTTTACACATAACCTGAACCTGGCCCATTTAACACGTATATATATACTTGGGTTGACACGTTAAATAGGTTCCACGGGTTGAATATATTAAACGGATTTCGAGTTGACCCATTTAATCCGTTTTATATACAAAAGTTAGCACATTACACTAGTTAAATGGGTTAAACGGGTCAATCCATTTAACCTATTTAACCCGTATAATTAAATATAAATAATTTTTAATTAAGAAAAAAAAACTTAAACGGGTTGGCGGGTCGACCCGTTTATTTTATTTCCAACCCGAATCTGACCTGTTTAATAAACGGGTTAGACATGTCGACCCAAACCTGACCCAAAATCTATTTAGCTCAACCCGAACATTTTAATTTTCGTGTCGGTTTCAGGTCGAGTTTCGTGTCGGGTCAGAAATTGTCACCCCTACTTGTATTTATACTTTGCTACATTGAAGATTGCACTACTCGACAACCATTGAGCCGTTCGCAACATGCTGATAATAAGAAAATAACGTTATGAAAGTTTATACCACACGTTCACATTTCAAACTGATTATGAAAGAAGTGCAACGTCAAGGTCGTCTCATTGATTTCGGTGGCCCGTGTCATCGCCACAAAGAGGCCCTTAAACGCACATACAAAATATACATGTATCACTAGTGCGTAAACTAATTAAACACAAGCCTCATGTTGTGTATATACATATAAGAGTAAATTACACCATTCGTCCCCGTGGTTTGCTCCAAATCACTACCGTAGTCCCTAAACTTTTTTTTTTTTTTTTTTTGTTTTTTTTTTTTTTTTGCTCCTTATGATTTACATATTGCACGCTGTCAGTCCTTATCGCTAACTGTCGTTATCTTCTCCATTAGGAGACAATCGTCAAATGGCAACATTAGTCCATTAACCAAACGATCGTTTGCAACATTAGTTTTTTATACTAACGATCGTTACTAATTAACTCAAATTTTGGTTTTCTTAAAAAAAATCTTTTCTACGCGGTTTTTATCGTTTTTGCCTGTTTTCTTAGTTTGCGTCCGTTTTTTATACGTTTTCATTCGTCTTTATGCGTTTTCATCTGTTTTTCTTATGTTTTCATTCGTTTTTATATGTTTTCTTACGTTGTCATACGGTTTTATCCATTTTTATACGTTTTTGTTTGTTTTTTCCCCGTTTCATGCGTTTTCTTACGTTTTCGTCTGTTTTTATACGTTTTCGTCCATTGTTATACTTTTTTGTCTGTCTTTATTCGTTTTTATTAGTTTTTCTTACGTTTTCATGCGTTTTTATCCCAATGGTCAAGTGGCAACGTTAGTGTGACAAATGGTAATTTTCTGTACTATTATTTTAAATAGTAATAATATTTATTTTATCAGAAAATGCACCTTTTATATTTTCTAACACTTGTTGATTTATTTAAATTTAAAAACAATAAGTTATCTTGTTTTTCCTAATAAATGATCCCACACGCGTACCGACACCTATTAGTTATGGCAATAATTTATTTAACTCATGTTGGAGTTCATAAAATATTTTTATAATACTTGTATAAAACCGCTCACGAAAATGTATTTTATACATTTTTACTTGTAGTGTCAAATCAAGACACCACTACTCACATTTAAACTCAATGGAACACACTCCGTAAAAATCATTAAACTTGTTAAATAGATTTCTTTTAACAAACTAAGCACCCTAGGTGGGCTTTTGACCCATAAACCTAAACAAATATATGTTTAACCTAAATAACTAAACTATATTACATTTAAATGCATGATACTTACACATAATACACTAGTTATAATACCTGTGCACGCACAGGGTTTTTAAAATTTTGATTTGATTATGTATTATTATCGATTAAAAAATTAGTGTTTCAAATAGTTTTACTTAATGGACTAAAGATAAAAAAAATCATATGTATATATGTTCTAATCTACCTACTCCCTCCGTCCCATAATTATTGTCCAATGTTGACTTTTCAAGTCTTTAGTTTTCAACTTTGACTTTAAATATTTTTATTTGTATTATATATTACTTAATGAAAAATATATGAATGGATTGAGTTTTAAATGTATTTTCATTGGTATAATTTTCATCAAGTATTATATAACACAAATAAAAATATTTAAAGTCAAAGTTGTAAAACAAAGACTTTAAAAGTCAACACTGGACAATAATTATGGGACGGAGGTAGTATTATTTTAGGATAATACTTTTGGATTAAAAATTATATTTTATTATTCAAGCAAAATCAAATGATAATACTTGACTTGCATGAGATGTTAGTAATATATGTTTTTAGTTTTGCAAACCCGTGCTATCAATTTACGATGTGTTTTGTAATTGTGGTATTTCTTTTCCTTATATTTTCGTTATGTAGTTTTTCCTTTTTTAATTTAGGAGGTGATTCTTATCAAATAAGGATTGTGATGCATGCATTTTTTTTATAATTTAAAGAAAACACCTTCTATATTAAAGAATGACTATCTAACCGATGTGTTTTTGTTTTTTTTTTTATTAATAATTAGCTTTGTATAACGTTTTTAACTGACAGAGATGTTGAGTTTGAGGTTAATATTGTTATTTAACTTTAACTATTGATATCATGTTGTACAAAATGTGCGAATTTAGTGGCACATAATGAGCGTGATGAAGTTAAAATATTCTCCGTAAAGTTTTTAAAATGTTTTTATAGATATCCATATATAAGTTTTAAATAACAATTTCATGAGTCGTTGTTATAAGTAAAATCGCGTATATTTATTTTCATATCACAGTAACTCATGCTTACCATTTGATATTTATATTCCCGTTACTAATAATCTAGCCGTATTTCAAATCCGTGTACGCATAAATTAAACTTTTATATAGTAACATGAGTCCTTATTTAAAAAAATATTCTAATGAATGAAAGTTTAAAACTAACGTTAGTTTAAAAAATATTTAACGTATATTAAAACTAATTCGCATATTTACTAAATTTACTTTAATTGATGAAAGTAAAAAAAAAAAAAAAAAAAAAAAAAAAAAAAAAAAAAAAAAAACTAATACTATTACCCATGTAATTTTAAACAAAGTTAACATTATAAAGTATAGGGGTATAAAGTGTAAGGGGTTAATTGTTTATTATCTAAAGTTATTAAAAACATGGAGACTTACAATTTTACACTTAACTCTAATATATTTAAAATTCAACCACTAAGGTTTTATTAATTACCTCCTCTTTTCTAAAGTTTTTATTTTCATAAATTTGACACCTATATTTTTATGTGTTTTTTTATCAATCAAATTCTCCATCAAATTTATTAAAGTTTGACAAAAATCAATTCAATTTTGACTTTTTATTGGCCAATCATATTGCTTGATTTCGCTTATGTGTCAAAATCGAGCTCTTCTATTGGTCCAATTTTTTTTCAATGAGAAGGGTTTTGCAAAAACACTCTGAAATGATGTAATTCTTGTATTATATAAAAGATTTGTAAATACATATATACTTATTTTACTTCCTATAGCCGCTCTCCTATAATCAAATAGTAAGGTAAACCATTTTTTTACTCCATGCCTACTTTGCAAATGTTTGACTAGAACCTTTTGATTCACTAAATAATCACAAAGTCTACAATATAATAAACCTCTAAGTGAGACATTGAAATGACTTACCTCTTCCTCTTGCTTTTCGCAGTAGAAGACCACAACTTAAGCACAAAATTTTGTTATCTTTATTATCTAGACAACAATAGACTAATAAACAAATAGGTAATCCATATTCCCTTTATTCATAAATTTGACTTTGACTTTGTTAACCTTTGTGTAATGTGTTCCCTACCCACAAAACTCGACAAGACAACTCCCCCATGCCCCAGAATTCAGCCGACTAAGGAGCATGCCAAAACAAGCCAAGCCCTCTTTTTCTCTTTTGCTTGAATCCCATGCCAAGTAATAATAAAATAAATTTATGACCATGCTTGACTTGGCTATATAAGCCAATCAACTTCACCTCAAAACAACACACAACTATCTTTGGCCCTTATATACCCATCGACCCACACACTTCTACTCATTAGATTTCACTTTTGTTGAAGTAATAGCTCGAGGATTGTACGGTATGTCGTGAAGACCTTCGGCTCTTGACTTAACAATAATTCCTGAGCTCCTACACACAAGAAACCACGCACGTTAGACTAGCCTTGGTGTTTGACCCAAGACCAACCTCCAGCGTGAGAATGAGTATCCGATGGATAGTAATAAATGTGAGTAAATGCTATGTGAAAGATTAGGTGCAAATCATAAATGAGGTGAGGGTATTTATACTACCTTCACCTCGATACATGTATTGCCTCGGGAGTAGGTGAGCGGACCTAGGTGATAGCTGTCAGAACCACGTGTGGTGCCCCAATCCCGCCAAATCCGGGTTGGCGGCGCGACGGCGGTCCATTGCTTTACCCGGGGGTTAAAGGAGTAGCTTCTGGATAAAAGGAGGGTTCCAAATAATTTGTTCGGCTAAGTCCTTTGGTTGTTAACCGGAGGGCGGATGTAAGGTCCAAAGGGTGTATACCTTTCGGACACATACGCAACATGTCCCCCCAGTATTGGAGTATCAGTTCTAGACTGATAATTCAATACTTAGTTCAATAATTATACGTTTTCATCCTTTTATATACGTTTTCATCTGTTTTATACATTTTTTTTTGCATTTTATTCGTTTTTATACGTTTTTATCTGTTTTTATACGTTTTCATCTATTTTTATACGTTTTCAGCTGTTTTTATACATTTTCGCTCGTTTTCCAATGTTTTCACTCATTTTTTTACGCTTTCATCCGTTTTTATACGTATGATTAAAAACACATAGAAAAATGGATAAAACCGTATGACAACGTAAGAAAACGTATAAAAATGGATAAAAACACATATAAGCGTAAGAAAAACATACGGAAACGTATAAAGACAGACGAAAAAGTATAAAAATGGACGAAAACGTATAAAAACGAACGAAAACGTTAGAAAACGCATGAAACGGGGAAAAATAGACAAAAACGTATAAAATGTATAAAAACGGATAAAAACGAATGAAAATGTAAGAAAAACAGATGAAAACGTATAAAAACGGACGAAAACGTATAAAAACAGACGAAAACTAAGAAAACGCATGAAAACGATAAAAACCGTGTAGAAATGAATTTTTTTTAAAAACCAAAATTTGAGTTAATTAGTAACGGTCATTAGTATAAGGACCAACATTGCAAATGATCGTTTGGTTAAGGGACTAACATTGCCACTTGACTATTGTCTCTTAACAGAGAAGATAACGACAGTTAGCGATAAGGACCGACAGCTTGCAATATGTAAACCATAAGGAGCAAAAAATATACATCAGGGACTACGGTAGTGATTTGAAGCAAACCACAGGGACGAACGGTGTAATTTACTCTACATATAATAAAGTGCGTGAAATTTTATGGCCCTCGTTAAACGGCGGCTCTGTGCAATGGCACCTCTTACACTCCCTTAAAGCCGGCCCTGTGCAACGTCATATTCAGCTTAGTTAGAATGAATAAGCAGTCTATCATGAGTATTAAAAATACGTGTTCTTGACATGGAAAATTGATTGGTAACATCACTCGTTTAGTCCTAAGAACTTTCAATATATATTGAAGATATATGATATAGCCGGTCAACAAAAGACGAACACTCTATAATCAATGATACATATACTCTTCTGTTTACATCCCCACTTCCGAGAGTATATAAGAACCGCATGGGCATTCCAAACAATTTTAAAAGAACTGAATTCTGTAATACAAACCCTATGAGAATCGGTAACGATTCTTACAACTCTCTCATCCGGCATTATTGTCATCAAAGCAAGTTCAAGCAGGTAACTGAAGCCTTACATTGTTCTTCCAGCTGCATTGTAAATGGGAAACCATCACCACACAAATTATCAGTGATAGTCGATAAAAGTGTAAATGAAACATTTGTTCCCCGAGGTTGCAAACTGGGCGGGTCTAAACAAGTCAGAATGGGTCTAAATGATACGGGGTATAAAACAATTACACTATAGGAGACTATTGCCTCATTTGACCCGTTAGACCCATTTGATCCATTTCTTATTTAGAAAACTTTCTAAGTTTACCCATTTGATGTATTAGATATGAAAATAACCCGAATCGGTCCATTCATAAGTAAATGGGTCGAAATTGCTGAATCTAATGGTAAAATTTAATCATTTAGTTTATGCCATGTTGCATTTACCTTTCAAAGTAGTAATAGAAGAAATCAGCATAGAGCAATGTCTGGATTAACCCTGCTATCCAAGCTGCAACACATAGACAAAGTATTAACATAGTCCATAAGGCTCGTGAATTCGATATGAATGAAAACACAGGCTTCTTATATTAACGCCTAAACAACTTCTTTAGTGTGAATTAAAGTGAGAAAGAGAGACATACTGATCCAATGGACATAATGTGGTTCAGTGAAGTAACGGTAAATCCAGTTCAGAATGTATAACCCTCGATATGCGCTGCAAAAAAGCAATACAAATTTAGTTTCTATCCACATGGAAACCTTACTTGTGTAAAATGTACAATGCACTTGTATCTGAACCTATAATGCAATTTGAATTAGTACTGCAAAATGTTATTACCCAAGAAGAAAAACGTATTGGCCAGTCAAGTTATCGATGTTTCTTGTTCTTTGCAGTAAGACTAGCTGAGGAAGTATCGCAACTGCTTCCAGATATAAAGAGAATGTCCACATTACCTGCTCAGAAGACATTGTTAAATAATCAGTCAAAAAAAACTAGAGGTGGCAATTCCGATAAATAGATATTAGAACATTTAATTTTGTATTTGGCATGCAGATTATTTAACAGAAAATTATCAATAATTTATTATCTTATATAAAGTGCTTCAGCAACAGGACCCATTTCAAGGTTTCAACCGAACAAGTCGGCAACTATAATTTCAACCTCTAACACATCTGTTTGACCTATTATCCAACCGACCCATGTTGCTGGTTTTCCACCGCCTCCAATGGAAAACCAAAAATAACTTTCATAAAAACTTTGCTTGGTTGATATGGTGCCTTTTTGTAAGATGATTTGAGACAGTAGAACACGATATGAACTAAACTGAAATACATAACATATACTGTAAATAGCAAGGTTTTAATACCTCTTTGAAAGTTAACTTCTCGTGAACAAGTAATGCCAAAAGCAAACAAGGCAGCATGAGGATATAATGACGAAAGGTGTCTTGATCTTTATCATAGGATCTACGAACAACCCTGTGATGTCTCATGTACCATACAATAGAGAAAGAGCTCCCAAGGAAGATCAACTTCATGACGGTATTGTAAACTGAGATAAAATCAGTAAATATATCCAAGTAGCGAGTGACAAAGACCAGCGCATAGAGTTCCTGAGTTTTCAATGATACACCTGCATATAATGCAAGTAAAAGATTAAAGACAGTTGCATGAACTTATGGTCAGTACAGAGTATAATGTTCAGTATAGGAGTTCTTGGTTAGGATTTATCTTTTCCAAAAGCTTGCAGTCTAAGAGGGTGATTTCATACAATATATACTGCTTAAAAATAAAGCAAATGTGCATTTACTACAATAAAGTGTTGGACATGTAAAGCATCGACTTACGGTCACTACAGTGTAAATAGCATAGTGTTCAACAATCATCATACAACTTTCTAAAATGTTCAGACAAAAGATGGGGCAGCTAGCCTACAAAAATGACTTATCAAAAAGCTAGCAGTGGCAGAAGATACTTGCAAACAATGCTGCTAAAAATGAAAGAAAATGTGCATTTTCTATCTCAAGTCATCATTTAGATAGTCTTAAACAGGTCAAATGTCAATCAAAGTAACTAATGTGCATAGTAGAATATCTCAAGTCATAAGTATACTTGTAAAGCCTCATGTACACATTTCCTATTACTAGCTAGATACCCTAGTAAAGATGAGCCAAATAAACAATGGCTCATTTGTTTACACCATTTTCCATCTAGAGTGATTCATCTTTTTTACTACATAACGGGATCCACGGTGAACAAATAAATTATCAAAATAGTTTGACCAACCGAATGCATAGAAAGTAAAGAGTTCACCTCAGGCAAAAAACTAAAATCTCCACCCTGCAAAACACAAACTACCAGTGTGAACTCTAAACCTTAAGGATATGAAAACTAAACTGAACATTAAACAATGTAACAGCCACACATATAACATTGCCCGCGGTACATTCACGAAAATTCTATAATGTCTCTGCACTTAGCTAGTACTAGGTTTTCCCAACAACTAAGATCTCTGCATTGTGAGGTCAGAGGTGGAAATTTGAACCCTATACGCCAACTGAACTAATCCCGTATACCAACCTAACGGCTATTAAATAACATTTCCAGTGCTACATTACGTTCATAAGAAGATGTAATTATTAAAGAGATGGTTTTAGGATTCTAAGATTAGAGAAGATGAGATCTTAAATTGAAAGAATATGTTTAGTGGTTTGGAAAGGAGATAAATAACGTGAGATGATAGATAGATGTCTTATAAGCCAGTTCTTCCGGATCCATTCTCAAAGAACTAAATGCATTCACACAATCAGCTAAAAAGCAAAATACATCATAGACAACACGTAGGATGACGTAAATCCTATAAAACAGTCACCAAAACCTCTTCCATTTCATCAAAATACCACCAAACCATTACCAAAATCCACTTCAATTCATCACACGCCCACGCTTATCACAAATCAATTACTTCTGAGCATCTGCTAAACACTTAAAGATGTAACATAACCAATGGTACATTACATTTGTTGTAAAGGCTATGTTTGGCGACAAGCTTTTTGGAGCGTTAAGCGTTTAGAATATATTACTTGTTTGGAAACGAGCATTTAGCCTTTGGTTTTTTACAACCAAAATCCTACTTAAAAGGCTAATAAATGATGCGTTTAGCCATCACGGCATTTTACACTTTATAACAAAACCTACACTTATGTTACCGAACAGATTTATAGAACAAACAGTTACTACTGACACCTATTGCTAATTTTCCTCCACATTGAACAAGTAGTAACTAAACGCATTCCAGCATTCCGCAAAAGACTTAAACCAACCTAAAATCCACTTAAACAACATTACATTCGTAATTAAATCCGTACACACACCACATTCACCAACTACTACTAGCTTTAACAAACAACTAAGCACATGATTTAATGGTGTGAATTTTGAGCAGCAACGCAAAAACACTCACTACATGTGTTCTACTAGTTCTACCAAACATAACAAAATAAACGCTTTTGGAATATAATGCTTGTTTGGCAACGAGTGTGGACCTTGTTTAAACGCTCCTATCTAATACAGAACAGTTTAGCTCTACAACGCTCTTATAAAACAAACAACTACTACTAGTTTTACTAAACATAACTAAACACATTCAGCTAAACAAACGCGTCGGATGACGTAAATCGTGTAAGCATTAACTAAACAATAAATTAGGGCAAAACTGAGGAGCAACGCAAAAACACTCCACCACATGTTTTCTACTAGTTCTACCAAACATAACAGTATAACACAACAAACGCGCAGTGTTGTAAATATCGGTCTTGGCGGCCGATATATCAGTGATATATCGCTTATCGGCGGTCGACCGATACGATATTTCACTTATCGGTCAAATTTATCGGTTTGGTCAAAATCGGTTATATCGGTCATATCAGTCAAATATCGGTCAAATTTATCGGTCAAATATCAGTCATATCGGTCAAATCGGTCAAATTTATTGGTCCAGGTTCTTTCCAGTCAATCAGTCATATATTGGAGTTTAATTAGAGCACGTTGGTAGTATACCAGGTTCTCTCTTATAAGTTACAAATATATGTTTTGTTTTGGGTTACATATGTTGCATTTCAAAAATATACATAAATTTCTTTATAATTTATGGTCTCCGATATATCACTGATATATCGCCGCCATATCGGTCTTGGCGCTTGGCGGTTGTCGACCGCCGAGGTACCGCCGAGCGATATTTACAACACTGCAAACGCGTTTAAACAAACCTAATAAACTTTTAGCACTTAGAATATAATGCTTGTTTGGCAAACGCTCCTATCTAATATAGCTCTAGAACGCTCTTATAAGACAAACAACTACTACTTTTACCAAACATTCCGCTAAACACATGATTGTCGGATGACGTAAATCGCGTAAGCATTATCAAAACAATAAGTTAGAGCAAAATTGAGCCGCAACACAAAAACACTCACTACATGTGTTCTACTAGTCCTATTTGAAACGAGCGTTCAGACAAACCTATTGAACTTTTAGTGTTTAGAATATACTGCCTGTTTGGCAAACGCTCCTATCTATAGAACAGTTACGCTCTATAATGCTCTTATAAAACAAGCAACTACTATATAACATATGATTGTCGGATGACGTAAATCGCGTAAGCATTAACTAAACGATAAATTAGGGCAAAATTGAGCCGCAACGCATAAACACTCGCTACATGTGTTCTACTAGTTCTACCAAACCTCTTAAACTTTTTTAGCATTTAGAATATAATGCTTGTTTGGCAAAAAAACGCTCCTACCTAATATAGCTCTATACAACGCTCTTATAAAACAAACAACTATGTACAACGCGTCGGATGATGTAAATCGCGTAAGCATTAACAAAACAATCACATCACCTAAAAAAACAATAAAATTCTATAACATTACAATAAATTAGGGCAAAACTGATCAGCAACGCAAAAACACTCGCTACATGTGTTCTACAACGCTCCTATCTAATATAGCTCTACAACGCTCTTCTAAAACAAACAACTACTACTCGTTTTACCAAACACATTCCGCTAAACACATAATCTATACTACATTATAATGCATTTGGGACTATTCTATAATTAGAAAGGCTTAAAATTCAGACTTTTTTCTTGCTTATTATAGAAAGATTTCAAAATTAATTTGTTAGGAAGCAAGTTGGTTAGGAAGTTTGTTAAGAAGCGGTTGGTTGTTCAAACTAAAATTATTTGGCTTAAACATCTCTAATATCTCTACTTATAAAGCATGAAGACAACTAAACGTGTAACCGAATAACGCAAAATATAATCATAGGGTACCCACGGCCACATTGCGCGGGTACCGTTCTAGTTATGTACAACGCGTCGGATGAAATCGTGTAAGCATTAACTAAACAATCACATCACATCACCTAAAAAACAGCCACTACTAGTTTTACCAAACATTACTAAACGCATTCTGCTAAACAAACGCGCCGGATGACCGCGTAAACCGCGTAAGCATTAACTAAACAACAAAATTATATAAAAACATTACAAAAATTAGGTCAAAAAAAATAAAAATATACCAGCACATGATTTAATGGTGTGAATTTTGAGCAGCAAAACTAAAACACTCGCTAAATGTGTCATATCACCTGCTAATCTGAATATATTCATTTTTTTTTATAAATTTTTGTTTATAAAAAAAGTTATATAAATTCGAACAGATCTGCTTATTATATTATTATTATATAAAAACAGATCTGCTAATCTGATTGATTTTGATTGGATTTGAGTGTGTGTTTTTTTAGGTGTTTTAGTGTGTGTAAATTTTGGGGGAGATGATGAGTGTTGATGGAATCGGGTCGGGTCGGGTTTTTTTGTTTGTGTTAAAAAAAGTGTTGTGTAATGAAATGGGAGTGGGTGAGTGGTGATGATGATGGAATGGAATTGATTTTCTTTGAGTTTGCTTCACGTTTTTTATTTGTGTCATTTTACCATAATGTCCTTTGGACTGAACCGGACTGGAACCGGTTTGACGGTTTGTCCCATTCAGTAAAAATAACTGGAATAAACTTGTTTGATGTCCGGTTTGGGTTTTCAAAACATTGGATATAGCCACTTAACTTTTGTTGGCAACAAGTTGGAAAACCGCGCGTTGCCGCGGGGTGTTTTTCGAATAGGGAAAGTGTAATAACGGCTGGTAGCTACTTAACGTCAATTTAGTGATTAAGGATTAACTTTGCAACGGACGTATAACATGAAGGACCAACCATGTAAACTATGTGAGGACTAAATATGCAACGAACTTTTGAGATGAAGGACCAATTTGGTATGGATTTTTAAAGAAAATATTAAAGATAACGGCCGTTAGCTAACAGTCGTTAAATATCTAACGACCGTTAGTCCCGACCCGCCTCGCCCAAACCCGACCCGGGCTAAATGGTTTCTACAGTGTTTTGCATGGGTGGGGTTGCCATAAAGGCTCCCAACAAATGTATATATGTATAATGAGTTTATCCTTAACTTTGTTTGACCAATTGATTAAACCACTTAACTTCTTTTGACTATTTAAAGTGCGTTTGTTTGAGGGTGTAGGGATGGATTTGAACATGAGAGTAATAAATAATGTTTGATTGACAAAATTTAGCTTTTAAACTTTTGGGCCCACTATTCTCTAATTCCACACTAGTAGGGTGGGTTTTATACAAACCTATTGGGCTCATTTTATTTCTCTCACACCACTTTCATATTTTTATTAAAATGTCAATTTTAAATGCAATTTAATTATAATATAAACTTAAATATATTTTTTCTCTCTTAAATTTTTCACCTCAAATCCCAATTTAAATCTAAATTCAACCATATCTATAAATCAAACGTCCCTTAGTTTAATCCTTTAAATTTAAAGGTCTATTTAGTTTGTAAATGGATTTAGAATTTAGATTTGAATTTGACGTAGGAGAGAAAATATATAATTTTAAAATATATGTTTTCTTAATAATTTAAAATAAGAAAGAGAAAATGAGAGAGATTTGTATGTGTGAGAGAGAAAGAGAGTTAGAAATAAAAGAGTGTGAGTGAGATTGGGGTTGTGTATAAAACCCACCAAGTCTTGCAACATTGGGTTTGTTGCAATGATTACATTTTTCAATGCTTAAAGATACAAATCAAACATATAAAATTAGGAGTGAAGCTAAAACCCCATCGAAAAAACGTATAATTTGCGTGGTGAATTCTTTTACTTAAATTACATCAATGAATTGTAAGTGATTTCTTAGATTTCTTTATCTCCAATAAAATTTATCCTTAAAGTTATGGCTAAATTCGAAACTAGTTAGTTTTTTGTTTAATATATGAATGGTAATGATTTCCTTTCATGTGATGATCGGTGGCCTCTACTGTTAGCCTGTTACTACAAGAAAAGCACCAACTATTTTGCTTTCATGTGTTTTAGGGAGTGCCCATCATATCTAAAAGAAGTGTTTCAAATTTAATATTTGCAGCTCCTAGGTGTTCTGAAATTCCATAATTGGTTGCACTCCTGGGTATTTTTTAGAAGAAGTATGACAGTTTTTTGTTAGTGCCACTTTTGACCTACAACCCGATAGTAGTGTAAACCGAATGGTGATTATCTTGATAATCCTACAGGCGTTTAATTTTTTTATAACTATTAATTATTCACTGCCTTATTATAGTTTTATGAATTTTATAGCTTATAGATATGTTAATTCTTATTTATTTTTCTTCTAAACAGCAAATGTGAAAGAATTCTGCAGAGAAGGTGGCAACTTTATGTTTTTTTCTTGATAAAATATTGTTGTCAATTGGTTATGAGATGACTTATGTTTGTTGTTTCATTTGTTGCAGAAGATGATCTGTTGATGCAGATTTTGATCCCCACTCAATCGCTCCAAGTGTTGGAAGAGGGAACGAGGTTAATTATTTTAGTTTATTTTGGTTTGTGCAATGCTTATGTCTCATTGTGGTAGTTTTTAATTGCCATTCGTTTAAATTGCGAATCGTATCTACTGCTTTAGGCATTGACTATTTAACGTTTCTATAGGAATTACTAGCTTGCCATAATAAATTATCTCTGAATTTTTCTTAAACACTCTTATCACAAGTGACCATTTACTACAATAATATTTGAGGAATCTCATTTGAAATGCTAATCCCTTCCTTGCATCATGACCATTGGATGTTCAGCATGTCGCTGCCAATTTACAAGAGACACTGAAGTGAACTTCCAATACTAACCAAAAGTACGTTTGAAATGTCTAAAAACTTTAATAATTTCTGTAGACAAGTCATTTTTTTTGCATGCATAAATACTTTTAACTTACCAGTTTTTAACATCTTTGATGAAAAGGTCCCTTTTACCCTTAAAATGGTTACACACATATAATTTAGGCTGCTGTTTTGTAATATGCTAGACTCTTGCAAGTTTAGTTCTAATAAAATGTGTAACCGGGTTCAATATCTACATGATTTGTGCTTTTGTAGGTCCCATGAGGGTATGTATTTGAATATAATTGACTACATTTTTTATGAGCATAACATTGATATAGAATCCGGATGCCTAAAGAAAGTGAAGGCTATGTCATAACACAAAACCTCTATAGTGTAGTTTGATTGAATAAAGAAGTGCATATGTAATTAATTCTTATTATCTTTTGTTAAATGAAAGTACATTATATATTTTTGTAGCCACCAACGTTGTTTTAGTTAAGCGGTGGCCTTCTCAATTTAAGTTGTGGTCAAACAAACGTTGTGTACGAATAAATTTTATTTCGTCTATGAATATGTACCATGTAATTTAAATGTTTTCATACTTTTCATTGTTCTTTTTACATATAACACATGAACATTAATTCTATTTCCAATTTTTGTGTCTAAGATATTTGCCGTTATCCACTATTTATTTACGTCCAATTAAACTTCGTCAAGTAATATAATGAATTGTTCAAAAAAAAAAAAAAAAAAAAAAAAAGTAATATAATGAAGCTAGCCCGCTCATCCGGACGGGCTATGAAGCTAGTATATATATACGTATCTAATTTTGAGTTAGAAGATATATTACTTGAAACCTTTATAGTTATCAACAACTTTTTTCATTTAAATACTTTGTGGTCATCTGTTTATGTATAAGTTTGTTGTTTAAGAACAAACATACGACATGTTTGAGTAAGTGAAATGTAAGTTAATTTTAACGTGAAATAGCTATATATTTTGAAAAACACACAAATCAACATCATAATATAGTCTTTGATAAAAACTACAAAGACACTACAAGTACGGAGTTATGAATTTAGAATCACTAATGTGCTAGGAAAAGTGTTTAGTACCCGCGTCTTAGCGATTCTCCATTACTTGTGTAAGATTACACCCTCGTCGTGTTCTTCCTTATATGTCGGAGATATAAAGCGTGTGCACGGAACTATTGGGCATGTGAAAAAATTTGAGTTCAAGTGTATATAAGTTTCACGTTATAAAAGCTTATGTGACATTTTTGGTATCCTGGTCATACCTAGTGTCCTTGACTCCTTGTAAATATCAAAGAGACGTCTCATTTAGACCAATTAAATGATCAAAATATTAACTAAAGTGGATTTTAATCAACTAAAATTTTAAGGTTTTAGTATTTTGCAATCCTAAATAAAATAAAATAGCCCATAAGTGTTGAAATCTAGCATTTGGGATTTTTAAGGATTTAAAGTAAGATGGTTGGTTTTATTAATTTGTTGTTCATTTGATATGTAAAGAGTTTGATTTTTTTAAAAATAAGGCATGAAAACTATGACAATCTAACATGGAGTGATGCAAGTAAGAAAATAACAAGGAGTGATGCAACTAAGAAAATAACATAAAAGTCTCAACAAAATATACAACTAGTACTTAAACATAGCTCTACATTTAAATTAATAAATAAACAACAGTAATTGTACCCCTACTTAGTATGCTAGATTTATCCCCATGTTGAGGAACTAGGAAAGCGAAAAAATTACTTGTCGTTGTAAATAAAACACATGATAAACTAAAAATTATTATATGTATAGAGGCCGTAATTAATCATGAAACTAAAAATTACTTTTAACGTGGGCTAGAAGTTAGACAATTGTGAGTCTGTGACAATCAAAACTTAAAACAACGAAAAAAACTTTCAATTTCTTTTTTCTACTTTTGACACACAACATTTTATAAAGAATTACAGCTTGGTCAAATTACCCTTTGATGTATTTCAAACTCTAATTACCAACTAAAAAATTATGGCAGGTCATGTTTGTTATCAATGGCGCCTTGTTAAAAAATACAAAACCATCCGAGCTAAAAGAGGAGAAAGGAAAAATACGATTAGTGTCTAAGCTAAAATTGAATTGGTTAATAAAACTATAAAAGAACTAATTTACTCTTTGTTGTGAACAATCAATTTTGGTTGCCTATACATATTGATAACGAGGAGGATTGCCCCTCGTGTTGCACCGGGGCGGGTACGTATCAAAATCTGTAATTAGTTTTAGTTCGGATATCATTTCATATCTTGTTAGATTTGAACATAGATAAAAAAAAATAATAATAATAACAAAAAAAAAAAAAAAAAAAAAAGGTGTGGCGGTAGATGTTAAACGCATGGAGATGATAATTACCCTCTATATAATAACACAAGGATGATAGTTTTTATGACAGTAATAATACTAACATAGTAACATCTTCAGCGTATGTATATATATTTTTGTTTGTATCGATTATAAATAGTTAAACTTCAAGGACCATTCAATTATAATGTGAAACACTTGTTTAATATTATAACAAAATTGACTTAAAATACAAAGTTAACAAATATCAAGTAATTTCTAAATTTTTAGAAGAAAGATAAATTTCAGGGACCATTATGCTAACACTTCATTTATGATTAAAAAAAATAGTAATAATAATAATAATGATGAAAAAAAAAAAAAAAATCGAACCTTCGTCTTTTTTGAAACCTAGTCCTTTTTACACTTCATTTATGATTATAGCTATGGAAGATAAATCCTAAAACAGTAACAACTAATATTCCACACAATTGTTATTATCAAAAATTAGATAAATGATTCCATTAACTTAAACATCCTTATAAACCAACTTATTTCTTTCTAACATATCTCTTTATCTATGGCATCAATAAGCTCATTTCCATATTCAGTTGTACAACAAATAAGTCCTCTAGCAAGAGGTAATCCTTACAAGCGAATACATTCAACAAAAACCACCCGAATAACTGTCAATGCAGCTGAGTCCCACGTAAGGCGATCAACAAAATACAAACCATCATCGTGGTCATTTGATCATATTCAGTCACTCTCTAGTAAATACACAGTACGGTTATTATTTCATGTTCATATATAAACCATTATGGCGACATTTAAGAATTCAACCTACGCAGGGAGATGATTATGTGGCAAGAGCAAATACTTTGAAGGACGCAGTGAAGACGATGATCCTAAAAGCAGGAAATTTGTTGAGAATTCTGGAGCTAGTTGATGAGTTGCAAAGACTAGGAATATCGTATCTTTTTGAGGAGGAAATAAGTAATATCTTGGAAACGATTTACTACAATTACTATAAATTTCCTGAAAATTGGAATAAAATCAATTTGAACCTAAAGGCTCTTGGCTTTCGACTACTGAGACAACATGGTTATCATGTTCCTCAAGGTAACATTTCGATGAAGTATTTATTTTCATAGAAAATTATAGGCTACTTAAAGTTTAGGTGATATATGGAAACACTTGTTACAATTTATGTTTGTTTACATTCTTCTTTATATTTAGAGATATTTCTCAACTTTAAGGACAAGAATCAAAATCTTAATTCATACTTACTCAAAGATGTTGTGGGAATGCTCAACTTGTATGAGGCATCTTATCATTCGTTTGAGGATGAAAGCATATTGGACGACGCTAGAGACATCACAACCAAGTATCTCAAAGAAAGTTTGGAGAAGATTGATGGGAGTATCTTTTCATTAGTAAGTCATGCTTTGGAGCAACCGCTTCATTGGAGGGTACCAAGAGTAGAGTCGAAGTGGTTTATTGAAGTGTATGAGAAAAGAGGTGGCGCAAGTCCCACATTAATTGAGCTTGCAAAATTGGATTTCGATATGGTCCAGGCTATCCATCTTGAGGATCTAAAACATGCATCAAGGTATCATATATTTCCAATCACATTATCACGATATATGTCACAATAACAAGTGGTTAAGCTATAACTAAATGATCCCAGATGAGGTCGCTAATCATGATGCAAAACTGATAATACCTGACGATTAATAGGTGGTGGAGAAATACAAGTTGGGATACCAAGTTAAACTTTGCAAGGGACATGCTAGTGGAGAATTTCCTGTGGACAATTGGTTTCAGTTACTTACCAAACTTTAGCCGTGGGAGGAGAACGATAACTAAGGTCGCCGCTATGATCACCACTCTCGATGATGTCTATGATGTGTATGGTACTTTGGGCGAACTAGAACTATTCACTGATGTTATAAACAGGTAAACGCTAAAACAATCTTACTTTCCTTATTACTAGTATCGACATGAATTATAAAAGACATGATTTTTTTTTTTTTTTTTTTTTTTTTTTGAATTTCGTAGATGGGATATAAAGGCGATTGAACAACTCCCGAATTACATGAAGATATGTTTCTTTGGACTTTACAAGTCTATAAATGATATCACGTATGAAACTTTGGCAAACAAAGGATTCTTCATCCTTCCATACTTAAAGAAAGCAGTAATACATCCATCTTCTTTGGCTATATTTGTATAACAAAATTTCATTTGTGATTATTGACATGTTAATAAATCAATTCAGAGTTTTCACCTTAAAAAGTTAACTTTGCAGTGGGCAGATCTATGTAAGTCGTACCTAGTAGAAGCTCAATGGTACCACCGTGGACATAAACCAACACTAAACGAGTATTTGGACAATGCTTGTGTATCGATATCAGGACCTGTAGCCCTTATGCATGTGCACTTTTTAACATCAGCTAGTTCAATCGAAGAAATCCATCAATGCATACAAAGAACTGAGAATCTAGTTCGCTATGTATCACTTATCTTCCGACTTACTGATGACTTGGGGACTTCATTAGTACGCTCTTTAATTAATTATCAGATTTACTGCTATACTTTGCTTTCTTGTTAGATCAAGTTACATAAAGTGCTATTTCATTATATATTCTATTTTCTTTTCCATTTAGACGACATCTGGTAACTTTAACATTCTCTTGTTCTTGTTAGGGTGAAATGGCGAGAGGTAATACTCAAAAATCAATCCAGTTGCACATGCATGAGACCGGTGCTACTGAACCAGCAGCTAGAAGTTATATAAAATCGTTAATCAACAAGACATGGAAGAAACTTAACAAAGAACGCGCAATTGTTAAGTCTGAATCTTCACGGGAGTTTATCGATTATGCAACAAACCTTGCTAGAATGGCTCAATTCATGTACGGTGAAGGAGACAAGGATTTTCGTCTTGATGTGATTAAATCTCATGTATTATCATTGTTGTTTACTCCAATCCAAGGGATATAAACATCAATATGTAACACGATGGTATATATGCGTGAATAAGAAGCTAATGAGATCTTAATATTCTAAAATGGAATGTTTGTCTTCTATGATCATTCTTAATGCAAATAATTATATGGACATACCCATGTAAATGGCGGACCTCGGATAGTTCCACGGATTCATGTAAACACATGAATATTTTTCGTGTATTTTAAAATATCATAGAAAAAAACCCTTGATATTTCTGAAATGCACCATGGAACCCTAAAAGCCTCTCCCCTCTTTAGTGATTTTTAACCCTAACAACCCTCAATCGGTTTTCTTCTAAATCTGCCTAATTCCTTGTGTTTTTGCAGCAATTTGTTTAAAGGGAGTAATCAACACTCGTGTTTATCATGATCCTGAATTTAGTTCCACTTTTTTTTTTTTTTTTTTTTTTTTTTTTTTTTTTTTTTTTTTCACAAGGTTTTAGGTTTTTTAGTTTAATTGTTCCTTAGGGTTTTAAACCGCCTATTAATAATCATTTTTTAAATCGATTTTGTCTATTTATTCTAAGTCGACAGCTCGTAATCACTTCTATTTACTTTACATCGACTATCATTATGGCTAAAGGTTAGGTATTAGTGGTGTGCATGTTTAAAACCCTAATTGTTTCAGTTAGGGTTTTCTTTTTTCTTGGTCGATTGCTTGTGTTTGTTGAATGATGGTTTATTTTATCTATGGTTTACAACTTATGTTAGGGATTTGTTCGTGGGTTAAGAGAGATGGAAAAGGGTTTTCTAAACAACAGTCCTACATCTAAGTCGAGGTCTAATCGGAATAAGGATACATCAACCAGTTTGGCCAATCAAACTAGGTTGAGAAACGAAGAATTGATGTGTAGTGTGAATGTGTCACAACAACATGCGGCTGCTAATCAGGCTGATGTATCAATCGTTACTGGAAAGTATTAATGCTTCTTGTTCACATAATGTTAAGAGTGTCAATTCTCAACATATTGATGTGACGTGTGTTGGTATAGGTAATACGGATCCAAAGGCTGCTTCTACTTCGATGAGTGATAAGGCTACTAAGGTAGATTCTCCTACTTCTTTTGCCAATGTCATTAATGCTACTCGTATGGTCCCAAAATGAATTTTAGAGCATTGGTCAATGAAGATTGTGTTGATAATCATGACACAATGTTGCCTATAGCTGCTATAAAAAGGTTTTAAGCCGGTATGCAAACATACTTGTTGGTTACTTTCTTGGTAAGACCATTTCTTTTCCTTTAGTTAAAAATTATGTTACTAATACATGAGGAAAATTTGGCTTGGCAAACGCTGATGAAGAATGGTGATGTTGTGTTTCTTTTTAAGTTTGCTACTAAGGAGGGTTTGGATCATGTTCTGGAACGAGGTCCTTGGATTATACGTAACTCGCCTATTATTCTTAACAAATGGACTACCACTTTATCCCTGTAAACAAAGTACCGGTTTGGATCAAAATACATAAGGTTCATTTGGTTGCTTATTCTGACGATGGTTTGAGCTTTATTTCTATGCAAGTAGGGAAACATATTATGGTAGATGCTTTTACAAGCTCTATGTGTGTCGAGTCTTGGGGCCGTATTAGTTTTGCTCGTGCTTTAGTTGAATTAAGCACAGATTCAGAACTAAAAAGCCAGGTTACAATGGCAATTCCAAATGAAGAAGGTAATAGTTTTACTACTAAATTATTAATGTCGAATATGAATGGAAACCTGGTCATTATGGTGAATCTAAGACTTTTGGAACATGCTTTGATTGAATGCCAATCGTATTAAGGAGACTGTTCATAGTAATACTAATGTTGCAGCCAAGGCTGCTGATGATTCTACTACTTTGGAAAAGAATGATGATGGTTTCACTGAGGTAAGGCATCGTAAGGATAAAGGTAAGAAGGTTGGGGTTCAAATGTGATGCGAGGATTGCGGCCTCACAAAATGTTTTACCTCTCAAGGGATCTTGAGAAGTTTTGCAATCCTCCAGGCAATGTACATGGTCATTGTAGTGTTGTATAGGTATGTCCGGAGGATTGATCGTTCTCTAGGGGAATAGTGTCGTTAGGATTGAAATGTAGGTCAACTAAGTCTAAAGGTGATGGATGATTCTTTTTGTATTTTTATATTTTTTATAAAAGCAATTAAAATCTCGGTTTTGAAAGAGTGGACGGAATTAGTTGCTAATCAACTAACCCAAGACTACAATTTAAACTAACAAATAGAAAATAAAAATAACAAGAAAAGTAAATTTGGTGGACTTCGTATGATGATACAAACGTGTTTACTTAGACTTAATTACTCCCTAGTTATCTCTTGTTGACTCGTTGAATGTCACAGTGCAGTTATTTTAGTTGAAGCGTTGTATTCCTTAATACAAATCGTGGGGGTGCGCACAATCTTCCCCAACTCTATGAATATTAGTTTCTTCTTATGACGACACATTTAGTACCCTATCATAGAATCATTAACTTCTACTCATGCATTAAATACAATGAATAAAACCGTGGTGCCATCCGATTACGTTGCTTAAGACGTTCAAGCTTGTTACACAAAGGAGGTTAGCCAGTTTTCTTAAGCCTAACGCGAGTCAATCAACTAAACAATAGACAACTAATCAACAATCAATAACTATATTTCATTAGACCTAAGCAAACACAAAACAACCTAAGCTAGCATGTTAAAAGGAAGAAAAGCATAAAAGATAATCAAACAATACATATAGACATATTGAATGATTAACAGATTACTTATCTTCAATGAAACATGAGAGAAAAGAGGGTTTGAGAACCTTTGAAATCTCAGAAAATTCATACTAGGGTTTGCCTCCAAAGTTGCACACTTAATGAATGAAAAATCCTAAATTATATATAGATTTTACAAGCTGACGGCGTCAGGTTATAAGTCCTGACGCCATCAAAATGCCTTGATTAGGGTTTCGTGTTGCGCAATTGAGCTTCTAACGTCGTCACTCTTTAATGCTTCTAGGCCGTCTCGTGTTAACTTAAAGCCTGACGGCCTACTCCCGGCGTCAGGTGTAATTCTTCAAATAGTTTCTGGGGCGTCACGTGTGATCATTTCCAACATCTTCAACTTCAAGTGACGGCGTCAGCGTCCAAAGCCTGACGCCATCAGGTGCATATCCTGACTTTTCCACGACTTTGTTGATTTCTTCATTCTTGAGCCCAAAAACGTCCAGAATGCTCCATATTAATCATGTCCTAAGTACCTAAAATGAGAAAAGAAACGATTTGAGGCAATATTTAACCATATATTCACGATTTAGGGCTTAAATGACCCCCTAAAAATGCGTCAAATAAATCCTTATCAAAATGCCTCAGTAAAAATCGTTTCGTGGTATTGATGTAGATAAAAGGGCTGAATTTAGCCTTTTAAAACCTAAGCAGAAGTATGTACCTGTTTTGAAAAAGCCGGATGCTACTAAAGAGAAAAAAATTAAAAAAGCAATTGCTACATTAAACCCATTTGATGCTCTTGATATGGCCGATGCTAATGATAATAGTATTCCTTGTGCTACAAGTGTTTCTCCTAAGGATGGGGCTGATTTGGAGTCTGGTAGTAAGAAGGAAAGGTTGCTAAAGAAGATAGTGATGATGAGGTTCTTGATTGCCAAAACGATATGGCTAGTTTCTTAGCATCTGGTATACATGTTGTTGCTATTTCTTCTAAGGGTGAAAATGGAGGTGGGGGGGGGGGGGGGGGGGGGGGAAGAAGAGTCTATTAGAAAGTTGAGGGAGAGTTATGGAGACGACCCCTATGATAGCACTAGTACAACCCCTATTGTTGAGAAAATTGGGAAACTTGAAAAGCTAATTATTGAGAGGAAAATTACTCTTGTAGAGGAAAATTGGGGGGGGGGGGGGGGGGAAGAAGAGTCTATTAGAAAGTTGAGGGAGAGTTATGGAGACGACCCCTATGATAGCACTAGTACAACCCCTATTGTTGAGAAAATTGGGAAACTTGAAAAGCTAATTATTGAGAGGAAAATTACTCTTGTAGAGGATGATGGCCAACCTCTTAAAAAGGTTGATTCTTCTTCAACCAAGGTGGGTAACCCTTTTTTTAAGATGGTTAATGTGGTTGATTATGATAGCTATGGCGATCAAGTTCTGGATTATATTGAAGAGAATACTTATTTCGGTGTTGGAGAAAATGAGAGGAGTTTTTTGGAGCAATAGAAAGATGGTATATGTGACTACAATGATTATGATGATGATTATTTTAATGATTATGGCCTATCTACGGCCCAATTAAAGATCTATGACATTAGACTTGGATAGGTTGTTTCTTGCTTGGTTTTGTTTTGATTTTCTAGTTGTGAGTAGATAGTTGGTTCATTTATTACATGTCATGAATGATTTAGTGGTTGTCAAACGGTTGCTTGATGTTAATATGGTATCTCAGCTACATTCTTTTGTACTTAACAGTTTTTTAGAATAATGTATTTTACCAGGTGGAAATCCTTTACCAAAAAAAAAAAAAAAAAAAAAAAAAAAAAAAAAAAAAAAAAAAGCACCATGCAGACATTTTTTTTTATTTTCATGTTGCAAGTCTTATTTGGTTTGGTTCGAGGTGGCTACAACCCATGAAACATTCTTATGAATTATGCACTAATTAAACATGTTTCTGTTTGGTTACAATCAGGATGAGCCACCTTCATGGCAACTTGGCAAGTATATGAAAAAAACCAAAACAACAATAATGTTGAAACACAAAAAGTTTAATAGCTATAGTACAATCACTTTCACGAGCTTTTTGTATTTTTATTCTCATTTATATCCTCCCTCTTATCCATTGACATCCTTTCGTACTTTATCAACAAAATAAACGTGCAATTTTAGTTCAAATGCAATATATCATTAGAGTGTCGAGGCACGTACTCTTATCTTAATATATATCTTAGATATATTTTAGTTTTTAGCATGATAAATTAATATTTTTGATCAACTTAGACGTCAATCATTTTGTAAACATATCACGGTTAATTATATTCACTCTTAACACCTCATGTTTGACCAACATAAGAAATCATAGACAGATCTTTTGCAATTAAACATGAATGGCTAAAGCGAAGTTAACTTATCACGAGATACCTTTTTCATCATATAATAATTTATTATTATTATTATTATTATTATTATTATTATTATTATAATAGTAAATTTTTATTAAAACATAAAACTTTACAGAAAGTTAGAAATGAGTCTAGACACAAGTTGCGCTCTCACTCTTTTCTGAATACAAAATCTTAATAATAATAATAATATTATTATTATTATTATTATTATTATTATTTCATTGATACATAATAAACTTACACAAAGTTGGATGGGAGTCTAGACACAAGCTGTGCTCTCACTCTTTTCTGAATACAAAAGCTTATTTTATGAAAAATAAAGGCACCACTCTTAGCATTATTTGAGTGGCTAATGACAATAGACTTAATATGTGAAAGAATATTCAGAGCCTCTGTATCAAATTCTCCGAATATAGAGAAAGCAAATGGTATGAACTTGTATCCATTGTCCTCACATTTGGACATATACTTCCTCTTTTTCTTCTCCACAGCGTTATGTAAAGTTACCCTAGGAGACCATGAAGTCGCCCCCACACCAGCAAACGGAGAGATTCCAGTCACATCCAAACACGCATCTTTACTTTGGAGCCAATTAAGTAGTAAAAGATCTGTAGGACGTAGCTCATTCCCATCCTCTGAAAGGAAACCCATGGGAGCCTCCTTCCGTACCATAATCCCAACCTTGGAACATATATCAACAAGAATATCACGCACCAGATTATTATTATTATTATTATTATTATTATTATTATTATTATTATTATTATTATTATTATTATTATTATTATTATTATTTGGATTTACATAGAGGTGGAAGGCAAACGGGCAATAAGTTGCGCAGCTAGCCCTTTTTGAACAGCAAAACCAATTATTTTGAAAACAACATCTGTTGATCTAGGTGTTAAAACGCACATTACTATACATAACTCATTGACTCTATTGAGGAACTCCACTGCCTCAGGTGCAAGGAAACTAAAAGTATCAAACGCGAAAGGAATAACAATATGTTGATTTTCAATGCACTTTTTCTCGTGTTTTCCACTTTGTATGAGGCAGCTTTCAAAGCCGCCTGTCCTACTGTAAAACCATGGCTACCCGAACCTACTAGAGGAGAAACCCCGGTTAGATCCATACACGCATGTTTCCCTCAAACTCATCCAAACACCAAAACGTCTGCGGTCTGAGTGTGGATCTTCGATCCAACGAGTCAGTCAAAAAGTTCATAGGTGCTACTTTTTTGATGGAGATCTCAGCACGCCTACAAACGTCAAAAAAGACATCCCTAACCATATCATGTCTGTACTTGAAGCACGGGAGCTCTTTGCAATGAACCACATGTTTTCTAAAGGAATCCAAACACGTTTTCCAACAAACTGGACATATCTTATCAGCCGGAAATAAATGAATAATAAGATGATACTTAAGGATAGTACGATATTCTACTGGTGACATATGTTGACCTACCCTGTCTATGAGAAATGAGGATAGCTAGTAGAAAATCATGGGCATGTAAATCCCGTAGACACTCAAAAATATAGAAACACAAAAAGTTTAATAGCTATAGTACAATCACTTTCACGAGCCTTTATTATTATTATTATTATTATTATTATTATTATTATTATTATTATCCCTCTTATTCATTGACATCCTTTCGTACTTTATCAACAAAATAAACGTGCAATTTTAGTTCAAATGCAATATGCTCTTATCTTAAAAAACTACTTTCTGTCACACAGTCATGTCAAAGACTTCCATATTCTTGACTATTTCACTAAAAAGTGCACTCGCAAATGTTTTTTGGAGTTTTAAGAGGGCGGTGTCCTTATTAGTGAAACCATTAAACTCAAAGCTTGGAATCGTATGACAAAACATATTTCTTAGTTCATTTATGTTGTAATACGACATAGAATAATCTTGTCCTACATTTATCCATCGCTCTATAAATAGTACAAATTAGATGAATGATTTCATTAACTTAAAAATCCTTATAAACCAACTTATTTCTTTCCAACATATCTCTTTATCTATGGCATCAATAAGCTTTCCATATTCGGTTGTACAACAAAAAAGTCCTCTAGCAAAAGGTAATGCTTACAAGCGAATATATTCAACAAAAACCACTAGAATAGCTGCCAATGCAACTGTCAATGCGGCTGACACCCACGTAAGGTGATCAGCAAATTACGAACCATCATCGTGGTCATTTGATCATATTCAGTCACTCTCTAGTAAATACACGGTACAATTATTATTTTGTGTTTACATAATGAACCTTTATGGCTACATTTAAGAATTCAACCAACACAGGGAGTTGATTATGTGGCAAGAGCAAATACTTTGAAGGACGCAGTGAAGACGATGATACAAAAGTCAGGAAATTCGTTGAGAGTTCTGGAGCTAGTTGATGAGTTGCAAAGACTAGGAATATCGTATCTTTTTGAGGAGGAAATAAGTAATCTCTTGGAAACGATTTACTACAATTACTATAAATTTCCTGAAAATTGGAATAAAATCAATTTGAACCTAAAGGCTCTTGGCTTTCGACTACTGAGACAACATGGTTATCATGTTCCTCAAGGTAACATTTCGATGAAGTATTTATTTTCTTAGAAAATTATAGGCTACATAAAGTTTAGGTGATATATGGAAACACTTGTTATAATTTATGTTTCTTTACATTTTCTTTATATTTAGAGATATTTCTCAACTTTAAGGACAAGAATCAAAATCTTAATTCATACTTACTCGAAGATGTTGTGGGAATGCTCAACCTGTATGAGGCATCTTATCATTCGTTCGAGGATGAAAACATATTGGATGACGCTAGAGACATCACAACCAAATATCTCAAAGAAAGCTTGGAGAAGATTGACGGGAGTATCTTTTCATTAGTAACTCATGCTTTGGAGCAACCGCTGCATTGGAGGGTACCGAGAGTTGAGGCAAAGTGGTTTATTGAACTATATGAGAAAAAGAATAGCATGAATCCCACATTAGTCAAGCTTGCAAAATTGGATTTTGATCTGGTCCAGGCTATCCATCTTGAGGATCTAAAACATGCATCAAGGTATCATATATTTCCAAATATGTTAATTATCACGATATATAGCACTATAACAAGCGCTAAAGCTGTAATTAAATGATCCAAGATGAGGTTGCTAATCATGATGCAAAACTGATAATACCCGACCATGAATAGGTGGTGGAGAAATACAAGTTGGGACCAAGTTAACCTTTGCAAGGGACTTGATAGTGGAGAATTTCTTGTGGACAATTGGTTTTAGTTACTTACCAAACTTTAGTCATGGGAGGAGAACAATAACAAAGGTCGCCGTTATGATCACTACTCTTGATGATGTCTATGATGTGTTTGGTACTTTGGGCGAACTAGAACAATTCACTGATGTTATAAACAGGTAAATGCTAAAACAATCTTTCTTTCAATTCCTTATACTAGTATCGACATGAGTTATATAAGACATGGCTTTTTATTATTTTTTATTTTTTTTAAATTTCGTAGATGGGATATAAAGGCGATTGAACAACTCCCAGATTATATGAAGATATGTTTCTTTGGACTTTACAACTCGATAAATGATATCACACATGAAACTTTGGCAAGCAAAGGATTCCTCATTCTTCCATACTTAAAGAAAGCAGTAATACATCCATCTTCTTTAGCTATAGTGTATAGCAAATTTTGTTTCATTTGTGATTACGGACATTATTAACAAATCAATTTAACTTTGCAGTGGGCAGATCTATGTAAGGCATACCTAGTAGAAGCTCGATGGTACCACCGTGGACATATACCAACACTGAACGAGTACTTGGACAATGCTTGTGTATCGATATCAGGACCTGTAGCACTTATGCATGTGCACTTTTTAACATCAGTTAGTTCAATTGAAGAAATCCATCAATGCATACAAAGAACTGAGAATATAGTTCGCTATGTATCACTTATCTTCCGACTTACTGATGACTTGGGGACTTCACTGGTACGCCCTTTAATTAATTACGAGTATAAGATTTATTGCTATACATCATATTTTTGTTACATCAAGTTACATAAATTGCGATTTCATTATAGTTGTATTTTCACTTCCATTTGGACGACGTCTCGTAACTTTAGCATTCTCTTGTTCTTTTAGGGTGAAATGGAAAGAGGTGATACTCTGAAATCAATCCAGTTGTACATGCATGAGACAGGTGCTACTGAACCAGAAGCTAGAGGTTATATAAAATCGTTAATCGACAAGACATGGAAGAAACTTAACAAAGAACGAGCAATTGTTAACTCTGAATCTTCACGGGAGTTTATCGATTACGCAACAAACCTTGCTAGGATGGCTCAATTCATGTATGGTGAAGGAGACAAGGATTTTGGTCTAGATGTGATTAAATCTCATGTATTATCATTGTTGTTTACTCCAATCCAAGGGATATAAATATGTAACACGATGGTATATATGCGTGAATAATTAGAAGTTAATGAGATCTTAATATTGTCAAATGGAATGTTTGGCTTCTATGATCATTCTGCTTAATGCAAATAGTTATATGGACATACCCATGTAAATGGTGGACCTAGGATAGTTTCACGGGTTCACGTGAACCACATGAATATTTTTTGCTATCACTCATATTTCTGGTATATAACATCTTCAAATGAGGTATGTTCTGTCCGATCCTCAACTATATCATTTTTTTGTTAAAGTTGATAATAGTGGGTTGTTATGATTCAATTATGTATATTCTAGTAGGCCTTGTGCATGTATATTTTCATACTCCGTATTTTTGTTTTTTTTTTTTTTCATGCTTAATCTATTTTATTAGTTTGTCATTGAATAATATCTCTTATGTATACTATGAATCCCTTTATATGTCATCTTTATGTTGTTCACAATTTTGATTTTGATCGTTGGCCTCAATTGGGTCAGAAAAAGTGTTGTGAATGATCAAATGGCTGATCAATGGTCCCAAAAAAGTTAACTTTTTATGCACTTGATATGTCTTTGACCATATATGTCGATCATGATTGCGACGAATTTGGTTGATCATGCTTTTGCACTTGGTTCACTTTCTTACTCTACAGGGTGTTTGGCTTTTCCATTTCTGGTTTAAGTCTCAGCACTATACACCGCTGCCGCTAGGCGCGGATACTCACCTAGTTTTGACAAATGTAATTACAACACCTACGGAATTTCATTTATCTAGAAACATATAAAATTCCTTGGGTAGACGAAGCATGAGGAAACTAGGAAACAGGAATGCATTCGAAACAAGCATTGAGCTTCTTGGTAGGCAATAGTTGTGGCTCTTGAATAACCCATAGATCCTCAACTTCCAACCCGAGCTTCACCTCTGGACTTTTCAGACTACGCCTTCCCTCTTCAGCCATCATTTTTCCATTATTATTTCCGCTCTTTGCTGTTCTTTGTTTGAAAATCAGTTATTTTTGGCGCACAAATGATTCTACTCTCAAATGGGTTAGTTATTCTTAGATATGTCAACGTTTGTGATTTCTTTTGAGTGTTTAATCTGGGCCGTCGATGTATATCAGATGGAATATGAAAGTGTGGACCGTTGATGGATGTAAGACTGCTATAGTTTACAATTGATGGTCAAACAACCTAGCTTTCATTTCAAAACTCATACTCATATATCTAACTTATGAGGAAAATTTCATTACTAGCTTGCATTATGAAGAAAAATAAGTACTATAAACAGGTCAAAAGTTTGAAATATATATGTCAAGAACTATATAATAATCGTAAACTAGCTAACGGCTATGTTTGTTTAATAGTAACAGCAAATGGCATGTTTTTCATCTGGCAATGTTTTTCGGCTTGAAAGAAATGGCCAAATGGACATGCAAGAGTGATCGGATGTTATTTTCTAAGTTGAGATTGCAGGTTGTTGGCTGCATGTTATTACAGCCAGGATGTTAGAAGGTGACTTAAACTTTTATGGTTGTTTGGTAAATTGTGACTTGTCCTGCAAGTTTGTTTAGAATTTGAAAACTCTTTATTACGGTTTGTTTGGTGCTTATAAATAGAGGTCAATGTCATTAGTTTGTTAGTACCTTTTGAATTTGTGGTTGGTACCGTTTGAATTAGAATTTGGTATTTGTGGAATTAGAATTTGTCTTTGAATTTGGTTTTGTATTTGGTTTGATAATTTGAATAAAAGCTTCCGCTTCGTTTATTTGCTTTTGTTTGTTTGTTTCGTCTTTTGAATTACAAACAAGTGGTATGAAGAGACAGGTTTCGTTTAGCCATAAAGAAGAAGAAAAAGAAGAAAAAAATTTGGTTCGCTTGGGGTTTGTTCGAATTGATGTTTGACTAGATTTTAGTTTTGAAGAATTCGCTTTAGGTTTTTTGGGAATAAATCTGATATTCGGCTCATGGTTATTATTCGTATATAGGTTTTGAGTATAAAGTTGGATTGTTGTTTTGGACTCATGCGTTTGAACTTGGGCCGATAAAGAAATATTGGGTTTTTGAATTCGTTTGTTTATAAATTTGGTTTGTTAGTCAACAACATTGGCTTTTTTGTTCGAATTTTGGTATTTGTATTTGAAGACCGTAATCCTTATTAGATAAGTGGGTCATAAGAATTATTATCTATATCATATTTGAGGCATTTGAATTATCAGAGCTCGTTCGTCAAGTTATTTATTAACTTGAATTTGTTTGATACTTGGATAATAAGTTTGAACTTGGACCGTAATACTTATCGATAAGTGGGTCATTAGAATTTGAATTTGATATTTGGGTCGTAATTCTTATTATATAAGTGGACCACTGGAATTTGAATTTGATTTTCGGAATTTGAAGATCGATTTGGCCTTTAAAGACTTGGTTCAAGTCGTTTGAATTTGTTAGATTGCTGGAATTTGCTAGTTTGAAAATTTGGATATTCGTTCGTCGGACTTTTGAAGTTGGTTTCCTGAATTTGTTTGTTTTTGTTGAAGATCATTTGAGCCGATTTGTTTGTTTGGTTAGCCGCTTTGAATTTGTCGGTTAACATTTGATTGTTTGTTTTGAAGTTATCGGCATTTGATTTGGATTGAATTTGTTTTGGATTGCTTTTGGGAATCGATCGTTTGATTTGAATTTGGCTAGCATCTCTGGCATTTGGAATTTGGAACTTTGGATTTGATTTGAAGCATGTGGAGGAGTTTAAGTCACGGTGGAGATTGTTAGAAGGTAACTTAAACTTTAAGGGTTGTTTGGTAAATTGTGACTTGTCCTGCAAGCTTGTTTAGAATTTGGAAACTCTTTGTTACAGTTTGTTTGGTGCCTATAAATAGAGGTCAATGTCATTATTTTTGTTAGTACCTTTTGAATTTGTAGGTTGTACCATTTGAATTATAATTTGGTATTTGTGGAATTAGAATTTGTCTTTAAATTTGGTTTTATATTTAGTTTGATTATTTGAATAAAAGCTTCTGCTTCGTTTGTTTGCTTTAGTTTGTTTGTTTCATCTTTGAATTACAAACACAGGATATCACCAATTTTAATGTGTTACTATATTTATAGGATGAAAATTTGAAAAGACAACTCGAAGACTAAGCAAAGGCATCTAACGGGAACTAGCTGCGAAGGAGCAACAAGAGGCTGCTGAGGATCAGGAAAGGGCAGCAGAGGAACGAGTGAAAGAACTAGAGAAACAAGTGAAAGAGATTGCTAAAATGTTGAAAACACCAAAACCGCCACCTTCCCCACCTCCCAGTTAGTTAGCTATTTGTCTATGTATATGGAACATTCGACCTTGGATGCTTAGGTACTACTTGAATTTGAATATTTTGTTAACACGTTAGAAACTCAAAACTCAAATGACTTTCTACAACCGAACTTTTTTTGATAGTGTTGTATAAGCTTGGATCTAGCAAACTTTGAACACGTTAGTTAGTTTTTGTGATATGAAATCTGTTGGTGGGTCTCTTTATATTGTTGAGTATTTTATTGTTTATATATAATTTTTGCAAAAATCCGAAATCTGTCAGATGAAATACGAATGAAATTTTGTGAGAAATTACTAGGAATGAAAGTCAAATTATGTAGGAATCAATAGGAAACCAAACTGAAACTTCGTTGGGAGTTGGTAGGGAATAAATAACAAAATTCCGTCACTAAATGCCTATAAAAAGTTGCTCGGATACGTGACGATTACTACAAATTTCCTGAAAAGTGGAATAAAATCAATTTGAACCTTAAGGCACTTGGCTTTCGACTACTGAGAGAACATAGTTATCATGTTCCTCAAGGTAAAATTTTGATGAAGTATTTATTTTCTTAGAAAATTATAGGTTAAGTAAAGTATAGGTGATATATGGAAACACTTGTTATAATTTATGTTTTTTTACATTTTCTTTATATTTAGAGATATTTCTCAACTTTAAGGACAAGAATCAAAATCTTATTTCATACTTACTCAACGATGTTGCTGGAACATAGTTATCTGCCACTGAGGATGAGCTACCCAAGAACTCCTCAGAGAGGGTTCAAGATAATCCTGATAACTAGGATGAAGGGTCAGGCAATCAAGAAACGGTTCATTTGGATGATGATCAGGGAACAAAGCTAAATGATGAGTCAAAGGACACTGATGAGCCTAAGTCAGACACTATTCCTCCATTAGGTACAGATAAAAGCTGTCTTAGGAAATACTAGTTTAGAACATTCATTATTGTCCTGTGTGACTCCATTTTGGCCTGACTCGTTACATACATAATGCCTGGGTCTGAGGGCCTGACTATTAGGTTTCTAAACCACACTCAGTTAGGGCTGCAATCGAGTCAAGCTGAGCTCGAGCTTGGCTCGAAACAAAAATAGTAGGCTTCAGCTTGGCTTGATATACAGCTTGTCAAACTTTAATCATCTAAGCTTGAGCTTGGCTTGAGTAGGTTTCAAACAAAGCTTGAGCTTGGCTTGAAAAACTTAAATGGATAGAAAAACATTGTGTTTAATAGCCAAACTCATCAATAAATATATTTATAAAGTAAAATAAACTAAAACAATATTTGAAAACCAAATTAGTAGCCAAGTTAGTAGCTCACATTATCTCAAAATAGTAGCACCGTCTATAAAATATAGATTTAAAAGATGGGACTGTTACTCATGCTTAACAAAAACATCTCACTAGTCCCTAGTTTATCATATACTCTGTAAATGGTTTATTTTTCTCCATGTAGACGATATTCAACACATAGTATAAATATCGATTAAACTATAAATATGACTAGTTTTTGTTGATGTTAACACTTAACATTATCAAATAAAAGTTTTTGATAAGTAAACTTACAAATTTTCTGGAAAAATCAAGATAGAAGCTTACTTGGTTTTTGAATAATATAAGAAGAGACGAGATGCTAGAATACAAATCGTTAGATTACTTAGGGTAAAAAGTCCATTTAGAATACATTATTCATTTGTTTATGAAATAAGTCCTTATAATTAGGGTATTACTCAAATTAGCCCTTAATTACTTATGTAAATTTATTATGAAAATAAATATATATTAAAGCTTGAAAAAGCTTGATAAGAGCTCGAGCCGAGCTATCAAAAACTTGAGCTTGACTCGTTATATGTTTCGAGCTAATTTTTGGGTTTGAGCTTGCTAAAAGCTTGGCTTGATCGAGTCAAACACGAGCTCGAGTTGCTTGTATATATGTATATGTATATATGTATATGTATATATATATATATATATATATATATATATATATATATATATATATATATATATATATATATATATATATATATATATATATATATATATATGGAAGAGATCCGGTGCGGATTGGGTTTTAAGTAGGGATAGTGCGGATTAATATCATAGTAACATTCAAAAAAAAATTCAAAAAAATCTGAAAAAAAATAATAAAAAGAAAAAGGACAAAAAATAATTAAGAATCGCTGAAAAGAAACTGAAAAAAGAATCATTTTCATGGTTAAAATGTATTATGATACTGTGATTTTTTTTAATATCACTATAACACTCATACTTATGTTTTGAATTTTTTTAATATCACCGTAAGTTTTTTAATATCGTAATGAAAAAAAACAATGATATTAAGCTTTTTACTAATATCAAAGTAACTTTTTCAATATCAAAGTTCGTTTTTTCATGTATAAAAGCTTAATATCACATTGGTTTTATAATATCACCTTACCTATCATAAAACCCTTTCATAATATCCTTAATATCACGGTAGCACTCATAATCACAAAACAAAAAGTGCTCAGAAAAATCTAGAAAAAAAAAAAAAAAAATAAAGAATACAACAATAGTAAGGATCGCTCAAAAGGAAAAAAATTTTTAAAAAAAAAAAAATCGTTTTAATGGTGATTTGGTACCGTGATAGTTGCGTAGATTTTGACTTTTTTACAAAAAGTCAAGATCAGATCTGGAATGGACGGCCTAGATATATCCGCACATCCGCACGAATATAAAAAATCCGCACCAGATCCTCAGTAACCACAACCACAAATTTCAGATGCACCTACAAAAGTGGATGTATCTTTCTTCAAAATTTCCCTCCTAATTTAAAATGTGTGGCTAGAATTACTTCTTACCTTTCTTATTTTAATTATTCTTCTTACTTGATCACTTCCATATATATATATATATATATATATATATATATATATATATATATATATATATATATATATATATATATATATAGGGAAGTGATCCAATGAGAAGAATAATTAAAATAAAAAGGGTAAGAAGTAATTCTAACCACACATTTTAATGTGGGAGGAAAATTTTGAATGAAGATGCATTCATTTTTGTATGTGCATCTAGAATGTGTGGTTGTGGTTACTTCTTATCCTTCCCATTTTTATTATTTTTCTTATTTGATCCTAACTCTCTCTCTCTCTCTCTCTCTCTATATATATATATATATATATATATATATATATATATATATATATATATATGTATATATATATATATATATATATATATATATATATATATATATATATATATATATATATATATATATATATAATTTTGAGGTTTTGGAAGGATATATATGCAATTCTCCTTTTATATATGCTAGGAAGAAATAAGCAATTTTTTTAAGAGAAATGCTAACGACAACCTTAAGGGTTGTATTTAACAATGAACTTTTCATAAAATTATGTGATATTAATTAAGACATTGTGAGAAACCAACTCTTTATTTTTCCCTAATATGACCAATGGTAAATGTGAATTGTATTTGTATTTGAGAAATCCTACGAAGTGGTTAATGATTTTTAGTGATTTTATTTGAACATTGTGTATTGTCTTAACATAAAATTCGGTAATTAGTTGTTAACAACAACCCTAAGGGCTGCTGTTAGCAAAACCTTTATTTTAATTAGCATTTAAATAGCCGGTTATTTTATGTTGTTTATTTGATATCATATTAATTTTTTTTCTCACATTTTAATTTTAAATATAAATAAAAAGGATGTCCTTTTGCTAGTTCAACAGTAAAACTCAAGAAGATAATTGGCAAAAATCATCCATGCGATTTACTAGTGATTACAAAAACAATATCAGAATGAGCAAAAATCTTCCATGCGGTTTACTTGCGATTACATAAACAGTATCTGATCTAAATATATGTGTCAATTGTGTAATGAAAAGTATCTTTTTGCAAGGCTTTTATTTTCTACAAAGAAATAATCAATCACTGCATTTTTTTGGGTAAGGGAGGTTCTTAAACAAGCAATTTTATGTTGTATCGTCAAGTTCGTTAGTTAAGATGTAAACTTGGGTTTTATACGTGAGAATTGGATTGTTATGGCGATATCGCATGGCAATGTTAACAAAAGTTTGCCGAATAACTCGACAAGAAGTTTGTTTGTGTCTATCTATCTACTAGACGAGCATAGACAATACAATGTGTACTTACTTTAGTTTTAAAGTGCATGTATAGGCTGAGAGGTATATAAGGCTGCATGCAGAAGAGGCCAACGATCGACACAGACGATCGATCTTAGTCGATCGTGGTTTGTGTGGGAATTCGGTCGAGCAACGAAAATGAACCAAATAGGTCGAGATCACGATCAACATTTTACAAACTATTGCTTTTGAAAATTAGCCGTTGGCTTTCAAAAAAAAAAAAAAAAAAAAAAAAAAAAAAAAAAAAAAAATCTTTTAAATACCTTATTTCACAAACCTCATTTCAAACCTCATTCAATCATACCATGAATTCTTTCGAGATCTTTTTTGCCAATTAGTCTTCGGATGACGAAAATGAAGTTAATATCGAGTTTTTAATGTTTGCGGAAGATTGTTGGGAGGCTTATCAAGCGTCACAACCTAAAGAAACACGAAACCAAATTACCAGGGATCGTTTGAGTGCTCATAACCGTTTAGTGACTGCTTACTTCTGCGCTAACCCAACATACGGCGAAGAACAATTCCATGATCGTTTCCGAATGAGCCGAAGACTATTCACACGAATTGTTAGAGAGGTAACCGATCATTCACCTTATTTCCAAGAAACTCCTAGTTGTACGGGCTTACTTGGTATTTCTCCATTGATGAAAGTTACTTCTTCAATTCGTCAATTGGCATACGGAGTGAATCCTGATATGCTAGACGAGTATGTGCAAATGGGTGCGTCAACAATTCATGAGTGTCTCTATAAATTTTGTGAGGTCATCATGGAGTTATATGGTACAGAGTATTTGCGAAAGCCGACGGTTACTGACGTTGACAGACTCTATGAGCATCACTATCGAGTTCATGGTTTTCCTGGCCTGATAGGCAGCATTGATTGTACAGATTGGCCGTGAGAGAATTGCCCACATGCTTTAAAAGCACAATTTTGTAGGGATGATCACGGGAAAACTCCTTTCATTTTATTGGAAGCAATCGCCTCCCAAGATTTATGGATTTGGCATGCGTTCTTTGGTGTCGCCGGGATGAATAATGATGTAAATATTTTACGTGCATCGCCTATTTTCAATGATCTCAAAACGGGGAGAGCACCGGATGTGGAATTCTTTGCTAATGGCGTGCCTTATAAACGGGGATATTATCTTGCTGATGGGATATATCCGGAATACTCTGTTATTGTGAAGTCCATTAAACATCCAGGGACGCATGATGAAAAGCGTCAGTTGTATAAGAGGATGCACGAAGCAGCAAGAAAAGATGTGGAACGTGCTTTTGGTGTACTAAAGAAAAAGTTCCTAATGATTAAACATCCGGCTAAGGGATTTAACAAAGAGCGTCTTGGACATATTATGTACACATGCATCATATTACATAATATGATAATTCAAGACGAAGGGCGGGCGATATCTCCCGAATTCTTTTCAGCGGAGCAGCACCGTTCTTATGACCCTTTAAGAACGCATGAGGAATTGCTGGAAATTACCAGGGAGATATGCAACAAAACAACTCATCTTAACCTCAAAGCCGATTTGGTGAAAGACATTTGGCATCATCATAATCCAAACTAGTTTGGTCGTTTTAATGTAATTTGAATAAGTGTTGTAATATTTTTTATTTTATTTTAATTAATATGTAACGTTTTAATTATTAATGAAATTTGAGTTTGTGTAAAAAAAATAAAATAAAATAAAATAACTGAACTAGGTCGCCCTTACTGGGGCACTGAATCGTCTGCAGGTCGCTGGAGAGAAAGCTAACGTGGCAAGGAAAAGTAAGGGGATTGAATCTCCTGTAGGTAGCCTAATAATGTACTGTAATAACTAAAGAGAAATGGGTAAGCGTGTGAGTTTAAAAAGTCAGATGAATAAGTTGTTATTTTAATGTCTGGTTGAAATCTATATCAAGTATGGTCTTAAATGGCATGCAAATTTGCCTAAATTTAGCAAGTTCTAATGCCCTCTCTTATCTAAGGGTGGAGGGGGATGAGATAGACACAAAATATACAACTAATTAACATAAAAGTCTCTAACAAAATATACAACTAGTTAATTAACACATAGCTCTACATTAATTTAAATTAATAAATAAACAACATTAATTGTACCCCTACTAATTGTCACCGTGTGTCAGGCTTATGCCCATGTCAAAAACGCATCACGTACCTTACTTGTTACAGTGTGTTAGGCTCATACCGAATAAGACATTGATCTATTACCTAACAATGTTGAAAGATGTTAAACACCTTTGAAGAAGAATTGTCTTTGACCTAAAAGCTTTAATATTTTGCTTGAATTATAAAAATGCTTTGATATTTCGTCGTTTCTATATAATATTCGTGCTTGAAGTTAATTAAGTACCAATATGTCCATTGCATGCATTGGCACGTTGTGTCACGTCAAATCCTTATAAATCCCTACATTTTATAAACTAACATATTTACATTTATAAACTTCATTGAGTCTATAAATAGGCCATCTATTTTTTTAAATTAATAGTAGGGTACCCGCGTAATGCGGCGACACGTACCCTGTCATTATATTATGCGGCAAGCATAGAGACTGAGCCACGAGCCAATAAAGGCGGTTCGAGAAACCTTGTTTTTTAATTTAAGGGTGGAGGGGGATGAGCTTCGGGCCACCGTTGTCCAAGAAAACTACGATGGATAAATCTATTGTGCATGAAGTATAATTAGTTTATGTTGTAGCTTTTTTATTTTTTCATAAATGATGAATTCTTTTTATATTAAGATTTCATAACTGACATCTTAATGTGTGTGTGTGTGTGTATATATATATATATATATATATATATATATATATATAGTGAGACTTTCTTACGAGAACCATCAAAAACATACATGCACGCATTCAATAATTGTAGTTTTGCACATATGTTCAAAAACAAAATATATGTTTAAAAAAAAACATAATTGTTTTAAAGAATTTGATAAAATATTGAAAATACAAGATTTTTCTTTGAAGGTGTGCATGTATGTTCTTGTAAGGCGTGCAACGACAATATTGCAGCCGTGTATAAGGTTTTTGTGAAAAGAGAGGATGAGTTCATGCTGATATTGAAGAACATAGGTAGATACTTACGATTATTGATGATTTGCACGTATATTTATTTTATTTTAAAATGCGTGCATGTATGTTTTTTATGATTTTCTCAGTTCTTGCAAGAAAGTTTCCTATATATATATATATATATATATATATATATATATATATATATATATATATATATATATATATATATATATATATATATATATATATATATATATATATGTTAATAGTATTGGTGGTTATATTTTTTTTCCCATTAAATCTTTTTATTGACCATCAACATTACGATTACAAGTTTTGGTGTTACAAGTATTGATAAAGTTTTGAAATCCTTCCATAACTAGCAAGTAGAGAAGTCTGAATTTTAAGATTTTCTAGTTATATAATAGTTATAAATGCATTATAATGTAGTTAAGAAAAGAGTTAAAATGTTAAGAAGTCTCATCATTCATCTCTCGTTGGTTAGTAAAGATTTTAGGCCGGGTGCAATGATGGTTGGAAGACGCGTTTTCCTCTCCCAACCACGTGTCTTGTGCTAAAAAAAACCTCCCCTCACTGACACGTGTTATGGTGATTTTGCGGAGAAGTTGGTCTTGGCCACGAACAACATCGGTCGTGCATTGTTTTGTGGATGTTTAACTTAGAAAAAAAAGGGGGGAATCGGTGGTGAATATGATGGTCTTATTATACCTGTCGTCTGATAGTGATGCGAGTGGTAAAATGAAAAACTTACGTGACGCTGAGTTAGCGATAATAATATTAGTCACGAGGACAATCAAGCTTATTCAATTGACTTGCTTTATTTTTCTACTTCAAACTTTGATATGCACTAAATTTACATGAACTTATATAGACTCCCGATGGTACACCTACTTACACACGTAGGTTGGTATATTGTCGATTATGACGGCCGATATTTGCTTGGATTAACTTTGTTGTCCAAAGATTATTGGATGTCGGATTTTGTAAACTAACTTTGTTGTCGAAAGATATTGGTGATTTTGTTTTGTAACCAATAAGCATATTTATTCTGCATTCTATTAATTGCATTGTTATCATGCAGTAACAATAAAAGGAATTATCCAAAAGGACAATGACCTATTATTCGTATGGTAAAAGCCATAAAATAATCATGTACTTCAAAAAATGTAACGACTTGAAACATTTACTCTTTTATTAACACAGAAACCTATGTACCTTCAAATTTTGTTCGGACTTCACTCATATGACCGATTTATATTAATGATATATATCAAATTATAATAATATTATTTTATTATAATATGGGTGAAGTCGGAACAAAATTTAAAAATACGTGAGTTTCCGTGTTAATAAAAAAGTAAGTATTTCAAATCGATATATTTTTGAAAGTACGTGTCTATTTTATTGATTTTACCCTTATATTCTTATTATGAGGTTTTAACCCTTAACATTAGGACCTTGGAGGTACAGTATCTTAATTAATACTCTATCCGTCTCAAAATAAGTGTCCAGTTTAACTTTTCATAGTCAAACTGGTTCAACCTTAACGTTAAATATTTTTATTTGTTGTTATATAATACTTGAAGAAAACTTATACGAATAAAAATACACTTAAAACCCAATCTATTCATACATTTTGCATCAAATATTTTATAACACCCGTAAAAATAAATAAGGTCAAAGTTGAACAATTTTTACTCTAAAAAGTAAAACTTGACACTTATTTTAGACGAAGGTAGTAACATTTTATTTTTTATTTTTTTAATATAAAACAAAATCGTTGCATATTTCAACATCAAGAAGATTAAGTCTAATTATGCTTGAATTAGTTAAAATTCCAAAAAAGTAGTTTCCAAAATAAAATAGCAACAATGTTAGTTAAAATTAATAATCTCAAAACCAATTGATCATTAAATGAAATAAAACCAAGGCACTCATGGTCAATAAACCCATGTACCTCTAACCCTTCACCCGCATCCGCGAATTTATTCTTGCTCATCACTCAATCATCACCCATCTGCGGGTATAATTTTTTGCCATGCCCATGCTTGCGATTGCGCATTGCCTATGCGTTTGTGAAACGTAACTTTGACAAACATGTTTCTGAATGTTTTAAAAATCAAACTTGATTAAAAGGTGCATATAAGTTACGATGTATTGATAATTATGTACACAATTAGTCAACTACCCACTGATTATATAGTATTAATACACAAAAAGGAAAGAATTCTACTATAGTGACCATGAATAATGAATTATTGCCTAAAACTAGTGCTTATCCATGAATTAAAATCCGATACTTTGATCATTCATATTCTTCTTCTAATTTTAGAACTCACAAAGGACGGTTAGTACGTTATGTTTTTAAATAGGTTTACAGAGTTAGGATCAAATAAGAAGAATAATTAAAATGAAAATGGTAAGAAGAAACCACAACCACACATTTTAGATGCACCTATAAAAATATATGCATCTCCCTTTAAAAAATCTCTCTCCTATTTTAAATGTGTTGCTAGAAATCCTTCTTATTCTTCTATTTTAGTTTTTTTTTTTTTTCTTACTTGATCTTTTTCTTAGGTTTAGAAGACTATTAAACATATCTATTAATAAGTTTACAAATATTTAAGTAGTATATAAATGTAAGTTTAATATAAAAAAATGGTTCACATGTATTTTCAAAGAGCGTGCCAGGTTTACCCACGATGGGTATATTACCCGTCACCCGCTGGCAATGTTTTAAAAATCGCGCCTAAGGCGCGCCTACTCCCTAAATCCCACGAGGCTCTAGCCTTTGGGATTTTTTTTAGATCGCGCCTCACGACATGCATGAATCCCGTAAAAATCGCAACGCCTTGAGGATTTTTGCGCTTTAGCACCTTGGGGATTTGTGCGCCTAGAAGATGTAACCTTGTTTTGGTCTTTTTTCTTAATAGTAAGATACATTTTGGGCTTACATGTTATATACATTTAGCCATTTAATTTATAAAGTATCTAATAACCCTAATATTTTAAAAAATAACTAAAACACACAATCAACAAAGAACTATGTTTTTTTTGTTATCTAATGTCTAAGAATAGTAGTTTATTAACATATACAAATGTTGTTTCTTTAGTGTTAAGTGTTACCAAACAACTATAGATTTTTTGTTGTTAATAGTTGATAGTTTGATACATGGTAATTTGTTAAATTTTATAAGTCATAAACTCGTATATTGTAATGTATATGTAGGAATTTAGGATAGTTCATAGATTTTGATATGTTGCTTGCTTAATATTTTGGGTTTAAATGCAACATTTGTTAGATGTAATAACTTTTAAGTGGCATTATGCATTGAATATTAATATTTTTGTGTTATTTAAGCTGTATAAGTTGTCACATATGTTATAAAAAAGTAAATGTATAGTGCGCCTTATATTTATGAATCCCGCGCCTTGGCTTGCGCCTCGACTCGAGGCTCTTTGACCCCCTTTGCGCCTTAGTGCGCCTTGAGCCTTTCAGAACATTGCCCGCTGGTGGGTTCATTTTTTCACCCAACAACCCTACCGCGGGTAAAATTTGGTGGGGTTACCCACCCATTGCGGGTACCCACCCGCGGGTTATTGGTCTTTTTTCTCGCCCATTGTCATTCCCAAATTAGATTATACAATTGTGTCGAACATTCTATCATCTTCTAATAAACATCTTACATGATAAAATTTCGACGAGTTTTTTCTATGTATACTATGTATCTGTTTTGATTTCACACAATAAAATCACAACATGTGAATGTTTTAGAGAGGTACGGAAGATGCTTAGTTTTTCAGAGCTATTAACGTTTCCTAACCTTAACCATTAGTCCCAGGACAGCCGTTACACAATCCATTTTTAAATTATACAAAATTTACTCTTCTCCCACTAAAAGAAGAATGTCTGATTTATAATTTAGTTAACATCTCTTTTGATATTTTATATACCATGTTTGTATGGTGGCGCGATGTTCTACGTGAATCCGCGTTGGAAGGACATCATACCAAAATCGTACAATTAGGACCTCGATATAAGTTTATTCTGTTTATTGTTTTGGAGCTTATGTTCCTTTTTGCTCCTTTTCGGGCTTCTTCTCAGTCTTCTTTGGCACTTACGATAGAGATTGGAGGTATTTGGCCCCCAAAAGGGATTGCCATTTTGGATCATCGGGAAATACCTTTTCTTAATACTCTTATTCGCCTTTCATCCGGAGCTGCTGTAACTTGGGCTCATCATGCTATATTCACGGAAATATTTAGAATTGTCGAACATAAAGTACTTATCCCGACTTGTCTCTTTACTTTAATTGTTTTTTTTAACTAATTGGGTCGTGTTAAGGGGTGTCTTAAAGGTGAAGCTACTAAAATAAGAGCTTTAGGCCTCCGATTGTCCGATGCTCATTTTTGTATGTATGTATAATAATGATTTACTTATCGAGGGCTATAAGAAACCTAGCCTAATTTTTTTTATCTTAACAAAGATAGAAATAAACACATTTATATAAAGAAAAATTCAACATATATCACAAATTCTCTAAAGATCAAATGAATGAATCATGTTATTAATTTGTTACTCGTTACGCGAAAAAATTATACCATTGTGACGAGAATTAAATCGTATTTCTATAGAGGAGCACTTCTATATACTTTCGACGAACTTTTTTTTTCGGGTTCTTATTGTGAGTATGAAATATATATCCCCCCTAAAAAGTTATATGTGATTTGTAAAATCCAGTTGATTTGTTTTTTAAAAATCACATGTGATTTTTCAAATAACAAATCACATATGATTCAACAAATCTCATGTTATTTATGAAATCACATGTTTTTTGAAAATAACAAATCACTTGTGATTTTACTGATCATTTGTGATTTTTCAGGGGGAGGAAAATTTCAACACTAAAAAATGCTCGAAACAAAGGTCTATCGAAGATATTTCGAATTTCGAAATGCCCGTCTATTGAAAGATAAAAACATTATTATCGCGATGATGTACTTTTTGTTGCTTGATGATTTACCGTATGATATAATTTAATTTTCAAAAAAAGTTGACACACTTTTTTTTTTTTTTTTTTTTTTTTTTTTTTTTTTTTTAAGTGAAAAACGAAAGGCTAGAACTTGCCTATTCGGTCTAGATAATTGGTGATCAATATTGATCTCACATCCATAACTATAATCTATAAAAGTTTGGTTCAAATTCAAAAAAAAAAAAAAGTCAAATTGAGCTTAGCCACTCATTTTTCAATTAATATTAAAAAACCATTTTCATCCTAAAAAAAAAAAAAAAAAAAAAAAAAAAAAAAAAAAAAAAAAAAAATGTTGCTGAAAGACTGCTACACATTACTCGCTGACAAAACCTACTTGTCTTGTGGGGATTTCAGATGGTGTATTTTTCAGTCATACATGATATCCACACCTGTAAACCAAATGTCCTTTTTCAAATCCAACTCTTCTCTTTAAATCCCAAACCCTCGTAACAAACGTGCTCTTATAACATGGATTGGGAGTGTTGTAATATGACATGGAATAATCTTTGTCCTGCATATATCCATGGCTCTCTATAAGTAGTACAAATTAGATGAACGATTTCATTATCTTAAGAATCCTTATAGACTAACTTATTCCTTTCTAATATCTATATGGCATCAATAATCTTATTTCCATATTCAGTTGTACTACAAATAAGTCCTCTAGCAAAAGGTAATGCTTACAAGCGAATATATTCAACAAAAACCACCGGAATAACTATCGATGCAGCTGAGTCCCACGTAAGGAGATCAGCAAATTACGAACCATCATCGTGGTCATTTGATCATATTCAGTCACTCTCAAGTAAATACACAGTACTGTTGGAGATTGTGACACAAGTTAATATTGAAGTGAATATATTAAGAGTAAATTGAAGGCTAAAATGGATGGATGTTATTGATAACTGAGTAAGCCTTTAAATAGGCGAGTACATGACCAGTGGGACTCAAAGAGTCAAAGATATGAAAAGATTACTAGCCTAAAATATCTCAACTAATTGACTACTTCTCATGGCAAATAATTAGCCAACAAGACTTATTCAAAAAATAAATATAACGGCTACTTGAAAAACGTGAGAATTAATAAAACAACTTCCAACATTCCCCCTTCATTCGAACGTCGACATTCCAAGCTTCTCACTGAGTTCTTCATGCTTCATTAGTGGTAAACTCTTTGTTAAGATATCTGCAACTTGCTCATTGGTTCGGCAATTGTCTAGTTCAATTTCATCTCTTGCAATAAGTTCCCGTATGTAATGGTGCTTGATATCCATGTGTTTTGTTCTGTTATGATAAACTGGATTCCTTGCTAACATCACCGCTGATTGGTTATCACACTTTATGCTTGTAGCGTTTAACTGTTCTTGCCCCAAGTCATTCAAGATTCCTCGCAACCAAACAGCCTGGCAAGCTGCTGCACAAGCTGCTACATACTCTGCTTCCGTCGTGGATAATGCTACTGTTGCTTGCTTTTTCGAACTCCAAGATATGGCAGCGGTGCCGAGAATAAAGCAATGACCTGATGTACTTCTTTTGTCTTCAACAGAACCGGCCCAATCACTGTCTGTGTATCCTTGAAGCCGAAAATCTTTAGTCTTGTGAAAACGAATCCCATAACTTTTAGTTCCTGCCAAGTAACGTAGGATTCTCTTTGCTGCCCCGAGATGATGCATTGTTGGACAATGCATAAATCGAGATAATACTCCAACAGAATACGCCACGTCGGGACGAGAATGAGTAAGATAAATCAATCTTCCAACCAAGCTTCTATACACTGTTGCATCAGTCAACCCCGTACCATCTTCCATATGTAATTTTTCGTTAATGTTCATTGGTGTTGCAGCAATCTTGCATCCTTGCATATTGAATTTCTTCAAAGTGTCTTCTACATACTTTCTTTGTGACATAAATATTCCTTCATTGACTTGAGTAATTTCCAATCCCAGAAAATATTGTAATTCTCCCAAATCAGTCATATCAAACATATTTTTCATAGACACTTGAAACTCATGTAAAAGTTTGGGAGATGAGCTAGTATAGATCATATCATCAACATATAGACTAACAATGAGTAGATCAGTCATACCTTGCCTCTTAACATAAAGTGTTGGTTCATGAGGACTTCTTTCAAACCCGTTGCTTTGAAAAAATTCATTGATCTTGCTGTACCAAGCACGCGGTGCTTGTTTTAGCCCATAAAGAGCTTTCTTTAAACGAAACACCTTGTCTTTCTCGAGCTTACTTTCAAAACCTGGTGGCTGACTTACGTACACCTCTTCCTTGAGTTCACCATTCAAAAACGCAGATTTGACATCAAACTGGTATAACTTCCATTGATTTTGAGCAGCGATAGCCAAGACAATCCGTACGGTCTCGAATCGTGCCACCGGGGCAAACGTCTCTTCGTAGTCAATTCCTTGCTGTTGTGTAAATCCTCTCACAACCAACCTTGCTTTATATTTTTGTACACTCCCATCTGCCAGGTATTTTGTCTTGAAAATCCATTTCAAACTAATGGCATTTTTGTCTTGTGGAAGATCAGTGAGCTCCCACGTTTGATTCTTTTCAATTGCTGATAACTCTTCTTTCATTGCAAGTCTCCATTCTTCCATTTTCATGGCTTCCTCCACATTGACTGGATCACCTACAAACAAGGCCAAGGATGGTGTATCCTCTCCCTCAATCGGAAACCGACGCCGAGGAACGAGGCCACGTTCACTTCTGCGCGGTTGAGTTAACCGATTGGGAGATGAATCCTCGGACGACTCTTCAGATGAATATGCGGAATTTGTTTTTCCTGGTATTGAGGGTTGTGATGATGAGGCTGAATTCGGTCCTTCGCTGTCATTTTCTTTTGGCTCATCTTGATCAAGCATACTTTGCTCTTCTTCATTTTCAATTTGGGACTTTTGATTACTGCCTGTATCTTCCCAATTCCAACCTGAAAACTCATCAAATACGACATCTCGACTAACAGTAATTTTCTTACTCACCGGATCATATAGACGATAGGCTTTTGAGTTAGGACAATAACCAATAAAAACATACTTGTGTGACTTTCTGTCTAGTTTATGTCGTGCAGTTGTAATGAGAACATAGCAAATTGAGCCAAATATTCGTAGGTGACTTACAGAAGGTTTGTTCCCGTTCCATGCTTCATAGGGAGTTTGTCCCCATACTGCTTTCGTTGGTGATAGATTAAGGATATGGACAGCTGCAGCAACTCCCTCGGCCCAAAATGAGTCTGGCATTCCTTTTTGCTTAAGCATGGATCGAGCCATTTCCATGACGGTTCGGTTCTTACGCTCGGCCACACCATTTTGCTCCGGAGTATATGGGGCTGTGAGTTGCTTCTCTATCCCATGCTCATCACAGAAAGTTTGAAATTCAGTTGAGGTGAACTCACCTCCACGATCAGAACGAAGCATTTTCACAACGTTCCCACTTTGCTTTTCCACAAGGCTTTTGAATTTCTTGAAGCACTCAAAAGTTTCTGATTTGTGCTTTAAGAAATATACCCAGCTCATCCTACTAAAGTCATCGATAAATAGTAAGAAGTATTTGCTTCCCGCCAATGATTGTGTCCTCATTGGGCCACATAAATCGGTGTGAATGAGTTCGAGTATTGCTTCAGCTCTCTTTGATTTACCCACCGGAAATGATTGCCTAGTTTGCTTTCCGACCACACAACCTTCACAAACGTGCTTTAGCGGCTTGATTGCAGGAAGACCACTGACCATCTCCTTATTCTTTAGCAATTGCAGTCCTTTGATGTTGAGATGCCCGTACCGCTGATGCCACAATTCGTTGTCTGCTAGACCTTTGCTCACCATAGATATTTCCATTTGTTTGGTACAATCAAGTGGAAACATGCGATTTGATGACATATGAGCACAAGCAATAACTTTTCCAGTAGGTTTGTGAGTCACGACACATTTACCTTCGTCAAATACTATCTTGTGACAAGATTCCATTAACTGACCCACACTCAATAAATTGTGTGTCAAACATGGAGCAAATTGAACATCTCTAATACACCGTTTTTGGTTACCTGTAGAGACCTCGGTTATACCTTTTCCTTCGATCTGCAAGTGTTTATTATCACCCAGGCGCACTTGTGATTTTATGCTTTCGTCAAGATCTTTAAACTTAGACCGATCACCTGTCATGTGATTCGAGCAGCCGCTGTCCAGGTACCATATTTCATTCTTCTCTTCTTTTGTTGTTGTTGTCGCCATAAACAAGAAATTATCTTCATCTTGTTCAACATAATTTACCCCATCTTCTGGTTTGTACCAACAGTAGTCATCGGAATGCCCAGGCTTCTTACAGTGTGAGCATTTAAGCATAGAGTTTCGACCGCGGCCCCTTCCTCGGTAGCTTCCTCGGCCTCTTCCTCTTACATGATGATTTGAGGATTCACACTCGCCTCTAGTCTGAAAAGCCTTTTCTTCACCGTTCACGTTCGATCGGTTGATCCTTACTTCATGAGCTTGAAGTGATCCCATTAGCTCATCAAACGAGAAGGTGGATAGATCCTTAGATTCTTCAATTGCCGCTACCACGTGATCGAATTTGGAAGGTAGGCTCCTTAATACTTTAGCTACCACTGTTTCATCTGAAATTTTATCGCCATACGACTTCATCTGTCCTACAACTGATGAAACTCTTGCAAGAAAATCTTGCACCGATTCGTTATGTTTCATGTAGGAAGTTTCAAAATCACGTCGTAACGATTGCAATTTAATGGTGATTACTTTGGAAGAGCCCTGATATTCTGTTTTAAGTGTTGTCCAGGCCTGCTTGGCCTTAGTAGCTGCTGCTATCCTTGGAAAGATTGACTCATCTACTGCTTGTTGGATGAAAAAAAGAGCTTTGGCATCTTTTTTGCGATGTTCTTTGTTGCGAGCTTCATCGTCCCCGTTTTCTTCATAGCCTGTTTCGACATATTCCCAGAGATCCTGAGACTTGAACAACATTGTCATTTTGATGCTCCAAAATTCATATGAGTCACCTTTAAATATCGGAATCGGTGGTTGAGAGATGTTAACACTGGTGTTGGCGGCCATTACTTGTGTGTGGATTGAATTTTCAAAGACTTAATTCCCAAAGGAAAGAAGGCTCCGATACCAATTTTGTTGGAGATTGTGACACAAGTTAATATTGAAGTGAATATATTAAGAGTAAATTGAAGGCTAAAATGGATGGATGTTATTGATAACTGAGTAAGCCTTTAAATAGGCGAGTACATGACCAGTGGGACTCAAAGAGTCAAAGATATGAAAAGATTACTAGCCTAAAATATCTCAACTAATTGACTACTTCTCATGGCAAATAATTAGCCAACAAGACTTATTCAAAAAATAAATATAACGGCTACTTGAAAAACGTGAGAATTAATAAAACAACTTCCAACAAGTACGTACGATTATTATTTCCTATTTACATTTATATTAATTTATATAATGATCTGTTCTGGCGACATTTAAGAATTTAACCTACGCAGGGAGATGATTATAAGGCAAGAGCAAATACTTTGAAGGACGCAGTGAAGACGATGATACGAAAAACAGGAAATTTGTTGAGAACCTAGTTGATGAGTTGCAAAGACTAGGAATATCGTATCTTTTTGAGGAGGAAATAAGCAATCTCTTGGAGACGATTTACTACAATTACTATAAATTTCCCGAAAAGTGGAATAAAATTGATTTGAACCTTAAGGCTCTTGGCTTTCGACTACTGAGACAACATGGTTATCATGTTCCTCAAGGTAAAATTTCGATGAAGTATTTATTTTCTTAGAAAATTATAGGCTACGTAGAGTTTAGGCGATATATGGAAACTTGTTATAATTTATGTGTGTTTACATTTTTCTTTATATTTAGAGATATTTCTCAACTTTAAGGACAAGAATCAAAATCTTAATTCATACTTACTCAACGATGTTGTGGAAATGCTCAACCTGTATGAGGCATCTTATCATTCGTTCGAGGATGAAAGCATACTGGATGATGCTAGAGACATCACAACCAAATATCTCAAAGAAAGCTTGGATAAGATTGACGGGTGTATCTTTTCATTAGTAACTCATTCTTTGGAGCAACCGCTGCATTGGAGGATACCGAGAGTTGAGGCGAAGTGGTTTATTGAACTATACGAGAAAAGAGGTGGCACAAGTCCCACATTAATTGAGCTTGCAAAATTGGATTTCGATATGGTCCAGGCTATCCATCTTGAGGATCTAAAACATGCATCAAGGTATCATATATTTCCAAGCATATTATCACGATATATGACACTATAACAAGTGGTTAAGCTATAACTAAATGATCCCAGATGAGGTTGCTAATCGTGATGCAAAACTAATAATACCTGACGATTAATAGGTGGTGGAGAAATACAAGTTGGGATACCAAGTTAACCTTTGCAAGGGACATGCTAGTGGAGAATTTCTTGTGGACAATTGGTTTCGGTTACTTACCAAACTTTAGACGAGGGAGGAGAACAATAACTAAGGTCGCCGCTATGATCACTACTCTCGATGATGTCTATGATGTGTATGGTACTTTGGGCGAACTAGAACAATTCACTGATGTTATAAACAGGTAAACGCTAAAACAATCTTACTTTCCTTATTACTAGTATCGACATGAGTTATATAAGACATGACCTTTTTTTTTGGAATTTCGTAGATGGGATATAAAGGCGATTGAACAACTCCCGGATTACATGAAGATATGTTTCTTTGGACTTTACAACTCAATAAATGATATCACGTATGAAACTTTGGTAAACAAAGGATTCTTCATCCTTCCATACTTAAAGAAAGCAGTAATACATCCATCTTCTTTGGCTATATTTGTATAACAAATTTTTGGTTCATTTGTGATTATTGACATGTTAACAAATCAATTCAGAGTTTTCACCTTAAAAAGTTAACTTCGCAGTGGGCAGATCTATGTAAGTCGTACCTAGTAGAAGCTCAATGGTACCACCGTGGACATAAACCAACACTAAACGAGTACTTGGACAATGCTTGTGTATCGATATCAGGACCTGTAGCACTTATGCATGTGCACTGTTTAACATCAGTTAGTTCAATCAAAGAAATCCATCAATGCATAGAAAGAACTGAGAATATAGTTCGCTATGTATCACTTATCTTCCGACTTACTGATGACTTGGGGACTTCATTAGTACGCCCTTTAATTAATTACTAGTATCATATTTACTGCTATACTTCGCTTTCATCTGGTAACTTTAACATTCTCTTGTTACTCAAAAATCAATCCAGTTGCACATGCATGAGACCGGTGCTACTGAACCAGCAGCTAGAAGTTATATAAAATAGTTAATCGACAAGACATGGAAGAAACTTAACAAAGAACGCGCAATTGTTAAGTCTGAATCTTCACGGGAGTTTATCGATTATGCAACAAACCTTGCTAGAATGGCTCAATTCATGTACGGTGAAGGAGATAAGGATTTTCATCTAGATGTGATTAAATCTCATGTATTATCATTGTTGTTTACTCCAATTCAAGGGATATAAATATCAATATGTAACACGATGGTATATATGCGTGAATAAGAAGCTAATGAGATCTTAATATTCTAAAATGGAATGTTTGTCTTCTATGATCATTCTTAATGCAAATAATTATATGAATATTACTAGATCCACCAAAAGTTTACAAAAAATTATCCACTCGCTGACGTGGCAGAGTGGTGATTGGTTGGTTTTCTGTGGGCCACAGAAAACCAACCAATCACCACTCTGCCACGTCAGCGAGTGGATGATTTTTTGTAAACTTTTGGTGGGTGTAGCACTCCTCTAATTATATGGACATACCCATGTAAGGTGGACCTAGGATTTTTCGTGTAGTAAAAATATCATTAAAAAAAACCCTTGATATTTCTGAAATGCACCATGGAACCCTAAAAGCCTCTTTCCTCTTTGGCGATTTTTAACCCTTACAACCCTAAATCGTTTTTCTTCTAAGTCTGCCCAATTCCTTGTGTTTTTGTAGCGTTTTGTTTAAAGGGAGTGATCAACACTCATGTTTATCATTATCCTAAATTCAGTTTCACTTTCTTATTCACAAAGTTTTAGGTTTTTTAGTTTAATCATTCCTTAGGGGTTTAAACCAACTATTACTTAATCGTTTTTTTAAATCGATTTTGTCTATTTATTCTAAGTCGACTAATCATAATCACTTCTAATTACTTTACATCGACTATCATTATGGCTGGAGGTTAGGTATTGTTGGTGCGCATGTTTAAAACCCTAACTGTTACAGTTAGGGTTTTCTTTTTTCATGGTCGATTGCTTTTGTTTGTTGAATGTTGGTTTATTTTATCCGTGGTTTACAACTTATGTTAGGGATTTGTTCCTAGGTTAAGAGAGATGGAAAAGGGTTTTCTAAGCAACATTCCTACATCTAAGTCGAGGTCTAATCGGAAAAAGGATACATCAACCAATTTGGCTGATCAAACTAGGTTGAGAAACGAAGAATTGATGCGTAGTGTGAATGTGTCACAACAACATGCGGCTGCTAATGAGACTGGTGTATCAATCGCTACTAGAAGTGGTAGTATTAAGACTTCTTGTTCGCATAATGTTGAGAGTGTCAATTCTCAAAATATTGATGTGACGCGTGTTGGTACAACTAATACGGATCCAAAGGCTGCTTCTACTTCGACGAGTGATAAGGCTACTAAGGTAGATTCTCCTACTTCTTTTGCCAATGTCATTAATTCTACTCATATGGTTCCGAAAGTGAATTTTAGAGCATTGGTCAATGAGGATTGTGTGGATAATCATGACACAATGTTGCATATAGTAATCAAGAAGGTTTTAAGCCGGTATGATTACTTGTTGGTTACTTTCTTGGTAAGACCATTGATGACGTACCCTCCGTTCTGCTAACGAGCATTACCATCACTATGGTACTTAGCTTACCATTTGTACAAAGGGTAATGATGTACCCTCCTAAAGGATGAAGTCTATACCTTCGTCCTACACATAATGGTGGCATAAAGTCATTCATAATGGCTACCGCAAGGGAATCCGCCAACCTTCACCCAAAGCACTCATAGTGTCTAACCTCCATCACGGCTAGGAGGGGCCCTCCATCGTGGTTAGCAGGGGCCCTCCATCACCGTCGGAGGGGCCCTCCATCACGGTTAGGAGGGGCCCTCCATCACGGTTTGGAAGGGCCTCCATCACTATTTGGAGGGGCTTCCATCACTGTTCGAAGGGGCCCTCCATCACTGTTCGAAGGGGTCCTCCATCACTGTTCGAAGGGGCCCTCCATCACGGTTAGGAGGGGCCTTTCGTTACTCTTTGGAAGAGCCTGACTTGGTCTTACCCACGTCCCCTCTTTCTCCTTAGCCTTCCTGCTAAACCAGGAAGAGTGGGGCACTAAGCCCTAGCGGTTACCACAAATCATGGGACACCCCCATGATCTCCTAAAATCATGGGACGCCCCCATGATCTCCTAAAAACGTGCAAGAGCTCTCCAAAGCTATTTTCATCCCTATAAATAGTCTTGGACGGGCTAGAAATCTGGTATGCAATCACTAATGCTTCATTTTACTACAACTTATCATACCAAATACTTATTCACACGCCGGAGGTGGTTCGCAGGGTCCAACCCTGCGCAATCACTTAACGTAGTGTCTTCTATTTCTTATTTTTAGGTTATCTTGCACTCGGCATCACCACCATCACCCCTAATTCCGTTAATCACCATTAACGGCCTGGTATGTGCAAATTATTGTACAATCAGTGGTGCCTTCCGTGGGACACGCAACAATAAGTCCCGTTTTACCGAGTCAAATAACCATTTTCCATAAATAACGGTCGAATTCAACCGCAATTCTATACATCCTTGTTACCACATGGAAACACCACTAAAATCTCCACTTTTATCTCATATTACGGATTATGTTATGTTTCGAATTGGAGAAGAAGGGGCCTCTGTTTCACTTCTTTTTATGAAGACGACCCAAATTCACTAACCTTCATATGGGCCTTCTTCTAGGTTCATTTTACAAAGAAGTTTCAAATTCAATAACGTTCGTAGGGGCCTCATTCTGGGTTCATTTTACGAAGAAGGTTCAAATTTATTAACCTTCGTTGGGGCCTCCTTTTGGGTTCATTTTACGGAGAAGGTTCAAATTCAATAACCTTCATAGGGGCCTCCTTCTGGGTTCATTTTACAAAGAAGTTTCAAATTCAATAACCTTCGTAGGGGCCTCCTTCTGGGTTCATTTTACGAAGAAGGTTCAAATTCAATAACCTTCGTAGGGGCCTCCTTCTGGGTTCATTTTACGAAGAAGTTTCAAATTTATTAACCTTCGTTGGGGCCTCCTTCTGGGTTCATATTATGAAGAAGGTTCAAATTCAATAACCTTCGTAGGGGCCTCCTTTTGGGTTCATTTTACGAAGAAGGTTCAAATTCAATAGCCTTCGTAGGGGCCTCCTTTTGGGTTCATTTTACGGAGAAGGTTCAAATTCAATAACCTTCGTAGGAGACTCTGTTTTGGGGTTCATTTTATGAAGAAGGTTCAAATTCATCAACCTTCGTATGGACCTCTGTTTGGGTTCATTTTACGAAGAAGGTTCAACTTCAATAACCTTCGTAGGAGCCTCTGTTTGGGTTTTTATTATGAATAAGGAGCCTCTGTTTGGGTTTTTATTTTGAAGAAGGAGCCTCTATTTGGGTTCATTTTAAGAGGAATGGTCGAATTCAACAACCTCTGTTGCAATCTTCGTGACCTATATTGTAGCCTCTGTTGCAGCCTTCACAGTAGCCTACAACCTCGGTGGAAACTTTGTAGCAACCTGCAATCTCTGTTGAAGCCCTCACAGCAGCCTGCAACCTCGGTGGCAACTTTGTAGCAGCCTGTAACCTCTGTGACAGCTTTTGTAGCAGCCTGCAACCTCTGTTGTAGCCCTCACAGCTTAGGTGGCAACTTTGTAGTAGCTTACAACCTCGGTGGCAACTTTGTAGCAACCTGCTACCTCTGTTGAAGCCCTTACAACAACCTGCAACCTCGGTGGCAACTTTGTAGCAGCCTGCAACCTCTGTTGCAGCCCTCACAGCCTCGGTGGCAACTTTGTAGCAGCCTACAACCTCGGTGGCAACTTTGTAGCAACCTGCAACTTCTGTTGAAGCCCTCACAGCAACCTGCAACCTCGGTGGCAACTTTGTAGCAGCCTGCAACCTCGGTGGCAACTTTGTAGCAGCCTGCAACCTCTGTGGCAGCTTTTGTAGCAGCCTGCAACCTTTATTCCAGCCCTCACAGCAACCTGCAACCTCGGTGGCAACTTTATAGTAGCCTGCAACCTTTGTGGCAGCTTTTGTAGCAGCCTGCAACCTCTGTTGCAGTCCTCACAACAGCCTACAACCTCTATTACAGCCTCCATCGTAGCCTTTGGCACAACATCTACTCGGGTTTGTTCGAAGGAGAAGGCTCGAAATCAATAGTTCTTCGTTCTGGTATTCATGGTAACTTATGTTGAAACCTTGGTGAGGGTTCATTTAAAGAACTGGAACACATAATGGGACATTCAAGTAGGGTTGGAACCTTCCTTCGCACAAAGCCTATCACAAGGTAGGACCGTGCAACAATGACATAGGATACCCATCATCAATCTGGTATGTTTTCTACAAAATTAATATGCTATATTGCCTCTGTTTCACTACAAATCATATTATCTACATATGAAACTTTTGATGTTTATTAAGAACTGTAAAACCTCGCAAAAATTTGTATAATTAACTTGGTTAATTAAATAAATAGTCTTTGACATTATTGTAATCACCATTTTTACGGGGAAATTTAAAATTTTCTTAGTATATTAAAATGGTCACGATTACGATATTGCAAAATTCGTCAAACGACAAAACAAGTTCTCGACACGATTAACAAAATATTAATAAATTACTAATCTTAATTAATAAAACAAATTACCAAACCAAATGGGCCCTTAATCTTCCCTAAGCCCAACCGGCCCAAAAATACCAAACCCATTTTCCTTATTAATATTTCATATAAATCGATCAAGCATGCTCCAAATCACCTCGTTTATTTTCAATTCGTACACACGACCCCTATATATTTTTGCACCATCTCGTTCACCACCTAGCCAAATATTAGTGTGTCAAATCCCAAGTTTATTGGACGACGTTTGATACGTTTTTAAGTGGCAAAGTGATTGACGAAAAATCATATCAATCGATTCATATATTATTCAAAACTTAACCGTTTTAATCCCGGTTTGTTTCTAAATGATCCTAATAATATTTCAAGCATGTTTTCATGTTTAAATATCAACTATGATCAACTATAATCAAGTAGTACTAGATTATGCAAATCGTGTGGGTATTAAATGGATGTCGACATGTATATGTGAATCACCAAGACAATCCCCTAAATTCTAGCTCTCACATCTCATATTATAACAATAAAAAAATTGTCCTAGAAGCCAAGTAATACTGACATGCATAGTTTATGTGTTCCTTGGGCAATTTAGAACCATACGATTCATTCAAATGTAATATATATACGTCCCATGCATGCACTTGCTTCATTTCATTCTCAAACACTTTCACAACATTCTTTCTTCATAAAAACTCATTTCTAAGAGTCTAGGAACAAGATAGCATACATTTGGAAGCAAGAGAAAAGGAACGGGTTAAGTATATTCGAATATATTCTTGAGTTATAGTCGAATATATTAGTTTCTTGTGTTTCCTTAGTTCCTATTCGTTTCTTCACCACCCTAGAGGTGTAGTAAGTCTTTTACAACTCACTTGAATCCATTTCACACTTAAATTCATACGTACATCACTTCATATATATATTTTATGTACGTATACATTTGTAGCAACACAAAAGTGACTAGCCTCTATCTTGGAAGGCCTAGGAGTCACGTAACACACACACTTCACGTTTATTCTCACGTCACATGCATCAAATAAATTATTTTCGAACCATACTCCATAGTATGAAATTTAGTGAAACACTTAGAAAATATACTAAGTTTTACAAATATATAAACGAGCCATGTAGCCAAGAAACGCACGCATACATTGAAATCTAACTTAACGAGCACCATATATTTTTACACGACTCCATAGACCACCTAGAAAACTATCAATTTCATATATACGACTTGTGAAAATAATCACGTTTTGACACCATAATCGAGCCATATTGAATCGAGACAAAACAGTTTTTCAAATTAAAACTTTATATAAAAACCTTATGTTTGTCGAGTGGGCTCAATCCAAGCCCAACAAGAAATCATGATCCGTAAGCCCACTGGGCCCATATGAAATATTTTTGAAACCACAAAAGAAGCCCAAGTTCAAGCCCAAAACATTTTTCATGCCCTCGCCTCTAAAAATCTAAATGGGCTTTTGTTTAGTTCGATTAAGGCCCATAAGTTAAAAAAAATAAGCTTTTCATAAAATAAGCAGTTAAAATAAGCTTGTTATTGACTTAATAAGCTACGGAAATTATTATAATCATTTTGTGATTTTGGACTAAAAATGTAACGCGGCGACACCTAAAAGGACTAAAACTGCCAAACCTTAAAAACTTGGACTAAAACTGTCAAAACAGAAAGTTTAGGATAAAAATTGATATTATATGATGTTTCAAGCTTAGATTATAATTTTGGACAAGTAGTGGACTATAATTATAAAATAGATACGAAAAGGAATAACGGTGTAACGCTAACGCCGTTAGTATAAAAAGTGTAAAAATTGGAAAAGGACAAGGACTAAACATAATCTATTTGACATTCTTATTTTATTTTCTATTTTAAGGCAACCATCACATTTATTTTTACGTTAATATATATATATATATATATATATATATATATATATATATATATATATATATATATATATATATATAACAATATTCCAAAAGTTAATATTTTTACTTACGATTAAAAAGGTAAAACTTCGATGGATATTTTAATAAAGTATTTTATCATATCATGCATGGCATAACAATTACACTGCACATCATCTATTCGTCATAACGAATAATATTTATTCATTATTCGTTCGTATTTAGCAAATAGTATTTGGTTATATTCTTTGATAAATTTATTTATCGGGTTCCGTATCAAAGACGTTTCCATAATCGTTCCCATAAATCTCATCCTACTTTATTTTCATCATTTCCGTATCAATCCAGGTGAGTCATAGCCCCATTTCCAATAATTGTTTTAAACTCATTGGGGGAGATACATGCTTACATATACTTTGATAAATTGATAAGTATATGAATAAAATACATGATTCAAATCAATTTCCTAATTGATATTTATTTAATATGATTTGTGATTTAAGATGCGATATGTATAATATTTGACAAAATACTTAATTAAAATACTGATACTCATATGATAATGCTTCCAATTTGATTATTGTGGTATGTGATATATATATTTTACTGATGAATTATTTGACTGAAATACTGATACTCATATGAAAATGTTTCCAATTCGATTATTGTGGTATGTGATATATATATATATATATGTTACTGGCGAAATACTTAAACTGAATTTCTGATACTCAAACGATAATATTTTCAAACTGATTACTGTGGTATGATATTTGATTACATGATGTTATTCTGAATGATCCCATTATTACCTTGATATTGCCTAAGTTACCTTATTGCCATAAAGTCCCTCAATCATGAGCCATTAATCACATGTAAAGTGGGCGTGAATATAGTGAACAGCTTTGAAACTTGTTAAGGATTGACCTCCTGTCCCACTAATACTTGACGGAATGCCATTTGCAAATGGTTAGTCGTATTAGTCGTGATACACTATATTTGTAGACAAATAGGAATTGGCAAATCACCTATTATTAGAGGGCAAAATTTATCATTGATTTGATAAAACACCTCTTTTGGTTAAGCTTGTGTGTCATAAGGCTTGGGGCAATATCTATAAAGGAAATGTATGTTTTCAACATATATTTAGATACAGCTGTATAGGAATTTGACCATACGTGAATTGTATATCTGATTGAATTAGTATCATGAGTTTCCAGCTCATGTTAGGATTATTGATTCCTTAATTTGAATGTGATTGAATACTTATATGATTTATTTGTGATTATAGTCAATATACTCAATACTTGTTTTATTACTGTTTGTATTTTATCAATACCAAATATTCCTGAAATCTAACAAAATAAAGGGTTTTCCATAAAACTCTATGAACTCACCAACCTTTGTGTTGACACTTTTAAGCATGTGTATCTCAGGTAATTTAATGGAGCAGGACAAGATACGGAGTGGGCATTTATTACTCTGATAAATTAAAATGGTGTAAAAATCAAATTTGTCATTTTTACAAGCCTTTATATCTTTTAATAAGATTTTAAATCAAATGGTTTATATTTTTATCAAAAATATTATTTGAATGACAAATAATTTTCAAAACGTTTCTTTTAAGGTGTTTTATGAGATGATAACTTCGATCCTCCCCGTAACACCCAAATTACTTTTCCGCTGCGACAAACTTAAATTTTGGGGGTGTTACAAGAACACTATAAAACCATTTTTTTAATAAATCTCTGCATATGACACAATGATTATTAGAGATCGTACAACATTGGCAGATGATACTTTATGTTCCTAGAACCTCTGTTAGAGCTTTAATAAGCCTTAAGTAAATTTCTACCAAGCTTTACCATGTCACCCGTGATGATAAGTCCATTGTAGACAAAGCCTCTTTTGACAAGGCATTTCACACAAGCTCTATTGATTTGACAGAGACTTACATTCGCGTACTAGATAGTAATAAACTTTCTCATGTAACTTATATACTATTATGATATACTTTGAAATGACGGAGCATCACACATGTTGACATAAGTCTCTGTCGATATAGCTACGGAGCATCACATATGCTTACATAAGCCTCTGTCTACACAAGTACAGAGCGTAGCCTCTGATTCATAGGTGTCTCTGTCGACACGATTACAGAGCATCGCCTCTGTTCACATAATTTATATGTGTGTATGTAGACACAATTACATAACCTCATTCCATCTACATAGTGGTAAAATTTACTTCAATTCATGTATCACATTCTTCTCATTTGGGGAAAGAAGCGTTAATGGTAGGCGTCCTAGTTTTCATTTCTTAAAATTATGTAATCCTCCCTACCCAATTAATGATATAACACATTTCCCTCAAATCTCTTGTTTTGTTCTATACAACAAAGATTTATTCAACCAAGTACAAGTTTCAATGTTCGAAGGATGATTCAAGACACATAAGTCTTGTATGATAACAACATCCATTACAATTCACATTAACTTTCCTAAGAGTCTTAGGGTATTCCAAGCCCTTTGTACCGAAAGGACAAAGACGGAGTGGGTCACAACCCTCTGTCAGCAGTTAAATTATACAATTGCTAAAAATCTTGGTTCAAAGTACGCACAATAAGGTTATGTATCTACTATATCCTTAGGTTGTATATTAACGTTAATAAATAACGTTAGAGAAGAGAAACATGATATCAAAGCGGGACACCGTCCCTCATCAGTAGATTAAAATATTGCTAACATACATAGCATAGGGCCAAAGCCCATAAGACAAACAAAAATTGTTCAAAGACAGCCGAAGCCTAGAGAGCATAAACATAAAAGGTGAGGGAAATCACTCCCCACTTACGATACTTAAAATCCTAAACAAGGGATATTATTTTAACATGCATAGAGATCATGGCCTAGCAAAAGAAAGTAATTAAGGATTACTACTTTGCTTAAATGAAGTCCATAGGCTTCATACACATACAAAATATACAACCTTTGAGGTTTATATTACTTAAGTCGAAAGCAATACATTTGAAGTGTACGCATCACTTTTGACAGAGGGGCTTGATGATATACCCTCCATTCTGTTTGAAGGTCTCCCCTTCATACTCACTTCGGATACTACATTCCGACACACTTAGCAAACCTCCTAAGATCTTTATTGGCGTCAAACCATTCATCTATGATATGGTTACCAGTTGGGAACTCGCCAATCGAAGCCTTAAGCCCTTCGGGGTATGCTCTTCGAAGATACTAACCTAAAGGTTTCATAAGACCAAGTCAAACCCACGTTTATCAAGGCTTCCCCGCCAAGATAGAGATCGTGGAACATTAACCAAACACTTACCTAAAATCATGGGACACTCCCATGATCCTCGGATCAAGTACAGAAGCCTGATAGAGCCTAATATAGGCGCTCCTTATATAACAAGGGGTTGCACGACTACTTAAATCTAATCTCACGCCTCCTACGAAGTCGTAACATTAGACTGGGGGCTTAATGGGGTATCCACCACGATAGAGTGGGCTATTAAAAACAATTCTAGATACTTTTATATTGGATTTGACAAAACAAAAGTAGTAGAAATTGTTACCAAGTCTTGTTTAACAAAGCAATGATAAGTCTAATGTCATGCACTCTTCGCATGCATAACATTAGACTGGGGGCTTGATGACGTACCCTCCGCTCTGCTAACGAGCGTTACCATCACTATGGTACTTAGCTTACCATTTGCACAAAGGGTAATGATGTACCCTCCTAAAGGATGAAGTCTATACCTTCGTCCTACACATAATGGTGGCATAAAGTCATTCATAATGGCTACTGCAAGGGAATCCGCCAACCTTCACCCAAAGCACTCATAGTGTCTAACCTCCATCACGGTTAGGAGGGGCCCTCCATCGCGGTTAGCAGGGGCCCTCCATCACCGTCGGAGGGGCCCTCCATCACGGTTAGCAGGGGCCCTTCATCACGGTTCGGAAGGGCCTCCATCACTGTTCGAAGGGGTCCTCCATCACTGTTTGAAGGGGCCCTCCATCACGATTAGGAGGGGCCTTTCGTTACTCTTCGGAAGAGCCTGACTTGGTCTTACCCACATCCCCTCTTTCTCCTTAGCCTTCCCGCTAAACCAGGTTGAGTGGGGCACTAAGCCCTAGCGGTTACCACAAATCATAGGACACCCCCATGATCTCCTAAAATCATGGGACGCAACCATGATCTCCTAAAAACGTGTAAGAGCTCTCCAAATCTATTTTCATCCCTATAAATAGTCTTGGACTGGCTAGAAATCTGGTATGCGATCACTAATGCTTCATTTTACTACAACTTATCATACCAAATACTTATTCACACGCCGGAGGTGGTTCGCAGGGTCCAACCCCTGCGCAATCACTTAACGTAGTGTCTTCTATTTCTTATTTTCAGGTTATCTTGCACTCGGCATCACCACCATCACCCCTAATTCCGTTAATCACCATTAACGCCTGGTATGTGCAAATTATTGTACAATCAAACATTGCTTTTCCTTTAGTTAAAAATTGTGTTACTAATACATGGGGAAATTTTGGCTTGCAAAAGCTGATGAAGAATGGTGTGTTTCTTTTTAAGTTTGCTACCAAGGAGGGTTTGGGTCGTGTTTTGAAACGAGGTCCTTGGATTATACGTAACTCACCTATTATTCTTAACGAATGGACTCCCACTTTATCCCTTAATAGGAACGAGGTAAACAAGGTACCAGTTTGGTTCAAAATGCATAAGGTTCCTTTGGGTGCTTCTTATGAGGATGGTTTGAGCTTGATTGCTACGCAAGTAGGGAAACCTATTATGTTAGATGCTTTTACAAGCTCTATGTGTGTCGAGTCTTGGGGCCGTATTAGTTTTGATCGTGCTTTAGTTGAATTAAGCGTGGATTAAAAACTAAAAATCCATGTTACAATGGCAATTTCAAATGAAGAAGGTAATAGTTTTATTACTGAAATTATTAATATCGAATATGAATGAAAACCTCCTCATTGTGGTGAATCTAAGACTTTTGGACATGCTTTGATTTAATGCTAAATCGTATTAAGGAGGTTGTTCGTAGTAATACTAATGTGGCAACCAAGGCTTCTGATGATTCAACTACTTTGGAAAAGAATGATAATGGTTTCACTGAGGTAAGGTATCATAAGGATAAAGGTAAGAAGGTTGGGGTTTAAATGCCTCAGTAAAAGCCTTTTTGTTGTATTGATGTAGATAAAGGGGCTAAATTTAGCCCTTTAAAACCTAAGCAGAAGTATGTACCTGTTTCGAAAAATTCGGATGCTACTAAGGAGAAAATCACTAAAGAAGCAATTGCTACATTGAACCCATTTGATGCTCTTGAAATGGCCGATGATGATGATAATGGTATTCTGCTACAAGTGTTTCTCCTAAGGATGGGGCTGATTTGGAGTCTGGTAATAAGAAGGAAACTAAGGTGGCTAAAGAAGATAGTGATGATGAGGTTCTTGATTGCCAAAACGATATGGCTTTAGCATCTGGTATACCTGTTGTTGCTATTTCTTCTAAGGGTGGAAATGGAGGTGAGGGGAAGAAGAGTCTATTAAAAAGTTGGAAGGAGAGTTATAGAGATGACCCCTAAGGTAGCACTAGTACTACCCCTACTGTTGAGAAAATTAGGAAACTTAAAACGCTAATTATTGAGGGGAAAGTTACCCTTATGGATGATGATAGTCAACCTCTTAAAAAGGTTGATTCTTCTTCAACCAAGGTGGGTAACCCTTTTTCCAAGGTGGGTAATGTGGTTGATTCTGATAGCGATGATGATCAAGTTCTGGATTATCTTGATGAGAATACTTATTTCGGTATTGGAGGAAACGAGAAGAGTATTTTGGAGCAATGGAAAGATGGTACATGTGACTACAATGATTATGATGATGATTATTTTGAGGATTGTGGTCTATCTGCTGCCCAATTAAAGGTTGCGGCTATCCATGAAATTAGACTTGGATAGGTTGTTTCTTGCTTGGTTTTGTTTTGGTTTTCTAGTTGTGAGTAACTAGTTGGTTCATTTTATGGCATGTCATGAATGATTTAGTGGTTGTTCAAGCGGTTGCTTGAGGTTAATATGGTATCTCAGCTACATTTCATTATACTTAACTGTTTTTTGGAGTAATATATTTTGCCGGATGGAAGCTATTTCCCAAAAAGAAAAAAAAGAAATGCACCGTGCAGACATCTTTTATGTTACAAGTCTTGTTTGGTTTGGTTCGAGGTGACCACAACGCATGAAACATTCTTATGATTTTTATGCACTAATTAAACATGTTTCTGTGCGGTTACTATTAGGATGAGCCACCTTCATCGAAAGTATATGTTAAAACCCAAAACAACAATAATGTAGAAACACAAAAAGTACAATCACTTTCACGTGCTTTTTTTTTTTTAAAATGTAATTCTCATGTATCCTAGGTCATCGACATCGTTTCGTACTTTATCAACAAAAAATGTGCCGAAATATGCAATTTTTGTTCAAATGCAATGTATGATCATTAGAGTGTCGAGGCACGTACTCTTATCTTAATATATATCTTAGATATATTTTAGTTTTTAGCATGATAAATTAATATTATTGATCAACATAGACGCCAAACATTTTGTAAACATATCTCTTAACACCTCATGTATGACCAAAATAATTAAGAAAACATCTAGACAGATCTTTTGCGATTGCACATGAATGGCTAAAGCATAGTTAACTTATCACGAGATATTTCTCATCATATAACAATTATCAATCGAGATTTTATAAAAATACGAGATAATATGTTAGGATATTTTATAGTATACTTAATTTGTAACTAGAGGTGTTAATAAGTAGGTACCTAATCCTGTTTGGGCTTGTTATTTTAAATACCAATTTGGGCCTAATAATTTGCCTTCTGCAAATAAGTCTAGTGTAGCACAAGAACAAAGAAAACGAGCAGGTTTATGTTTCACCGACAAATCACGTGTCACATGTAGCCAAAGGGTAGATCCGTCATTGATCCTAGTCACTTATTTTTAACTAAATTATGTGCGATATATGGTTGAAAATATAAAAATGCATTTAAATGCTCAAAATGATGAACCATTTGAAGTTTGATACAAATAAATTTAATAGCGTGTGCCGCAATGTGCAGGTCACAAGTCAGTTATTTATAATATGAGATTTTCTAACTTGTGCCCTTAGCCACATGTTAAGAGGTGGGCCTTTGTGTCTTTTTTTTTTTTTTTTTTTTTTTTTTTTTTTTTGTGGATTCTTGTCATTTAAAAAAAAATTATTTTGAGCGTATTTTTTGTAAACCCTGAGTAAAAAGGACACATGAGCCCATTATTATCATGTGCCTAAAAGCACATAAAAACTCTTATAATATATTACCAATATAAATAGTTGGAGTAATTCACCACTAATATCAAATAAAATAAAGTTAAGTTTTAAAACAAAAAGTAATAATCACGTTATGAGAATTTGACATGAGGCTGATAATAAGGCTGATAAGTGATTGACTCATTTATGAGGTTACGGGGGTTTATCTACATCTATACTATTTGTAAACTATTTATAAATAATGAATTTTCATTCTTGAAATCTTAAATTTTGAAAACATTCATGTATTTTGTCTAAACTACTGTAAGGTGTGTTTACTTTTTTTCTTAATGCCTTTTAATGACCACTTAGGTATATAATATCATTATTATTTTTTATTTGGGCTCACCAATTTTGATGGTCTTTGTGCATAGAGAGTGAAAATGCCCACTCATCCCCATTAAGAGGTATTAAAGAAAGAGGGACTCACATAACCTTTAGCTAAGAAAAAAAGTAAATAAGCCCTAAGTATATCTTAATATATACATCTTAAGCTTGATCAATTCTAAACTATCAAATTTTAAAAAACACATACTATATTAATTTTAAAAAACAACATGTTTTGCATCAAATGTCAAACTAGAATTAAGATTTGTAAATATAATTATTTGACGCTATACACTGTGATGCATATGGTACAATGATTTTTACACATTCAAATGATATGTATGCAATTTTATATCTTTGAAAACACACATATATAATATATGAGGGTTTTGCTATAGCCTCCTATATTATATTTCTATGAATCCTTGTAAACACAAAATAATATAATATATATTCTCTTTCAAATAATATATTTTAACACTTGTCAAATTCCTATAAATAAAAATATGTAATGAGAGTATACAAATACATACCAACGATACTTTACATTCCATTGAAGTGTGTATCCCGAAGCTTCTATTGACGTGGCCAGTTACGATCCTTTCATAGACAAAAAGTACTTGAGCTGCGTGTCATACGAATAATGTACACTTAAAATCCATGGCCCATGAATAGCACGGAGTATCATTTCAATATGTCTGGAGCCAAAAACTTTTAAAAAACGTGGGTACAGAAATGGGATAGGTTTCCCTTTATTTTTAAAAGTGATACCTTCTTTGTTTTTTTATATTTTTATTGATTTTCTTTTTATTTTTAAAATTTTGCTTATATTATAATAAAATTATAAAACGAAAAGTGCAAAACAAAATAAATATAAAGTATAATAAGTTAAAAGTATTAAACTGACAAAAAATACGGAACAAAAACTGATAAAAAATTTTGTGTTAAACTATAAACAGGAGGTCAAAAGAGGGTAGATGGCACAAAAAATATGTACTTTTGTTGGGCCAAGGTGGTAACAATAACATAAGCCCCGAAGAATTATAGTGGAGCCGTGCCACATGTCCACCTCCAATTGGAGTGCAATTTACAATATATGTCTCACTTTTATTGCCCAACTTATTTTTTTAGTGCCTTTTAAAATAATTATTCGCGAGTAAAAATAGCAATTGGATTTATTTAAATGTACCATATTACCTTTAATCAAATTTAATATTTATAAAAAAAAAAGTGAAAGAAAAGAGGAAACACATCATTAATTATCAAAAGGTACAACTGTTTTTCGTTACTTTCATAAAAATCAAATCAGTAACTAATGCATTTCTCCTAAATTTTAAAATTTTCTTATGTGAACAATAATTTTGAAAAAAAAGTAAATAACAAGTAATCTTTAGCCACCAAAGCCGAATCATTAGCCACATTTGAACCACGTATTAGGTTGTTTATTAGGCTTAGTTTTAGTTTTGTATTTAAGATTAAACTTGGGTTTTAGCGGGTAATTTTTGATAAACGATCAAATCCTGTACTTTAGCTCAAAAGCTCATGTATCGTGCCTAAAATAATAAATAACAAATTTAAACAATATTTGCACTTAAAATATATACTTTGTTATTTAATATGTCATAAATATGAGAATTTTGATATTAAAAGATGTATAATTAACAAATATCAGTCTATAATTCCCAAGGCTATGAAAAATTACATGTATATCCTTATCTAAATGAATAATTACATATATATCCTTTTTACAAGTTTTTGATGCATAAAGTACAATGCTTTTAATGCATCAAAAGGGTATATATGTAATTTTTGAAATTTGCAAGAATATATATGTAAAAGCCCTTAAAAAATATTATATCTATTAATGATGTTAACAAGTAATTATTAATAAATTAACCAAAACTAAAGAAACCGAATACTTATTGTTGCTTAATTTTTTGCCTTGCTAAAATGCACGAGTTAATCCAACTCGTTTGCCTATATTTAGCAGGTCCTAACGTGTAACAATTCACAATTTTGAGGTCATTATTTAATTATTTAATTATTTAATTTTACTTAATATTTTATTTTATGTAAATTTACTTTTGCGAGTAACTAAATAGGTTATTCTGCGTACGTCGTTAAACGTACATTTAACTCAAACTGACACTAGACTATGCCCGGTCTACACATTATATGCATTTTTGGTTCCTTACACCTTTTACGTTTTACACAGATTTTAACCTACGTTTTTATGTTTTAACAATGTTTAAACCTTCCGATTAACTCACCATTCATCTAAACTACTAATATAGTATATTAATAAGTTTTAACATTCTTATATGTTTTACATTTTATTACTATCCGATTTACATTTCGTATTTTAAAAACTTTACATTTTCAATTACCAAGATCAAACTACACCCTTTAAACATAAAACTACCACAAAACCACTAACTCCCCCCCCCCCCCCCCCCACTCACCATGAACGACCAACCACATGGAAACAAGTCCATGTGGTTAGTCACTAGATTTGGTGTCTTAACAAGGCTCATATGTTCATGTTTTGGTGTCATAATTGACACTTGTTAACCCTCATATGCATGCCTTGAAACCTCCCTCAACTTACATGCAAATTCACCATCATTTTCAAGAAAAACATCAACTCACCTCTGCTCTCTTCCTCCCTCATCTTGTTGTCCAAACACCACAATAGAACACCCCATATTCTTTTGATTTTTCTAGTTCCTTTTATTAGTGATTGAAGTTTCAAGTGTCCTAGTTTGTTTTTGATCCTTTTCCTCCTTCAAGTTCATCATTTCAAGAGTTATTTAAAGGTTCTCAAGGTGATCAAGGTCTGAGATTTTAAGGTGTTTTTCAAGATTTAATCAAGTTGATCAAGTGTTAAAAAGATTGAAAGAAAAGGGTGCAAGGGTTATTGGTAATCTAGGTTTAGTGTTTACTTGTTCTAAATCTTATCTTGTTCATCAATCTTTGTAAAGAACCGAATACTCAATTTTTCATTTCATCTATTTGATTACATGTTTCTTATTGTATTTTATATGTTTCATAAGTTTATTATGCTTGGTTATACTTGGTACATATGCTAGATCACTAGAAAAAAATAAAAGGACTAGACATGAAAAAGTGATTTCTAATCAGGGGTAAAAACTAAATTAACTGCACTAATCAGTGGACTTTAGACCTAAACTAAAAATATATGCTTAAAGATCTATGTCTTATGTTCATTTTGCTGGGTGGCGCATCCCGTGACGACACCCAATGATTAAACCAAAAATGTTTTCGTGAAACATATCATATTCTAATTAACAGAATTGTAACCTATAAAAGCCTTTTTTTTAGTATAACCACATATTTCTCAAAGAATGAAAGTGCTAGCTAAAATTTTAACTAAAACGTGAATGCAAAAATGGGGTTAAACGGGCTTGTAGAACTTTAAATATCGCATTTTTCCCTGAATTTCTGAGTTGAAGAGGATAACTCTTGCACACCAAGTAATGTCCTCATCTCCTAAAACCTTATACACGCCAAGGCCTTTGTTAATGAATTTTCTCGTTGGTTTTCTCCATATACATGTTCAGATATCACCTGCTCATTCTTCACACATTCATGAATGAAGTGATAACGAGTATGGATGTGTTTGCTTCTACCATGAAAAACCGGGTTCTTAGATAATGCATTGTTATCAACTTTAATTATCACCTTTTGTCTCTCCAACCACGTCACTTCCGCCAATAAATCCCTTAGACAAATTGCTTAACACGCAGCTGCAATGGCTGCCATGAACTCAGCTTCACACGAAGATAGGGCCACAGTAGTTTACTTTGTGAGCACCATCTAATAGGTGATGTACCTAGGTAGAAAACATGTCTAGTATTATTTCGTCCATCATCAATATCAACATTTTGACCAATATCACTATATCTGACCAATTTCATGTCATCGCCCCACTTGTATTCAATTCTAAATGAAGTTGTACCTTTAAGATAACGTAGGATTTGCTTGATAACACGCGACTATCTTGGGATTTACATATATAGCGACTAACTACCCCAACCGAGTATGTTACATCTGGATGAGTATGGAAGAGATAACATAAGTTAACTCACCAAGATCTGACATTTCAAATTAAGATGCCATCTTTTTCATGAACTCATTGATGCAATCCGACATTTCAAATTGAGATGCCATCTTTTTCATGAACTCATTGAACCCATTGTACATAAAGTTGCATTGCAATCTTCCATACCACCTTTTGCTTGCTCTTGATACAATCCTTTTTTTGTGATACTTCGATACCCAAGTAATAAGTTAACTTAGCAAGATCCGACATTTCAAATTGAGATGCCATATTTTTCATGAACTCATGGATGCAATCCAAGCCTTTCCCAGTCACGAATAAATCATCTACATAAATTGTGACAATGATAAATTCTCCGTTGGGTACCGATCTCTTTTAAACCCATCTCTTTTAAAGTATTATCGAACTTTATGTTCCATGCCCTAGGAGCTTGCCTTAGGCCATATAGCGATTTAGCTAACTTATATACTTTTTCCTCTTATCTTTATCTTGGTTTTTCAATACCCCCAGGTTGAACAACATACACTTCTTCCTTTAAGTCACCATGCATAAAGGCCATCTTAACATCCAAATGATGAATCTTCCATTTTTTTCCTAGCTACAAGAGCAATCAAGAGTCGTATGGTCTCTAGTCGAGCTACTGGTGCAAACTCTTCATCAAAATCAATATCGGGTTGTTGTACATAGCCTTTAGTAACTAAACGCGCTTTGCACTTGTTGATTGAGCCATATGTGTTTCGTTTAATCTTAAACAACCACTTTAACCCAATCACTTTCACATGTTTAGGCAGAAAAACGAGTTTCCAAGTATTATTGTTGACAATAGAATTAAGCTTGGTTTTCATTGCTTTGAGCCATTTTGGTTCCAATTTGGCTTCATTATAATTCCTTGGTTCCTCATCAATTGCCAACACAAATTCATTAATGTTAAGCTGGTAGTCACCGAACCTCGTTGGTAAAACCTTAATTCAAGTTGAACAACGTGTCAGGATGGGTGTAACATCATTACCAGGTTCATGTTCTTCATTTACTGAAGCGTGAACAATAACCAGTAGCAAGTACATGGCTAGTGTCCTGAACAATAACAGCTTGCGGGCTTGCCTCCTCGTTCAACACCTGATTAAAATCAGTTTGATGTATATCATGCCAAAGAATAGTAATACCTGGTTTATTCTTTCTTCGTTTGTATATTCGATGGCACCCTTCCAATCCCAGCCTCTCTGCTCATCACAAATCACATGTGCACTGATTTTGATTTTATTTTCATGCGGATTGTAAAGATGGAAACCTCCTGAACTTGGCTACTTTGCGAGATAAACCAACGGTTTTGACCTATCATCGAGTTTCTTTAAGTGCTTCGAGACTATTCTTTCATAGGCAATGCAATAAAATACGTTTAAGTCTTCAAGATTCGGTTTTTCTCCATAAAACTTCCATATAGCGTAAGTCCTACCAATACTCATGTAGATGTTTGATTTATTATATAAGTTTCATGTCGAACCGCCTCACCACAAAAGAAATTTGGTACACCTCTTGCCTTCATGAGATACCTTGTCATCTCGAGTAAAGTACGATTTCGTCATTCCACAATTGCATATTTTCATGTCCATAGGGATCCGTTAACATATGTGATATGCCTTCTTGGTCACAAAAACGATTAAAGTCATGTGACGTAAATTCATCACCTCTATCCGCATGGATTGTTACAATCTCTTTACTCGTTGGTTTTTCAATCGACTTCTTGAATCTTTTAATAACACCAAACGCGTCACTCTTGTGTTATAAAGGAAAAGTCCACATACACCTTGAACAATCGTCGATGAGAACCAAGATATAAGAGTTGTCCGCTTGAGTGGGGGGATTGATAGGTCCGCATATATACCTGTGTAACATCACAAGAATTTGCAAAGCTCTATATGTTGCCTTCTTGGAGAATGATCACTTTGTTTATTTTCCAGCCATGCAAGACTCACATACCTGTTCTTGAAGCTTAATTACCGGTACCCCTTTAGCTAGCTTGTGCATCAAATTCACCGCACCAAAGCCGATATGACCAAGTTGCACATGCCACAACCACAACTCTTCATCAATGTTTTCTTGCAAAAAATAAGGTTTCACAACTATTAGTTGAGCCTTGTAAAGACGATTTGCGCTTTGCGGGACTTTAATTAGCAAACTCTCACAACTATCACACATGGTTAAGAAATCACCTCGTATCCTAATATCACAATTGGATATTGTAGCTTGTCTAAGATTTATCACATTACATCAAAGAGCGAGAATGTAATAAATATCACAACTGGATATCGAGCCATTTCCTTTTATGATCACGCACGAACCGTCTCCAAATCTTACACAACCTATTATATTTTAATTTAATTCAGAAAAGTAAGAGCAATTACCTTTCAAGTGGTTACTTGCACCATTGTCAAAGTACCATACATCATCTTCCTCGGTTTTGGACTCGATCTTTGGTGGAATATACTTTCTTCATTCTTGAAAACTGTTTCTTGAACCATGTTCATCATAAAGAATGTGCCTTCTTCATGATTTACACCTCTCTCTTGTATCTCATTAAGGTTTACTTGATAGTCTCATTTTCTATCTGGGCATCTTGACAAAATGTGTCCGTACTTATCACAACGGTAACACTTTATATGTGAGAGGTCATGTTGCTTCTGTTTCTTACTCTTTTGCTCATTAACTTCATAGTTTTTTGAGGAGTCACATTGACCTTGGTTTTGATAGTTGCCCCTACCACGTCTTTGACCACGACTACAACCTCGAGTGTACGAACCACGTCCTCTTCCTCTGCTTGAGTCATTATTCCTGTTGGAATTTTCAGTCCTAGCATAAAGAAACTTTTTTTGAGTGTCGTTTGCTTTATCTTCTTCTTTCACTCTTTCTTCATATGCTTTCAATCTTCCAAAAACATCCTCAAACCTCGAGGTTTTAAGGTCTTAAACTTTTTCTAGGGCTGCTACGATATAGAAAAACTGTCTAGGAAGACTTGTGAGAAACTTCTTTACCAGCTTGTGTTCCGTTGTAACTTCACCAAGCGTGGCTAATTTAGAAGCAATACCTGATAGGCTGATAATGTTGAGGCATATGCGTCTATGGAAACATTATCTGACATCTTCAGATTCTCGAACTCCATAATTAGGGTTTAAAGTCTACTTTTTTCACATGATCTGCCCCTAGGTTACGAGCCTTTATTGCTTCGCACATCTCCTATTAGTTTTTATATTCCCGATTTGTAAAACCAGGTCTCTGGTATTGATTGAAACAATAATCCTTTAATAATATTACTCTTCTTGGCATTATCTAAGCCCGAGTTGATTACTTCTCAGACAAAATGAATTCCAAGAATGACCTCCATGCACATCCTCCATATGGTGTAATTAGTTGACATTAACAAAGGACACTAAAACGTCAAATTTAATTCCTTTGTTGGCGTTGGTGGTAGGTTGGAACCTGATCGATCTCTTGTCATCCTGGTTCTTCTTCTGGATCATGAATAAGTTCTTAACGAGGAACTTTACAGCCCATATATCACGGCTAGATTAAGTTCAACAAATGGTCAAACAATCAACAACCTCGAGGACTGTTTCCAACTCATTAGTGTGAATCGAACAACACAATGACCAGATTAAGTATTCTGATAAAAAAAAAAAAAAAAAAAAAAAAAAAAAAAAAAAAACCGACTAAACCTCGTGATCACAGGTTGTAGTCCAACAAGTTTTCGGTTTGTGTAACCCTTTTATCGCAGGTTATAGGTCTTCCAAAGTATCACGAAGCTCTGATACCAATTAATGGTAATCAGAGAATACACACAACTTATTAACACAAGAACATGACCACGCAGAAGACAGGAACAACTGCCAGAAACACACAAACACTTTATTGAAGAAATCTAACTCAAAAACTTCAATTGATACAATATGAATCCCTACCCATCACGGTATATATAGTCTAACAAAGATGGGTGGACTATAACTAGGATTACATTAAACTTAACCTAACTATATAAATACTACTGTAATACGTTATGAATAAACTTGTACGAGTTGGACTAGAACTCCAACTAGTATGCTAAATCTAGGGGTGAAAACGAGCCGAGCCGAGCCCGAGCCTGCCAGAGCTCGAGCTCGGCTCGTTTACATATATAAAGCTCAAGCTCGAGCTCGAGCTCGTTTCGAGCCTAATATTTTGAGCTCGATCTCGGCTAGTGAAAGTTTTATAAAGTTCGAGCTCGAGCTCGGGCTCGACTAATTTGTTTGATGTTTTAAGGAAAACAAAGTTAAAATGGAGCTCGGCGCGTTAATTACATAAGACTCGAGCTCGTTTACTACTTTTAAGCTCGTTTATACGTATAGACAATATATATACGTATATATTTCTAGAGCTCATTGATGTGATGTCAAATTATAGTATATAATTATATTCCGAAGAAATACTCGTGAAAGTATTTCCCGGGTCGTTCTCCCAACGAAGGTTCGAATGGAATTTTTGAATTATCGATTTGGGAATCGTGTAGTGTAAGTGAATAGTGAAAAAGTGATTGTGAAATCAAAATATGAAATGAAATAGTGAAATATGCACAATGTACAAGTTATATATGCACAAAATTCAAAAACGTGAAAACGCAAATGCAAATGTAATTTTTAAACTAACGTACGAAATAAAATGCGACTTTTATTCTAAATATGATCCTATAAGTGTGAAACAATTTTCTAAAAATCTTAAACTAATAAAAAGAATTTTAAGAAAAAGAAAAATATTTTTTTTGGCTTTTTATTTATTTTCTATGATTTTATATTGATTTTTGGAATTTAAATTGAATTAAAAATAAAGAAAAATAGAAAAATAAAGTGGAAAAATGAAAATTTAATTCTAAAAATTCTAAAATATTATAAAAGTATTTCTAAAAATATTTTTGTATTTTTCAAAGCTTTTTTTGATTTTTTTTGGATTTTTGGTAATTAAAAATGATTTAAAAAGGATTTAAAATGAAGAAAAAAAATTAAGAAAAATAGTAAAACAATCCAGAAAAATCTGGAAAAATTACAGAAAATCAAAAATAAATGGGAAATGTTGCAGAAAAATTTTGAAAAGAAAAAGATGAGCAGAAGTGCTTATTCTGAGCAAAACAGCTTATGGCAAGTGCTTATTTATAAGCACTTGCCACAAAACTTTGCCAAACTTGAAACTCAGATGTAAAATGAAACTAAAGACTTAAAAATGCAAAAGAATGATCAAGTGTAATCTCATATAATCACAGAATGAAAGTTTCAATGCAATAAGCTCAAAAATAACAAGCAACTCAATAAGCAGAAAAAGCAAATACTGATCCAGAGGCAAATTTGTAGTAAAAATTACTCAAGCAACTCTAAAACAACACAGATGATTACAAAACTCAGAGATACAAGCTCAGAATTCTCATGAGCAGGCCTTAACTCAAAATCAATATCAGCTCAAACTATGCAACTTTATGGGACAAATAAGGTGTATTAATAAGCTAATCAGTAGAAGCTAATTGGGGCAAAACCTAGCCTACAATTCTGGGAACCTAAAAGTCCAAATAAACTCTAGTCTAAACTCCTAAATTACCCTCAATATGGACCTGAGATCAGATGGTAATGAAGCTTACATGCTGCCAATTTGACTTTCTAATGACATTCAAACTTTGACTAAACCTACTTTTGATTAATCAAATCTAACTCTAGGTATCTAATGATGATGTTTAACAATTAAAAACTCATACTCAAACAAAAATTGCAATAGATTAGCCAAGTGACAGGATCAGAATTTGAAATTGTGTATGTAGAAATTAAGTGAATGGCTAATTCTGACTTTTTGCTAATAACCTACAAAGTTTAAGCCCAAACTTACTTACACTACCTTATTATGACTTACTTATGCAGAAAACTCAACCAGTAAGCAACTAAGTCTCACAGAACTCCCTAATCCCAAACAGTCCTTAATATACCAAGTTACACTACAACTATGAAATACTAACTACTTATCACCACCATATGATCCAAAACAGTCACTCAAGTTCTAAAAACAACAGATCAACATAAATTGAACACAAATCATACACTAATCTCAAATCACAGTTGCATAAAAATCACACAGATAACAATAGCAAGTAAACATCAACTAGACTCTAACAACTAATCAAACTGAGATATCACAAATTCTTACAACAACTACAAATCTATAATCCAATGATCTACTAAGCTGTTCTAACAATTACAAAAGCAGAAGTATCAATTAATAACAACTAAATCCAACAGAAGCTCAGATTAACAGTTATGAACTAAGATAAGCAAATAATGAAAACATAACTTACAATTTCAAGTCACCTCAGCTCAAAATTGAGGTGATTCACTATGCTAGCCTGTCTTTGGACAGGCACAACCTTCTAATTCTGTATTATCCTGTCACTTATCACCTCTGATCACAAAAGAAATTTCTGCAGTTGACTATATTTGACCAAAAATGAACCAAACACTGAATGCTTATTAACACAAGAACTTTTCAAAGCTTAAATGAGAAGTGAAAATCTAAAAACAGGTTTAACTAGAATTTTGGAAATTAGATCAAACAATTTTTCTATATATATTTCTTCTCTTTTCCGATTTTCTCAAAACTTTTAGAATGAAACAGTATGAATTTGTAAACAAAGAAATATGAACTGATTAAACTATTTGAAACAGAATTGAAAGCTATTTAATAACTAATGAACATTCAATAAGTAGTAATTCAAAATTAACAAAAGCTTATTATATTGAAAACAGTAGAGTTACAAGTGGAATTAAAATTGAATTACAAATCTAAAACAAAAGTGGCAGAGCTTCGCTACTCAAAGCTCTCCACCTAAATCACTAGCCTACACCTCTATTTATAGCTAAATAATGAAGGTTCTAGTGAGGAGGGTAGCCACGGATTGCCAGCTTGGCAATCCGTGTGATGTGCTTTCTCTGAGCTTCTATCAGTCCTTGGATCCTTTCCCAATCATTTCTATCAAATTTAAGCCCTTGGATCACTTTGAATGACGCGTCTCCACCAATACACGCTTGCCACGTATCATTCTTGTGCTTCTTTAGATCTCCTAACACCTCCTGACATCACTGAGACCATTTGATTTGACTAAAATGCCCTTAATTGTGGTAATTAAGGGCGGGGTAATTTTTAGGGTTCATGGTGAATAGTGTTTTCTGGGTTTGTGGGTGAATTGGGGGGCGGGGTAAAAGTATTATTTCTTTATTAAGTTTGACTTGTGCTTTGGGTGTTGACTGGGTATATTACAAGGGTGGATCCGGGTTGTGGGTAAAATAAAGTTGGGCCCGGGTTAGATATAAGTGGAATGGGCCTTTGGTATTTTGGGCTAAAGGTGGTAATGGATTTGATTATTGGATCAAGGCTTATTCATTTTCAACTTTTATATCAAGGACCATATATGTAAAATCTGAAAACTTCAAGGACTGAAATTGTAATTCTTCAAAACTTATTCCATGGGTCATTATTGTCACTTTATGATTTCCCAAGGTTGACTTTGACTTTCCTTCAAAATAATATCAATAGGGACTAAATCTGACAACTCTTAAAGTATGAGGACTAAATCTGCAATTTCTTCAAACTTCTCACAAGGATCACTTTTGCACATAAATCAATCACTGAGGACTTGATAAGCTCAACTTTGATTTTCAGCTTGACTTTCTGGCCATCTCCCACTCTCGTGCCCGATTTTCCGGTTTTTGCTTGATTTTTCGTCCTTTTGTGATTAATCTGTACCTGCATGTTCACAACATAAAAAACACATGTTTTCTTGGCATTTGTTAGCTCAAATAGTCAGTTTGGGTCGGTATTTGGCCATAAAATGGTATGTGAATTAACACATACCACTCATTTAGGCTCGCGAGCCTACTCGAGCTTTTTGTATAGAGCTCGAGCTCGATTATTAAATGAGCCCAAACTTAGGCTCGAGCTCGGGTTCGAGCTCGAGCTCGTTTAGGTTCGACTCGTTCGAGCTTTTTACCGATCCGATCCCGAGCTTTTCACGAGCGGTTCGGCTCGTTTTCACCCCTAGCTAAATCTGACCCACACTTGGAAGCAACAATCAGACTTAGCAATTCGTCAACATGGTTGTCACTGAATATGACGATAGTGTTAATAATAAGATTATAAAACAATTCCAAACATAGAAATACTTATAGCTATTTACTTATCATGAAAAGTCAAAAAAATATACGTGTTAACCATTAAATTTCTTTGAGACATGACAATTCTTTAATACGAGAGCTTTATCAATCGAAAGAGTGCACAAACTGTCCTTAAAAGTTTCAAGTATTTTTCGTTAAATTGAGCTAGTAATATAATCTTGATACAAAATAGTCTATAAAAGTTTTAAGTGTAAAAAACCTCATTTTCAAAGTTCGCTTTAGCTGCTAGAAAGGTCGAGCCGCTCCTTGTCGTGTTTATTATTTTATTCCATATGAAATGAGATTGTCACTACCAGGCTTTTTACTCTCAATACGAACTATAATTCTTAATTGATTTTGTTTTGTTGACAAAAACTCAACCTATAAAACAATCTCTCTTAGTTGTATAAATATTGCTCATCCAAGCACAATACACAAATAAAGTTGCAAGTATCAATGCATCATGCACTAGGTGATTTACAAGTTTAACAATTCAAACCTGTAATCTCAGCAGCTCAGCTACAAACTGTTAATAGCTACTCTCTCCATCTCATAAGAAGTGTCAACTTTCAATATACATAAAGTTTTAAAAAATCGTATTAACTATATTTTCTATCAATCAAATATTATCTATTTCCACTAAACCTCTTCTCATTGAATGAAATGCAAAATTAATACTTATTTGAAACATCCTAAAATGAAAATGTTGACAATTATTTTGAAACGAAAAGAGTAATAGCTACTCTCTCCGTCTCAAAATTATTATCAGTAGACAAAAGTCACACAATTTAATAAAAGCAGGACCACTACAATTTTCAACCACTTAAATAAAATATTTCTTTACTAAATTCTCTTTTTATTACTTAAAATGAAAAGTTGACAATTAATTTAAAACATCTCAAAAAAGAAACATAAACCATTATTTTGAGATATTTTGAGATGGAGGGAGTATAAAACAAACACTTTCACGTGTTGTTGTTGTTGTTGTTTTTTTTTTTTTGTTTTTTTTTTATTCTCACTTATATCATTGTCTTATCGTAGGTTATCGTTTCGGACTTTATCAACTGGATCATGACATGTTCAAAGACTAAACTAGTAGGGGAAGGGGAGGGCCCCGACCACCTTAAGATATTTTTATAAGATGTTAAAATTTAGTGTTCTTTGGGATTTGAAACATGTTTTATATTATGGATAGCAACAAAAAAGGAAGGGATATTTGCCTAAAATTTAGTGGTCTAGAATTTTTGTCAAAGTTGAATATCAGGATTCTTTAATTAAGGGTTTTTTTAACCACAACTCATGAGGTTGTGTTTAAACATAACATAATTAAAAATTTTATATTAAATGAACTAGTATATTTTATAATTATACATACTTTTTATTTTAAACATAGAATGTGATATTAAACTTGAAATGTTTAGTGTTTTCGATTAAGGTATGTTTAAACAGAACCTCATTGGTTGTGGTTAACAAAACCCTTTAATTATTTATAGTACTACTACTAGGTGACCATGAGCAATAACGCTTATTTTATGGCTAATAGTGCTGATTTTTTTCCCTTATAATTCATAACCTAGCTATAACTTAACTCAAAAACATTATCTTTCAATCATTAAAGTTTAGTACACCTCATGCTCCACACTTTAACCCAATCAAACACAAATAAAAGAAATGCACTATAAGTCGGCTGGTACATTTGGCGTGAGAGCCTGTAACTCAAAGAAGAGTATGGTGTCAAGCCACAGGGTTGAGTTATAGGGCTATAACTTGCACCTATAACTTAACTAAGCGTGTGCTCTTACGGTATATCATAAAAACATTTACACTTGGAAATTGATACATGGACTTTTGGATGTTAAACTATCCTGTTCTTTTTCTTTAATTAAACATTGTAAATTTGTAATATATATTGTTTGTTACAAGGGATAACACAATATGTGATTCTCTTCACTTTTGTTATAGTTTGAGACAGAATAAATTTGATATGTAACTTAAAAATATAATGACTTTAATTTATAAATAGATAAATGTTTTCCAAATACAAAATACTACATATTTTTCGATATAATATTTGGCCTCCCAAAAAATGTTCAAGTTTCGTCACCAATAACATCATAATATAATGCTAAAAAAAACATAACCAAAATAAATGTGTCGAAGTATGCATTATTTAATTCAAATGCATATATGATTAGAGTGTCGAAGAACTCTTATCTTAACATCTTAGATATATTTTAGTTTTTAGCAAGATAAAATATAAATTAATATTTTTGATCAACTTATAAGAGGTCAATCATTTTGTAAACGTATCACGGTTAATTATCTATATTCACTCTTAACAACTCGTGTATGACCAAAATAAGAAATCGTCTAGACTGATGTTTTGCAATTACACATGAATGGCAAAAGCAAAGTTATCACGATATTATATTTTTTTTTCCATCATGTGATAATTATCAATCGACATCATGCACTTATTGCTTGTAACGTTTTATTTTAATTATGATAGTAAAATATAACATATTTATTACTGTCGTTCATTTAGGCTAGCCACATAGGGCCGAAAAAACTTCGGTCGAAGGCAATATTTGACTGATATTGAATCGGTTATGCCCATTGTGGGTGTGGGTGTGGGGGCAAACATCAGTTGAGTGACAAAAAAAAAAAAAAAAAAAAAAAAAAAAAAAAAATCGGTTGAAATTACGACTGATTTTTACAACACCCTCTTTATGATTTTAGTGATAAATATTAACTCAATCGTCAACTGTGGCAACTTGGTCATGTCTGGTCACCAGAGAAAGAAAACTGATGTGACAGGGGATGACCCGGGTCACCACTGTGCCCAGCCTTATGTTGCAATACCACCTAGAATAATCTTTGTCCTGCATCTATCCATGGCTCTCTATAAATAGTACAAATTAGATGAATGATTCCACAAACTTAAATATCTATAAACCAACTTATTTCTTTCTAACATATCTCTTTAGCTATGGCATCAATAAGCTTATTTCCATATTTAGTTGTACAGCAGATAAGTCCTCTAGCAAGAGGTAACGCTTACAAGCGTATATATTCAACAAAAGCCACTGGAATAACTGTCGATGTGGCTGAGTCCCACGTAAGGCGATCAGCAAATTACGAACCATCATCGTGGTCATTTGATCATATTCAGTCACTCTCTAGTAAATACAGAGTATGATTAGTATTTCCTAATTACATTTATATTAATTATATAATGAACCGTTATGCCGACATTTAAGAATCTAACCTACGCAGGGAGAGGATTATGTGACAAGAGCAAATACTTTGAAGGACGCAGTGAAGAAGATGATAAGAAAAGCAGGAAATTTGTTGAGAACTCTGGAGCTAGTTGACGAGTTGCAAAGGCTAGGAATATCGTATCTTTTTGAGGAGGAAATAAGTAATACCTTGGAGATGATTTACTACAATTACTATAAATTTCCTGAAAAGTGGAATGAGTTTGATTTGACCCTTAAGGCTCTTGGCTTTCGACTACTGAGACAACATGGTTATCATGTTCCTCAAGGTAAAGTTTCAATGAATCAGGGACGGAACCGGGGTTCCCGCGGGTGCATGGGACCCTTATGGATTTTTCGATATAGTGTTAATTTAAAAAAAGAAAATCAATTTTTTTTAGATGCATCTTAAATGCACTCAGTCTATCGAAATGTGTTTCTATATTACGGTTTGAAAAATTTGTGCACCTGATTATATTTGGTCCTGGTTCCGTCCATGATAAATTAAGATTTCATTTTCTGAGAAAATTATAGGCTGCCTAAAGCTACATAATATACATATCTCTCATTTTTGCTCTTCTTCAATAAAATTTAGTTGATATATGGAAACACTTGTACAAATTTTTGTTTGTTTACGATGTCTCTTTTAAATATTTAGAGATATTTCTCAACTTTAAGGACAAGAATCAAAACCTTAATTCATACTTACTCGAAGATGTTGTGGGAATGCTCAACTTGTATGAGGCATCTTATCATTCATTCGAGGATGAAAGCATATTGGACGACGCTAGAGACATTGCAACCAAATATCTCAAAGAAAGTTTGGAGAAGATTGATGGGAGTATCTTGTCATTAGTAAGTCATGCTTTGGAGCAACCGCTACATTGGCGGGTACCAAGAGTAGAGTCGAAGTGGTTTATTGAAGTATATGAGAAAAGAGGTGGCGCAAGTCCCACATTAATCGAGCTTGCAAAATTGGATTTTGATATGGTCCAGGCTATCCATCTTGAGGATCTAAAACATGCATCAAGGTATCATATATTTCCAAGCATATTATCACGATATATGACACTATAACAAGAGGTAAAGCTGTAATTAAATGATTCATAATGAGGTTGCTAATTATGAAGCAAAACTGATAATACCCGACGATTAAATGATCCAAGATGAGGTTGCTAATCATGATGCAAATCTGATTAATAGGTGGTGGAGAAAAACAAGTTGGGATACCAAGTTAACCTTTGCAAGGGACATGCTAGTGGAGAATTTCTTTTGGGCAGTTGGTTTTAGTTATTTACCAAACTTTAGTCATGGGAGGAGAACAATAACTAAGGTCGCCGCTATGATCACTACTCTCGATGATGTCTATGATGTGTTTGGTACTTTGGGCGAACTAGAACAATTCACTGATGTTATAAACAGGTAAATGCTAAAACAATCTTACTTTCCCTATAACTAGTATCGACATGAGTTATATAAGACATGGATTTTGTTTGGAATTTCTTAGATGGGATATAAAGGCGATTGAACAACTCCCGGATTACATGAAGATATGTTTCTTTGGAATTTACAACTCGATAAATGATATAACGTACGAAACTTTGGCAAACAAAGGATTCCTCATTCTTCCATACTTGAAGAAAGCAGTAATACATCCATCTTCTTTAGCTATATGTGTATAACATTTTTTTTCCTGATATTGTTAACAAATCAATTCAGAGTCTTGACTTTTAAATGTTAACTTCGCAGTGGGCAGATCTATGTAAGTCGTATCTAGTAGAAGCTCAATGGTACCACCGGGGACATATACCAACACTAAACGAGTACTTGGACAATGCTTGTGTATCGATATCAGGACCTGTAGCACTTATGCATGTGCACTTTTTAACATCAGTTAGTTCAATCAAAGAAATCCATTATTGCATCGAAAGAACTGAGAACATAGTTCGTTATGTATCACTTATCTTCCGACTTACTGATGACTTGGGGACTTCATTAGTACGCACTTTAATTAATTATCAGATTTATTTCTATACTTTGCATCTTTGTTACATCAAGTTACATAAATTGCTATTTCATTATATATTTGTATTTTCTCTTCCATTTAAACGACATCTCTTAATTTTAACATTCTCTTGTCCTTTTAGGGTGAAATGGAAAGAGGTGATACTCTAAAATCTATCCAGTTGTACATGCATGAGACCGGTGCTACTGAACCAGAAGCTAGAGGTTATATAAAATCGTTAATCGACAAGACATGGAAGAAACTTAACAAAGAACGAGCAATTGTTAACTCTGAATCTTCACGGGAGTTTATCGATTATGCAACAAACCTTGTTAGAATGGCTCAATTCATGTACGGTGATGGAGACGAGGATTTTCATCTAGATGTGATTAAATCTCATGTATTATCATTGTTGTTTACACCAATCCAAGGGATATAAATATGTAACATGATGGTATATATGCGTGAATAAGAAGTCATGAGCTCTTAAGCTATTCAAATAGATTTGTGTATTCTATTGTCATTCTTAATGCAAATACTACCTCCGTCCCGAAATAATTGTCCCCCGACAAAAAACACACAGTTTAAGAAAAGTGCATTTATTACAGCTTTCTTTTTCTTACTTTTTAACAAAATGACAGTTTTACCCTTTGACTATTAATTAATGATTTCATTTAACTTTGTAAATAATAAATTTGATTAAGGGTAGTAAGGTAAACTTAAACTATTTTCATTTCTATATTTAGGTATGGACAATTATTTTGAGACATACAAAAAAGGAAAGGTGGACAATAATATTGGGACGGAGGGAGTAGTTATATGGGCACACCCATATAATTAAATAGGTGACCTAGGATAGTTTCACGGGTTCACGTACGTGAACCACATGAATATTTTTCGCGTAGTTTAGAATTTCGTAAAAAAATAAATAAATAAATAAAAAAAAAGAAAAAGAGAAAAACCCTTGATGTATTGGAAATGCATCATGCAAAACAATTTTTGTGTTACAAGTCTTGTTTAGTTCTCATGAAATGCGTCTTGTACCTTTAATTTCTAGGTCTCCGCAATCCATGTAACTTCTGAAATGTCTTCACAAATGCTTTTGAAACATTCTTATAAATTATGCACTAACCAAAAGTGCTGCTGCGTGGTTACTAACAGGATGAGCCAACTTCAGGGAAAGTATATGAAAAAACCAAAACAAAAATAATGTAGAAACACAAAAAGTTGCAAATTTTGTAGGCCGAAAGTTAATGGCTCCGTTACTTTGTAATCGATCGCAAGATTTCTTATGTGGTTATGACCAAAAGTGAGGTTCTTATTCTTCTGTGTTTAAGGCGTTGGACCACAAAGAATATAATATAGTGCTTGCTAAGGAAGTGTACCAAAGTTTTTTTAGTTTAATGAGAGCCGAGAAAACTTTTATCCCCCCCCCCCCCCCCCCCCCCCCCCTATTTATTATATATTTTTTTAATGCTTTTAACAACCCATCAAACTTAGAAGAGGTTGGATAGTTTTGTTGGAATTATTATATCATGACATTCATATAAATAAACCAAGTACATCAAAGTGAGCATGAGCGGAAGCAATTATAATAGATCGAATAACATGTAATTAATTAATCAATAATTAAATAGTAAACGTACCTTTGTGATTCTAGCCCGAACAAGAATCAATGCAATCTTCCGGAACCAAGAACCCTAATTAGGGTTTATAAGGATTATAAGAATTACCCCTTACCTCTTTTGTAATTCAATCCAAGAATCAAACAATAGTGTGTTTGATTCACGTTCTTGTACACACGTACTAATTCAAGAAAAAGTTTATGCAAGTAATAAACACAAAACCTTTTTGGATCTTATGAAAATCGAAACCCTTAAGGGTTGTTTGATAAGAATCGACCAAGAGAAGAAAAGGGAGAGAAAACACCAAGATGTGTGTGTACAAGTTATGAGAAAAACCTACATCTTGGGTTTGCTTATATACTACACAAAACTTGGAGCTCAAGGCACAATGAAGGTGGAATACCCCCTTGGGCCGATCGGTTATGGAGTCCTCTAGGGGATTCCGGAACCTTCCCTTGTTTCCATGTTTTGTCTAGTATTACTTTCCTAATCTTCGTTTAATAGATAATTAGTCATAAATCAATAATACTAATTATTATTATTTATTTTGGGTTTAATAATTAATTATAACATTTATAAATAATTATTACTTTTTCTCTTCATACGTATTGTGTGCAATCTCGTGATCTCGAGTTCGATCCTAACATACGTCTACTAAAATAATGTCCATATTCTAACAGCTCCCACTTGGACATATTTTAATAGTGTAATCACATCGGTTAGCGTCTTGCAACACGCCGATGCCTCTAGTACGATCTCGAGTATAGCTCCTGGAAAAACCTTTTAATGATTTCTCATTATTATTATCCTTTTGTTTCTAATACCACGTTAATAAGGATATGGATTAAAGTCATTCCTTAATTAACCATTCTGTTTCTCGTTGTTTATGATTGATCAAGATTACCAAATCTTCTGAACATAATCAGGGGAGATCTTGGGTGCGGCCGCACATGCATCTTACCAACCCTACGAGGGGCCCAGCAGTATTAAACTCCAAAAATAAATTTGAAGGAACAAATTCTATCTTGACTACAAGCAAAACCCACAAACTTTGTAACACTTCCGAAAACAACCCTTATGACTACCAGTTACGTATAGCGTTAAGTTGTTCCACAAAAATGTACTACATTCATGACACTTATCTTGCATCTCAAGTCTAAGGATAACTTCTCATGATTTACTCAATAACAAAATCCATAAAGTAACATCATGTAGTTGGGATAAGTCCTATATTCGGTATCATTGAATATCATCTGAAATGGCATGACTACGCATCAATATACTTTAAGTATATTATACCAACCTTCAGATTTGTCTTGATTTAATAATATTCCCATATTATTAACTGACAACGGACAATTTAAGAATAACCTTTATTCATGGATTTAAACATACAAATATAGGATACAATATATTATAAATTAAACATACCATGTATTTTAATTTATCATAATAATTGTTTAACATCCCTTATCCAAATACTAAATAGATCAATGCATGATAACTCTTGTTGATGAATTATGTCTCAAGCAATGACAATCATACTTGTTGACAAGACATAAATCATCCAATTTTGATCTATCGGAATTTTAAGAATACTTATTTCAAGAATTCAACTATTGAAATTCTTATATGTGCATAGTCAACTATTTTGATTATGCCATGTTTCATAAAAATGTGATACATCCTTAACCACCAATTTATGATAATTAAACTTCCAAACATTTTAAAGTTTAAAGTATTCTTATTCTTTTAATGTATAATGCAACTATGCTTTTAGTAAGCATAACTAGTACATATAGTCAAAGATGAAATCCTTACTATGATTAGTATTGAGTGTCATCTCAATTTCATTAGCATCATTGTATGCAACAACAATATGCTATTAAAACTTTTCGTAAACCTTAATATCTATTATGTAATGTTTGATACCCTTCAAACTATCAAGTTTGTTGGCTATGACAATTTTCACAACAATTGAAAAATTGTTCATCTATAGAATTTGGAAGCTATTCCAGATTTAGGATGTGATTCTATAATCAAACGTATACATTATTACACAAGTTATCTAATAACTTTTAATTAGATATTAATATTGTCAAATCATCTTGTAATCAAGTATGATACAACAAAACATGATGTACATGAAAAATCTTTGAGTCATACTTAGATTTTATTCATGTCATTCATATCCATTTAGACTTTCTAAATAATATATCATGTTATATTAGATTCATTTACCGCACATGTTTTAACAATAAACATTCATTCCAAGGTTGTATGTCTTATTTCCTAAATCTTTAAAGTTTCATTCCAAACTAAAACGTAACTTTTAACTTATATGGAATGTTACCTTTTATATGTTCTACAACATATATGATTTAAGAAATTAAACACAATACTCCCACTAGCTTTTAGGAATACTTAGAAATTATCTTATTTCAATTATAAATCAAAACATGAATTTAACAATTAAACATAAAATAATCTTCTAGATGCATGCATTTATCCATCCATGGATTATTGCACCATGTACAATTTCAAAGATATATTTGAATTCATAAACTCCTTTTGATTACTTATCGTCCTCGCTCAAGTAATCTCTCAAGAAAGAGTTTTGATATTCCATTGTCAATGACAATTATAATCTTTGTATATTTAATGTGTTTAGAATAGAATATTCAATCACAATTAATTGCTTAAGTGTGATTAATAATCTTGTCATAAAACATATATTAAATACGTGCACAATTTTGTCCATATGGTTTCTATACAAAGATTTAAACCACAAGGGTTACCTTATCTTTGAAGAAACTCATCTTCATTTTCTAGTCTAACTATTAAGATAAACCAAGTTTCTAAAATTGATTATCTTTATAGACAGCATCTTAATCATTCATATCATGTATACTTTACCCAATTTCATAATTGATAATGTATCATAATGATTATCAAGTTTACAATAATCATGTAAATCATAGCCCTCAGCATATTAATCAAATATCTGAGATATATTACTATTCTATGAATGATAATTCTATCATTTTGAGATTTAACATTTAAATGTCAACCTTTATTATCATGTTGAGATTTAACATTCAAATGTCAAACTTCATCATGATATTTACTAGTGTATTTTAGAAGATTATGTATCTTATAATTTTATCTTTTAAAGATCAAAACTCCCACTTGCTTTTAGCAATTTAAAGACTATCTTTAAATACTTAGCAAATTAAGCAATAATACAATATTCTCTTTTGGGATATTACAAATACATATTTGACAGTTCCTAACTTAATTTTGTTAATAACCTCTTCATAAGCAGTTAAACAAATTTGGAACTTCAATTTAAGACTTAATGTGATTCATCACATTCATCACATTCCATCATATGATAATGTCTTATTAATCTTCTATGTTGGAGTTTTATTAAATATGTCCAAGTCATGCTCAACAATCTAACCTTGATAACTTTTGGAAGAAAAGAAGTCATAGTTATCTTTAATCAAACAATATAATAAGTGTTTGATTATCCTAATTGAACATACCATAAACATTTGATATTTCATTAGTATTAATATTGTAAGACAATCTAACAATATTAAAGATAACCATATTCGTTTTGACTTGTCTATTTACCAACTAATACATTTTAATGGTATAATAATTTTCAAGCCTATTACATGCTTTATAACACAAGTACTTTTTACAAAGTTACTTCATGTTCATGTCTTTCCAAGAAAACATAAACTGTTATAATCCCACTATACGTTATAAGTCATTTAACAATTTAATAACTTCATGTATATGTCTTAATTAAAAAACATAACAAGATAACGTCTTACTTTATTATAAGTCTTGTAACAATTAAAAGACTTTATGTTTATATCTTTACAATAAAACATAAACATGTTTAACTAAAGTAATTATGAACACCATCTTTTGGTTTCAATAGTAATTTCAAGTTAAATTATTACTTCACAATAATGTAAATAACATTATTTCTTTATTTATGTCATTCAAAGAACACATAAATATTCAGATTGAAGTAGCATTAGATTACTTAATTAATTTATGTCATTCCTTGAATTCATAAATATACTAATTAAAGTAGTCTTGATATCATATTGACACATGTTCTAATAGGTATCTAATTTAGAAACTGCAAATTCTCATAGTTCAATTACATCAGTTGATCTGCTAGTAATGAAATATGAAATTCACCTTGTTGTTGCAATCTAGCTAAGCTCTCACATAACATAGATTGTAACACCAAGTGTTTCTTGAATTAATATTAGAACATTATTCTCTTACCTTGTAGTCAAGAGAATCCATTGAATCATATCGTTATGAGTTGTTTCTTGCACACAATAAAGATAACATTTCTCCCACTTGTGCATGGAACAACCTCATATAGTGGATAAACAACATGCCATGCATTTGTTTATGTGTTCAATATGATTGTGTCATAGATTTTAGCATAACAAGTATATGTTAAAACAACAATGTCTAGTAAGGAAACGTACAAGACTATCCTTAAAAGTATGATTGTCTACACTTGGAAAGTAATTATCTTTAGCTACCAAGATGTCAAAGCTTGTAACTCCCACTGAATTAAAGATCATTACAATAATTCCTTATTCAGTGATAAGTACACAATACTCCCACTGAATTTGACAACATTTAAAATGTTTCATATCCAGTGAAAGCAAATAGTGTGCTTTTAACTTTCCTACACCTTTGAATGTCCATATGTAACAATTACTTATGTACTAAAAGTGTATTTTACTACGTAAATGATGGACTATCCACCAAATGCTATTAACTTGAAAATTGAGCATGCAATTTCTTCCTTAATAGGTCTACCATCCTACAATGTATGTAGCACCTTTAAAATAGTTAAAACAACTAGTTTGTCTTTAAATATTTTGCGGTAATTAGTCTTGATTCTAATTATAATAACTCATAAAATGTCATACATAATTTTCTGTTAACCAAATATCATATTTGTTACTAAAAATTAAATCACCGAATGAGGATGATGAAATCCTTATGAAAAATGTACGCAATTTTCTTAACTATTAAAAATTTGCTATGAGTTATATTAGAATTTAGACATATCTAATATTCCTATTATCCTTTCTCATTCATGAAAAGGAATAGGATTGTGTCTCACTCTTCCTTCATAGAAAGGAGACTTCTTTTGTCTTTCAAGTAAATATTTCTTAATCAAACATTAGTTTGAAAACAGAACTAGATTAATTTACCAAAGCCCAAAATGCGTTTACGGTTTGAACGTTGCATTAATACATTAAAACGAATTACAAAATTCAATTTCAGTATTTTCGATAATTAGATCTTTAAGAAAATAAAATACCCATTGGCAAATATTCATATAAACCATAGTATTTTCTTAAAGCTAGGATCCTAAATTGACATAGTACCATTACATCAGTTGATCTGCTAGTAATGATAGTATTCAACAAGGTAATTGTCGAACAATAATTGCTAATATCATATTGCAATTCCTAGATTTATGGGATCTACAATCACAAAACATTTGTATTGTAAGCATGTTTAGTCCCCATCTTAATGCCTTGAGTCCAAGTCTCACTTCCTACTCAATTTAAGTCTTCTAACTTAAAAACTGCAAACTCACAAATCCATCACATCAGTTGATCTGCTAGCAATGAATTTATGAAATTTACCTTTCCATTGCAATCTCGCCAAGTCTCACTTGACGTAAATTACAACTTCAAGTGTTCTTAATTAGATGGTATTCGACTTAATTTATAAGGGTATAACTATTTTGATGTGATCAAAATAATGTATGAAGAAGCATGCATACAACTTCATAACATTGGTTTTACAAAACAATTTTATTACCAATTAGCTAAGAGTAAAATAACAAAGTTTTGATTGAGGTATCGGGTTCACCAATTAAAGAATAACCATCAATTATCGTCCACTATATCGTACTTTTGCTTAAGCCCGAAGGCTTAGTGTTTCGGATAATCATTGTGGAATTGTGGATTATTCACCCTTAAGATGACAATGTACATGTAATGATTGTTCGGTAAGTCTAATTTACACACAAACGAGCGTTAAGACATGAATGTTGTCTATCTAAGGCCACAATTTAATGCGTTGCCATCCTTATACCCATCTTGTAGTGTGTAAACTTCGGTCGAGCCTATTTAACCATTACGTACAAAAACATCAATCAACCAATCCTTTGAGATTTAAACTCTTAAAAACCAAAATAATTTCGCCATTATTTAGTCCGTATTATTTTTCTATTCAAAAATTACCCTTTTCGTTTATAAACATGTCTAACATAATAAATAAACAAAAACAAGTAATATACAATAAAAAATAAAACAACTAAATAAACAAATATACATAATCATAACAATTAAATATGTATAAAACATGTAGCCACATGCAAATCTTATTAAAAAGTCCTATTAATAATCAAATTTAGGCGTATAACGTATTAATTCAATTAGGGCTTTCTTTTTCTAAGAAAAAGAGCCACATACATCGATAAATCGATTGCGTAAGCCAAAATTAAATAAATACCACATAGCACATAATTGATTACTTAATATTGGAGTCTTCCCCAATTCGACATCTATTAAAATTTACATGTTTTAATATAACTTAACCATTAATATATATATAAGCAATTTAAACAATTTAAATTATAACACAATAAAAACCCATGCAAATATGCACTTTTTCATGGATTTAGCTTAACAATTAACACATTGCACCAAGATCGTTTACTAAAACGCATAACAATTACATGACATCTTAGGGTTTCTAATTAGTTTTTATAAAAAAAAATAAAAGCAAAACCCTAAAAACCCTTAGGTCATTCGACCCAAAAATTAGGGTTAGGGATAAAAACATAAACCCTAAAAATATATATATATATATATATATATATATATATATATATATATATATATATATATATATATATATATATATATATATATATATATATATATATATATATATATATATATATATATATGTAACTATACGAATCAAAATCCAATTTTTATGCGTTTTGATAATTAATTACACATTATAACGGCTCTAGATGCCACTGTTGGAATTATTATATCATGACATTCATATAAATAAACCAAGTACATCAAAGTGAGCATGAGCGGAAGCAATTATAATAGATCGAATAACATGTAATTAATTAATCAATAATTAAATAGTAAACGTACCTTTGTGATTCTAGCCCGAACAAGAATCAATGCAATCTTCCGGAACCAAGAACCCTAATTAGGGTTTATAAGGATTATAAGAATTACCCCTTACCTCTTTTGTAATTCAATCCAAGAATCAAACAATAGTGTGTTTGATTCACGTTCTTGTACACACGTACTAATTCAAGAAAAAGTTTATGCAAGTAATAAACACAAAACCTTTTTGGATCTTATGAAAATCGAAACCCTTAAGGGTTGTTTGATAAGAATCGACCAAGAGAAGAAAAGGGAGAGTAAACACCAAGATGTGTGTGTACAAGTTATGAGAAAAACCTATATCTTGGGTTTATTTATATACTACACAAAACTTGGAGCTCAAGGCACAATGGAGGTGGAATACCCCCTTGGGCCGATCGGTTATGGAGTCCTCTAGGGGATTCCGGAACCTTCCCTTGTTTCCATGGTTTGTCTAGTATTACTTTCCTAATCTTCGTTTAATAGATAATTAGTCATTAATCAATAATACTAATTATTATTATTTATTTTGTGTTTAATAATTAATTATAACATTTATAAATAATTATTACTTTTTCTCTTCATACTTATTGTGTGCAATCCCGTGATCTCGAGTTCGATCCTAACATATGTCTACTAAAATAATGTCCATATTCTAACAAGTTTAAAGTATGATAGCTTCAAGCCATTGGCTGTTTGAGATGACTAAGGGGGTGTATGTTTAAGCTTATATATGGGCTTATAAGTTTATTTGGTTTTTGGCTTGTGTTTTGGTATTTCATAATTCTCACTTTTTTGGCTTTTGAAACTCTGAGGCATATATAAGTTAATTATGTCATAACAAACTTGGGATTTGGTCGAAGAATATCAATGTATTTTTTTAAATGTACCGATCTAGTATGTGAACTTTTTTTAAGTTATAGAAATATAACGAACTTTTATAAGTGTTTTAATTTGGTACGTGATGGTGACATGTCATACCTGAAAGTCCGACACGTGACACCATTTATAACGTGACACGTTATCATCACGTACCAAATTGAAACACTTATGAAAGTTCGTTACACTTTTGCAACTTAAAAAAGTTCACGTACCAGATCAGTACATTTGAAAAAGTACATTGCTATTCTTCAATCAAATCCCTAACAAAATATATAAAATAAGATGAAAATTTTGAGCTGATGAAATAAAGCTCATAAGCCCATAAATCTATAGTACATTATAATGCATTTGTGACTATTATATAATTAGAAAGACTTAAAATTCAGATTTTTTTTTTTTTTTTTTTTTTTTTTTTTTTTTTTTTTTTTGCTTATTATGGAAAGATTTCAAAATTAATTTGTTAGGAAACAAGTTAGTTAGAAAGTTTGTTAGGAAGCGGTTGGTTGTTCAAACTAAAATTATTTGGCTTAACCATCTCTAATATCTCTACTTATAAAGCATGAAGACAACTAAATGTGTAACAAAATAATGCAAAATATAATCACACGGTACCCTCCGCCGCATTACGCGGGTACCAATTAAACAAACACCCCTAATTGCCAAATTAAACTTCATGTTGTGATGAATCAAACTTCAAGGTTGCAAGTGTGATAATACAAAGTTAAGGTAGACAATCTTTGACCTAAAATAATTTTTTAAGGTAGGCCATATTTCATCATGCATGTCATATCATGTAAGCTTAGCAAAAGTAACTATCATGAGTTGTAAAGTTGGTTATCAACGTGTTTAAAACGTTGTAGAATTAGATGTGTCAAGTTCAAATCTTGGCTACTAACTGCAACAATATATATATATATATATATATATATATATATATATATATATATATATATATATATATATATATATATATATATATATATATATTAAAAAAAACGTTAATTAGGTCTCCCGAGTCTCTTTTCAGGATAGTTTTATCTGTTTCGAATTTGTGTGAGAATAGGATATATTTGCCTCGTGTTACAATGGGTGAAAAAACATTTATTTTTCTAGCTACCGAATGAAGTGTAAATATATTTTCATAACAAAGGGTATTAATGATAATAAGAAAAATTACATAAATGAGTAAAAGTTTAAAGTTTAATTAGTTTTAAGGTTAATTTCTTATATATCTAAATTTCTTTAAAAGGTTAAAATCGGCGGACAAATCCAATTTCGTACATCTTTTGGTGTTGAGTGAACCTTCCTCAAGGATCAACATCAAATATAAAACCGACAAAATTACACGGATGGTCCTTGTGGTTTACTCGGATTGCAAGTTTAGGCCCTAAGTCATTTTAAATACACCAGAGATACCTATTTTTTGAAACTTGTCACACATTTAGTCCCTAATTTGGATGGCCGTTAGTCTATCGGTTAAGTTATTTGCACCGTTAGTCATTCGTTAATATTTTTTGCACCGTTAATCTTCATTTTCTAAAAAAGTCATCAATTTTTGCACCGTTAGTCCATCCGTTAATATTTTGCACCGTTATCAATCTTTTTACGTTTTCTTACATTTTTGAACGTTCTTGTCCATTTTTTTAATGCTTTCGTCCATTTTTTTACGTTTTTGTCAATCTTTTTACGTTTTCGTCCATTTTCTTAAGTTCTCGTCCGTTTTTTTAACGTTTTCCTCCATATTTTACGTTATTGTCAATCTGTTTACGCTTTCGTCCATTTTTAATGTTCTCGTCCGTTTTTTAACATTTACGTCCATTTTTTACGTTTTCGTCCGCTTTTTCACGGTTTAGTCTGTTTTCTTATATTTTTATCCATTTTTTTAGGTTTTCGTCATCTTTTTTACGTTTTTGTCAGTTTTCTTATATTTTTATCTGTTTTCGCCTTTTTTTACGTTATCGCCTATTTTTTGTAATTAGGTAAGTATACTACAAGAAAATTTGACATTTGATAAAAATGTTTCTGTGTCGATTTTAAATCACGATTTTGACCCCTTTCTGGTCTGAATTATCAAAAGTGTAAAACACGAAAGTTGTCCGGAATGATGTTTTACATCAAGAATCACGAGATTTGATACATAACTAACGAATAATAACGAACAAAAATGGCTTAAGTTTTGGTAGTAAATAGCCCTTCTTTTGCATTTGATACATAACTAACGAATAATAACGAACAAAAATGGCTTAAGTTTTGGTAGTAAATAGCCCTTCTTTTGCATTTTTCAGGTTAAATTCTCGTGATTCTTGATGTAAAACATCATTCCGGACAACTTTCGTGTTTTACACTTTTGATGATTCGGACCAGAAAGGGGTCAAAATCGTGATTTATAATCGATACAGAAACATTTTTATCAAATGTCAAGTTTTCTTTTAGTATACTTACCTAATCATAAAAAAGTGAGCGAAAACATAAAAAAATGGACGAAAACGTTTAAAAACATAAGAAAACATAAAAAAGCAGACGAAAAAGTAAAAAAATGGATGAAAACGTTAAAAAACAGGCGAGAACGTAAAAAAATGGATGAAAGCGTAAAAAGATTGACAAAAACGTAAAAAAAATGAACAAAAACGCTAAAAAAACGGACGAGAACGTAAAAAATTGACGAAAACGTAAAATGATTGACAAAAACGTTAAAAAAATGGACAAAAACGTTAAAAAAACGGACGTGAACGTTAAAAAATGGACGAAAACGTAAAAGATTGATAACGGTGAAAAATATTAACGGAGGGACTAGCGGTGCAAAAAATGAGGACTTTTTTAGAGAATGAAGACTAACGGTGCAAAAAATATTAACGAAGGGCTAACGGTGCAAATAACTTAACGGATAAACTAACGGCCATCCAAATTAGGGATTAAATGTGTGACAAGTTTGAAAAAATAGGTATCTCTGGTGTACTTAAAATGACTTAAGGACTAAACTTGCAATCCGAATAAACCACAGGGACCATCCATGTAATTTTGTCTATAAAACCTTAAGGTTAAGAGGCAATTTTGAATTTGCAGCAATACTAAAGGGGTGTTTGTGTATTTATGAAATGCAATTTACTGTTCATCTACAGCAAAACTACATTTCATAAATCGTTAAGTTGGACAAAGGTCGAACATCAATTAATAAAAATAAAAGGAGAGGAACGAATTTGGCTTCTAAAGGGTATGTTTGGCGAAATGGGCTGGAGCTGGGGCTTGGGCTAGGGATAGGACTTATATTATAAGCCGAATTTAAAATTTGTATTTTTATAAACATGTTTCGCAAATGGGCTAAGGCTGAGACTTATTATTGCAAAATTATTAAGAATGTCATAATTAAATGAGTTTTCGTATATGTTAGATATTTTTATGTGTAAAAAAATAATTTATTTTTCAAAAGCCCGGGGCTAAAGTTTTTAGCCACTTTTATGGGTCTAAAGTTTTTAGCCGGCTTATTTTATAAGTCTTTTTATAAGCCACATGATAAACGAGATTATAAGTCCAAGCCCAATAAGCCCCATGAAAGCCAACGCCGAACTTTAATATCAAAAAAAGTTTGGGACAAGGAACCATGGGAAAACATGGGCTAATGTCTGCTTACCACAAAGACAACATCAACCATGTGCCACTTCCAATCCTTTTTGCATGCATATAATAAATTATTAAAATTAAAGCAAACCATATAATTCCATGAATTTGGACACTTGAGGAATCTCCACATGTGGTGTTCATAAAGTTGACCATAGTCCCCAATTTTTTTTTTTTTTTTTTTTTTTTTTTTTTTCATCATGAGAACAACAACTAACTATCTCACAAAAATGCAACTTAAGATGTTTGCGATAGTGCTTGGCTATGGTATAATGGCATTTGCCCTATATCGGCTTATTGATCTAAATAAATGGTTATGTGTTTATATGTCACTTTGTTGGTACAAATGTAAATGATACCCTATGAACCTTATGAACGGATTGCCACCACACATGCACCATCCCACAACTACATGTGTGGTCGACCATCGGCCACTGTTACTATATCATATCATTCCATGTCGCGCATTACCTTCATTACTAAGTAAACATATATGTCAAGATAGACAGACAGTGTGAGTTTAACCAGAAACTAGTATGAAGTTACAAGAGAACTTATCATTAAATAACTTGAGAAAACTATTATCAAAACAATGATCAAGTGTTGTTAATAATGTTAGATAAATAGTTTATGTTTATAACGACTTTTAAATAGTGATAAAAAATTATTAGAGATGAAGTGGCGCGATACTATTGGTTTGATTAAAGAATTTCAATGAATGGCAAGCACGATGCATGCGTGGAAATATGTCGGATGATTCCATTTTTATCAGTTTTATAGTTCATCAACTTGTAGATCTAATTCGATCTAATGTTATTTTTGACTTTTTAAAAGTACAAGAACATGTTATGCATGAGTCATGACACCCAACATTATATAAAAACCATCTAGTTCATATGAACCTTAGATCATAACTTTCTTACAATGAAAACCAACATCCACAAAGAATCCTTGCCTTCTTGTGATTTAGAAAAATCCAAGACTCTTGGAACGACGTCGGGTGGTGTAGCAAAGAAGCAGTTTAGAGGGGTAAGGCAAAGGCATTGGGGAAAATGGGTAGCCGAAATCCGTTTGCCAAGAAACCGGATGAGGGTTTGGCTTGGGACGTTTAAAACTGGCGAAGAAGCTGCTTTTGCTTATGACACAGCTGCATATATGTTACGAGGTGATATGGCTCAGTTAAATTTTCCAAATCTGAAGAACCAACTAAAGGCGAGTGCTATAAATGGTAACACTGCTGCACTGCTTCAAGCAAAGTTGCAAGGGATGTCGAAGAAGGGTAATGATCTAGCACCACTGGAGCCCGAGGTGAGTTTACCTGAAAAAGATGTGACTTTTGAAAGTGGGCCTGTGATGTTATCGGATGATGTTGTTGTTGAAGACGTTCAGCTTAGTAAGATGCCGTCTTTAGATATGGAGATGATTTGGGATTCTTTACTTGTTTCAGATCGATAATTATGCTTTGTTATTGTGAAATACAATGAATGTAGCCGGATCACTATGATCCTGAGCTTATGTTAGAAGTCGGATGACACATTGATTAATTGGCGTTTCTTGTATCGGTTTATTCTTCAAGATTTGATTCATTGGGGTAACACCTACATATTGAAACAGCTTATCTCATATTAAGTTTTATTGTTTGAATAGACAAATTCTGCTTTTGGTTTAGTATATCTGAACACATAACACTAACACAAAATTATTCAAAAGAAGTTATGTTATAATGTTTCTACTTTTACATGATCTTCAATCGGTTACTACAAGTACTAGAAAAACATCGATGAGAAATCTAATATACTTCAACTATTTTCGGGAAAACAACATTTCATAACCAACATAACTAGGCTAAGGATATGCTAATTGTTAAAGAGTATACAAGCTGACTTATTAAGTTGGAGGACTAGTCATGCTATTATTCAAAGTTGATTAAAGCTAAAAGCAAGTGTTGACTCTTATTGAAGTTGTGAAGAAGTCTAGGGACTAAAAGAGTAAAAGCTGGAGCTATATATTCATCTCATCTGATTAGGGTTAGATAGTGGTCATTATTCATTCTCTTATTTTCACACAGTAAACACACAGTTGATTGTAGTCTTTTAGATATCTCTTTGATATCTTCTGTCAGTCTTGTTCTAGTATACCATAAGATCAGTTTATTGATCTTGTGATTCTGAGTGATTGAGTGAATCTGTATGTGAGGTTCTTGTGTGGTGTCTTCCTAGAAGAGATCACATATTGTCTTTTGTATTGTACTGGTAAGCACTCGTTTGAGGACTTATCTTCTTGAATAGTTAATAAGAATATATACACCAAGGGGTGGTTGGTTGGGTGTAGCTGATTGTGATATTGTGTTCTTTACCATTTTTACATGGTATCAAAGCTATAGGTTCTGATTTGATGGTGATTCGAAATTCTAGGGTTTCTAGGGTTTCAATTATTTTTGGGGGTTTCTTGAATTGGTGGTATTATTGGTTAATTGAGGTCGTTTTCTTTACGGTCGTGGTTGATTTAGTCGATTTAGACTAGATCTTGTGGTATTGGTGATATTCTTGATTAGGGTTTGTGAAACCCTAATTGGTTTTTTGGGGATCGTGATCCGTGGTGACTGTTGGTGGTTTTTGGGCCTGTATTTGATTGCAAAAACATTAGACTAAGTGAATCTAGTGTTTTTGTAGTCTTTCTTCCGCTGTGGTTTATAGCTCTGTAAGTTGTTTCATCTCCTTTAAGATAACAAGAGTCTAGTTAATTGGGTGCAAACGGATTGGTTAACACCTTGACCCTCCATCTTGAATGGTGTGGAAACCTGCTCTGGCCAATCCCAGTCCAATTGGCTGATTCTTTGTTGAATCTTGGGTGTGTGTTATCTTTTTTGTTTAGTTAGTTGGTTTTGTTATCTGTTTATCTGTTCTTGTTTGCTTATTTGTCTGTTTCTATTGTTTGTCTTTTTTCTGTTTGCTTCTTGTTTGCTATTTCATCATGTCTGCTAGTGATCCTGGTAGTAGTACTGTTCCGATTAGTAATCTTGATGCTGGTAATCCATTGCATATTCAGACTAATGATAATAGTGGTACTGCTTTAATTCCTTTTAAACTTCTTGGAACAGAAAATTATAGAATATGGTATGGTGCTATGAAATTAGCTTTACAAGCTAGGAATAAATACAGCTTTGTTGATGGTTCTTGTGTTAAGGAATCCTTTGTTGCTAGTGAAGTTTTGTCTGCTCAATGGGATAGATGTAATGCCATTGTTTTAACCTGGATCATGAATTCTGTTTCTCAAGATGTTTATATGGGATTAGTTTACTCTGAAAATGTTGTTTCTGTGTGGAATGAACTAAAGGAAACTTATGATAAAGTGGATGGGTCTGTGATATATAATTTGCTTCAGAAAATTAATAATGTGAAACAAGGTGGTACTTCTGTTGCAGATTATTATCATAGACTTAATTCTTTATGGAGAGAATTTGATGCTTTAACTAAAATTCCTAAATGTTCTTGTGAAGTCAAATGTTCTTGTAATGCTAGTAAGGAGTTAAGTTTGCATCATCAATTGATGAAGTTGATGCAGTTTCTTATGGGCCTTGATGATTGCTATCAGCCTGTAAGGACTGCTTTGTTGACTAGGGATCAACTCCCTGAGGTCAAAGATGCTTATGCTACTGTTTCTAGAGAGGAATCTCATAGAGGGATTCCTGAGACTTCTAGTGGTTCTGAGTCTAAAACTAATGCTACTTCTTTTGCTGCTAAATCTTTTAACAACAATAGGAGAGTGTTTAATAATAATAATAACACTAGAAGTTCTAGTTCTAATTCTGGTAATAACAATATTAATAGAGGTCCTAATCCTAATCTGAATTGCAAAAATTGTGGTAAAATTGGACATACTATTGATAGATGTTATGAGCTTATAGGTTTTCCACCTGGTTTTGTTAAAAATAATAACTCTGGAAGGCAAAATAATGGAACTAGGCAAAACTATAATGCTAATGTTGATTTTAAAGATGACAAGTCATCTTCTGTTAGTCTTTCTTCTGGTTTTACTTCTGAACAGATAAAGAAACTCCTGTCTTTGATCAATGATAACTCTGCTGGAAGCATTCATGCTAATATGTCTGGTAGAGCTTCTTTCTATAATCATAATGTTTGGTTTAATATGAATATTTCTAGATACTTTTGTGTCAACTCTGGTTTGATTGTCAATTCTATTACTTGGGTTGGATTATTGATTCCGGTGCTAATCAGCATCTTACTGTGTCTACTGATGGTATGTTTAATGTTGCTGATATATCTAGCCTTAATATTACCGTTGGACATCCTAATGGAACTTTGGCTACTATAAGTCATGTTGGCAATCTAAAACTTACCAGTAATGTTGTGTTATATGATGTTTTAGTTGTGCCTGGTTATTGTGTTAGTCTTTTGTCTGTTAACAAGTTAATAAGAGATAGTAAGATGTTTGTGGGTTTTGATGAGAATAAATGTTATATTCAGAACTTGAAAAAGGAGAATGTCTTGGGGACTGGTAGCTAGTGTGATGGTCTTTATCTGTTTGACATGCATTCTGTGAATACTGTGAGTAAAAGTAATTTTGTTATGTCTTATAATGTTTCTAATATTGTTTGGCACAATAGACTTGGTCATCCTGCTGATCAAGTTTTGTCTGTGCTTCAAAATGATCTTGGTTTTACCAAAAATACTTCTGTACATGTTTGTGAGATCTGTCATAGGGCTAAACAAACAAGGGAACCTTTTCCTTTGTCTGATCATAAGTCTAAGACTTTAGGTGAACTTGTTCATCTTGACTTATGGGGTCTATACAGAGTAACAAGTAGAGAGGGTTATAAGTATTTCCTAACTGTTGTAGATGATTTTTCTAGAGCAGTGATGAGGCGAAAAATGAACCACTTTTAGGGGGTCATTTAAGCCCGGATATGAATTTATTTGATCAAATATTGCCCTAAATAGTTTCTTTTGTGATTTTAGGTACTTTGGGAGAGAAATCTGGAAAACGAAGCAATTCGGATGTTTTTGGAGCATAAAAGTGAAGAAAACGCCAAAGTCTTAATTTTCCTTGCTGGGAACAGTAGGTGACGACGTCAAGAAGGAATTTCTGACGGCTTCAAGAGTAATTTCCATGACGACCCAGTACAGATTTGATGGCGTCACAAGGAAGGGCGTCAAGAGTAAAATTCATGACGGCCTGGAAATGCATGACACATGACGGCGTCAAAAGTAGATCAAGGCAGTCCGAGAATTATTTTGGCGGCGAGGTGACGGCGTCACAAGCTTTGTCTTGACGCCGTCAGACCCTATTTCCTATATATAGTTTTCTAATTTTCACATTAAAAGGGAGAAGTTTCGGAGAAACCCTAAGTACGAACTTGATGCGAATTTTACAGGTTTTTCAAGGGTTCTAAGCCCTTGATTTTCATGTGTAATTGAGATAAGTATTCTTTTAATTCAATCAATATGTCTATGTGTTGGTTGTCTATATCTTGTTCTTGTCTTAATTCCATCATGCTAGGCTAGATCTATCTTGTGTTTGCTTGGATCTAATGAAACCTAGATGTTAATTATGTGTTGATTACTTGTTTATAATTGTTTTGGATGAATGAATTCGATGTTAGGCTTAAGAAAACTGGCAGACTTCCAATTGGTAACATGCTTGAACGTCTTAGGAAACATGAACTGATGTGCACTAGGTTTTATTGGTTGTATTTAATGCATGAGCCACTGTTTATAATCCCTATGGTTGTGCTGGGCATGGTATAGGAGGAGATAAGAGCTCATACGATTGGGGAGTTAAGTGCGCCACCCCATGAATGGTATTAAGGAATACAATCCGTCATCCATGCAACTATAACAAGTAATTAACGTGTAAAAGATGTCTAGGGAGTAGTGAAATCTAAGTAAACACATTTTCTCCACTTATTGCTCACAACCTTAGTATAATTTAATTTATTTTCATTTTTAGTATTTTATTTTGATTGCATCTTTAGTATTGGGTTAGTTGACTAGCAATTAATTCCGCCTTAATCCTTCAAACCCGAGATTTTTATTTGCTTTCTAAAGAATATAAAAATACAAAAAGAATCATCCATCACCTTTAGAACTAGTATTTAGGTTTTCTAATCCTAGCGACACTATTCTTAGCTGAACGATCAATCCCCCGGTACTTGTCACTATACTATACTACAACGATCAGGTACACTGCCTGGTGGGGGTTGTAAGCTTCTCAAGATCCCTTGAGAGGTAAAGCCTGGTGCGATTCCCACGTATCAAGTTTTTGGCGCCGCAGCCCGGGGAATAGTTATTGTCTAGGTTAGAATTTCTTTTTATTAGGTCTACTTGCTAGATTCCTTTCTAGTAAGATTTTATTTTTATTTTTTAGGATTTCTTTAGTCTATCTTTTTCTTTGTGTGTTTGTTCGTAATTTTCATTGACTCTTCCGTTCACCATTATAGAGTACGCGAATCCACCATACCACCAACCACAAAGGCCATTCTACCCTATTGACATCTCGAATTTCAAACAATATCGAGATGAACCCATATATGATGCATGGACTCGTTTTAGAAATTTACTCCAAAAATTCCCTCATCATAGTTTCGCTTTAGCATTCCTAACCCGAACCTTTTACTATCGTGTTGGCGAATATGACCAAATGCGCATTGAGGATTTTGCCAATGGGGACTTTAGGGAATTAAGTGCTGAAGAAACATAGGATACCATAGAAGATTGTGCCCAATATTATTATATGGTAGACAACCCAACAAACGTTAGTACAAGTCAATTGAATATAAATTTCCAGGATCATGAAACAAGCTTGTTTGGGGATGAATATATTAGTGTTGAGATACCTAAGTGGTTGTCATGTAATGCCATAGTACAAAACGAACACATAGGTGACCTTGATGTGATGGAGGATTTAGCCAAACATGATCACATTGATCAAAAAGACCTTGGTTTTATGATCGATGATGATGAATCTCAAGAAACAGATGAAGAATCTTTTGGGAAATTTGTATATAGCAGTCAGAATATTGAGGATGATCCTTATGATTCGGACATAGAAGTTGAGATGCCTAGGGAAGCACGTGAGATACTTGGGAAAATGTTAGGGTTAGATTATAATAAAACACATGTTGAGGATATAGGTGATTTTAACACAAGGAGTGATGAAGTAAATAACATGAGCCCACAAAGTACCCCACAAGTCCTACCATCATTTGAGGCACACATACCACCCGTGACTTACCCGGAAGAAGTAGAAGAGACTATAGGAACCCCAATAGAGGTAGAACCCTTGGATCAAACACAACTAGAGGATATAGGTTTGAATACTTATAATGATAACCTTACTCTTAGTTCTAGGGAAGTTCCTAGTTTTGATGAACCGGAGCCTCAACCAAAACCGTTACCTAATCTTCCATTCTTGGATGTGAATTTAGGAATTGAGATAAGTTCCGATCCACCCATCAAACCATATAGTCCGGGTAGTCTTAGGATAAAGGTAGTGGACTCTAAGCCTTGTAGAGAGGAAACCAATATAGGAGTGGAAAATGACCTTACATGCTTACATCACCCATTTATGATTGATCATAAGAAACATTATGGGTTTAAACCGGGTTTATTAGGTCAAGATGGTTTCCCAACTAGGAGTCTCTTGAAGTTGATTGAAAATGATCCCTTTCTAGGAGAAAATCTTAATCCACCCATTAACCCGATTGAATTAGGTAAGGTTATGATGATAGGAGCACACCCCTTTGAGCATATAATTCATCCACCACTATTTTCTCACGTGGCATACTTTCACCGTAAGGGTGTGTATCGCTACTTTCACCCGCACTTAATCCTAAGTGTAGGGAAGACTTCCCTTTTATCCGTTAAATAAAGGTAGAGTCAGACTCGTGAATCGAACAAAAACAAGCACTTATTGTGAGGCAACCCAAGCTTTATTTATTTATTTTTTTGTTTGTTTGTTATTTGCTTCCGTATGCATGCTTTATTTTTATTGTTGGTAGATCATGTTTCTAAACTAAAAAGTGGAAATACTTTACTTTGTTGTTTTGGTCTAGTCTTAACTCCACCTAAAAGTATTTTTGCAAAAGATAAGTGTAAGGGGAAACCCCAAATATGTTTTTAAAAAACAAACCGATCATGATTCTCCACAATATTAAATGAACATGTATATTCGTATTTGTTAGAGTCAAATGCTTGTATTGAGTCATAATGAAGTTTTGCAGGATTTTCCAGGAAGTAGGACCAAGTTTTTACAGAAATTTTCCGGAAACTTAACATAAGAATTTCTGCAGGTCACTTCTGACGGCGTCACGAGTTAACTCTTGACGGCGTCACGTGTAAAAATCTGGAAATTTTACCAGTTTTGTTTTTCTAACGGAGTCTTATGGTTTTTGTGAATTATTAAGTTTTATAATCTCCAGGAGATCTGCAAACTTCATTCCACAAGCATTATATCTTATCTTGTTTTCTAGGATTTAGTAACTTATATAGGATGCCGCCGATTTTACGCGAGGTTGTTTTGTCTATTTTTTCAGGATTTACAGGTTATGTTTGACAAGAAGATGATTTACATTCTGGAAGGGAAGCTTTGATTCTTCATTTTCTTGGAGGAAGATTTAACCTGGCCACTTTATTATCCATACCGAGCGAATCATGGGAGTATTTGATTTCATTCTTTTTACTTTTTCACTTTTACATTCTTTACTTGAACATTGGGGACAATGTTCATCTTAAGTGTAAGGGGAGGGTAAAAAGATGATAACTTACATATGCACTTTCGCTTGAGTTTGTTTTGTTTGATGGTAGATGTGTAATAAAACTATGAGAAATACTTGTTAGTGCAATTTTAGCGCCAAATTTAAAATTTTTTACAACATTTAGGAGTGAAACTTTAGCCATAGCAAGCGTCTCATGGATAGGAGATTGTATGACTAGCACATAACCGTATATTCATAAAAATTTTCCACCCAAATATGTGAGGTTCGCCTTTAGATTTGATAGGAAAAGCATTTACTATTAGTGCTTATGAGTGTACCGGTAGCATTTAGATTCTAGAACTTGCGTTAGTGATGCATCCCGAGACCGCTAGTGAGACTACATTCGTGTGGTAGGATTTACTACATGATAAGAGGCATTAGGATCACCCTTGTGTTAAACCCGTATCATAATTACTTGACCATTTAAGTCATATTACTTGGCTAGTTAAGTCAACTAATTTTTCCCACACCCTTAGCGTTGTACTCATTTTTAGTACACGAAACCCCTAGTACACCCCTCCGAGCCTATCTTTTCGTTTCTAACTTTAAGCATTTTACTTAAAGGAAGAATTTGTTACACCCCACTTAAATGTACACCCAAATCGCCTTAGCCTTCCGTGTATGCGCTCATCTTTAGTGCATTATTGTTATTTGTTAAACCCTAAGTTAACTATCTAATTGATTACATGGTTGCTAAGTCGAGTCATATCCTTATACATATTGTTTTGGGACGATTGAGACTCATGGGTAAAATACTTATTTTATGGAGTAATGGGGAAGAACATCATTTATTACCCCCCATATGTGCGTTAATCTTAAAAGTGCTCCAAGTGTTTTGATTTTCTTAATTCGAGTCATTAGATTAGTTTATTGTAAAGTACGTAAAAATTCAAGTGTAAGGGGAATGTTCATTCCCTATGATGTATTATTTTGGATGGTAGGGTAAGAGTGCATGCAAAAAAAAAAAAAAAAAAAAAAAAAAAAAAAAAAAAAAAATCGAAAAATCAAGAAAAAGAAAAAAAAATAGAAAAAGAAAAAGAGAAAAAACATACGGACTACCATCCCTTTCATTCTATGTTCATTTTATGTTTTTGTTATTTTTCATTTATTAGCTTAAGTCGAGTCGAGTCTTGGCTTAGCAACGGCACATTGTACATGTAATTAACCAAGATTGTTAGCTCGCCACCAGTAAAAACTTCCTTTATCCAACAAAACCGTGTATTTCATATCCCTACACCTAACGTTACAACCCTTTAAAAGACCTCTTTGATAGTTTATCCTAGGTGCTTACGCCATGTGGTGGAGGTTTGATCTTTTCCCAAGCCTATGGTAATCTATTTTGCTATGACAGGTAGCGAGAGATATCTTCCGTTTCCGTATTGTAATTTATACTTTATTACACCCGAGAGATGTGAGTATCTAAACACTATTTGTGAGGTGCTTGTGTATGACCTCCGTGCTTGTCTATTGGTCTTTAGTGGAACGATTATTTGTTGTAATTACTTTTATATTAGTGTTAAATGATCCCTAACTTGTATTTTGAGTAGAATAAAAGCGCATTTGCTTGAGGACAAGCAAATCTCAAGTGTAAGGGTATATGATGAGGCGAAAAATGAACCACTTTTAGGGGGTCATTTAAGCCCGAAATTGAATTTATTTGATCAAATATTGCCCTAAATCGTTCCTTTTGTGATTTTAGGTACTTTGGGAGAGAAATCTTGAAAAGGAAGCAATTCGGACGTTTTTGGAGCATAAAAGTGAAGAAAACACCAAAGTCTTAATTTTCCTTGCTGGGAACAGTAGGTGACGGCGTCAAGAAGGAATTTCTGACGGCGTCAAGAGTAATTTCCATGACGACCCAGTACAGATTTGACGGCGTCACAAGGAAGGGCGTCAAGAGTAAAATTCATGACGGCCTGGAAATGCATGACACATGACGGTGTCAAAAGTAGATCAAGGCAGTCCGAGAATTATTTTGGCGGCGAGGTGACGGCGTCACAAGCTTTGTCTTGACGCCGTCAGACCCTATTTCCTATATATAGTTTACTAATTTTCACATTAAAAGAGAGAAGTTTTGGAGAAACCCTAAGTACGAACTTGGTGCGAATTTTACAGGTTTTTCAAGGGTTCTAAGCCCTTGATACCTTTCATGTGTAATTGAGATAAGTATTCTTTTAATTCAATCAATATGTCTATGTGTTGGTTGTCTATATCTTGTTCTTGTCTTTGTTCCATCATGCTAGGCTAGATCTATCTTGTGTTTGCTTGGATCTAATGAAACCTAGATGTTAATTATGTGTTGATTACTTGTTTATAATTGTTTTGGATGAATGAATTCGATGTTAGGCTTAAGAAAACTGGCAGACTTCCAATTGGTAACATGCTTGAATGTCTTAGGAAACATGAACTGATGTGCACTAGGTTTTATTGGTTGTATTTAATGCATGAGCCACTGTTTATAATCTCTATGGTTGTACTGGGCATGGTATAGGAGGAGATAAGAGCTCATAGGATTGGGGAGTTAAGTGCGCCACCCCATGAATGGTATTAAGGAATACAATCCGTCATCCATGCAACTATAACAAGTAATTAACGTGTAAAAGATGTCTAGGGAGTAGTGAAATCTAAGTAAACACATTTTCTCCATTTATTGCTCACAACCTTAGTATAATTTAATTTATTTTCATTTTTAGTATTTTATTTTGATTGCATCTTTGGTATTGGGTTAGTTGACTAGCAACTAATTCCGCCCTAATCCTTCAAACCCGAGATTTTTATTTGCTTTCTAAAGAATATAAAAATACAAAAAGAATCATCCATTACCTTTAGAACTAGTATTTAGGTTTTCTAATCCTAGCGACACTATTCCTAGCTGAACGATCAATCCCCCAGTACTTGTCACTATACCATACTACAACGATCAGGTACACTGCCTGGTGGGGGTTGTAAGCTTCTCAAGATCCCTTGAGAGGTAAAGCCTGGTGCGATTCTCACGTATCAAGCAGTTTGGGTTTACTTGGTTTTAAACCAAGGATGATGTTTTTGGTGTATTTGCTTCTTTTATTAACATGATACATAATCAGTTTAATGTTAAAATCAAAACTGTCAGGTCTGATAATGGTACTGAGTTTGTGAACAATAAAATGAGTAATATGTTTTCTGAACTTGGTATAATACACCAAACTTCTTGTGCTCATACCCCTCAGCAAAATGGTATTGCTAAGAGGAAACATAGACACTTGCTTAATGTAGCAAGGAGTCTTATGTTTCAAGGGGGGATTCCTCTTAAGTTCTGGTCTGATTGTGTTCTAACTGCTGTGTATCTTATAAACAGGCTGCCATCATCTGTGTTAAATGGAAAGTGTCCTTTTGAGTTGATTCATAATAGAAAACCTAATATTTCCCATTTGAGGTCTTTTGGTTGTCTTTGTTTTGCAACTGTTTTAAATAATCATGATAAAATGTCTTTTAGGTCTGAAAAATGTATTCTTCTTGGATATTCTACTGTTAAAAAGGCTTATAAACTTTTAAGTTTAGACACAAGAAATGTTTTCTTTGCAAGAGATGTAAGGTTTTATGAAAATATTTTTCCTTTAAAAATGAAAACCTGTGAATCTATAGATGCTCAAAAAGCAAATGAAATAGAACACTTGAATTTTTTTGATAATCAGTGGTCTCAAAGTCCCAATGATGAAGGGAGAGATTCACCAGTTGAGGATGGTAGTGAACCATCTTCTAGTGATGTAGCTAGTATTCATACAGATACTACACAACTGCACCAGGAAGATTGGGGATCTGCAACCCGTTTTGGTGACCAAAACTGGTCTGAGGGCAATATGTTTCAAAATGAAAATGAGTCATCTCAAACTGTTAATATCAATGATGATGTGCAGACACCTGTATTAAAATTACCTGTTAGATTCAATGATTATGTTTTGAGTGCTAAAGTTAAGTATGGTATTGAAAAGTATGTGAACTATGGTAGATTGAATGTGTCTAATAAGTGTTTTGTTTCTACTTTGAATAAGTCTAGTGAACCTACTAGTTATGATGAAGCTGTCAAAAATCCTAATTGGTTAGAAGCTATGAATAATGAAGTTGAAGCTTTAAATAGAAATAACACTTGGACTGAATGTGTTTTGCCTTTTGGTAGACATGCTATAGGTTATAAATGGATATGGAAAATAAAATATAAGTCTACTGGTGAGATTGACAGATAGCTAAAGGTTTTAATCAAAGAGGAAGTTTTGATTATGATGAAACCTTTAGTCCAGTGGTTAAAATGGCCACTGTCAGATGTCTTGTCAGTATAGCAGTTAACATGAACTGGCCTTTATATCAACTTGATGTCAATAATGCTTTCTTGTATGGTGATTTGGATGAAGATGTTTATATGATTCTTCCTAAAGGGTTTAATGGTGGTGATGATACTAAAGTGTGCAAACTTAATAAATCACTTTATGGGCTTAAGCAAGCTCCAAGGCAGTGGAATGCAAAACTTACTACTGCCTTGCTTGAACATGGATTTGTTCAAAGTAAATTTGACTATTCATTATATGTTAAACAAAAAAGTTATGTGTTTGTTGCTCTTCTTGTTTATGTTGATGATATTGTGATCACTCGTAACAATGAGGTTGAGATTAAAAAGTTTAAACAGTTTTTGAGATCCAAGTTTATGATTAAGGACTTGGGTGAGTTGAATTTTTTCCTTGGGGGTGAGTTGAATTTTTTCCTAGGTATTGAAGTTTTAAGGAATAATGATGGTATTTGTATGACACAAAGGAAATATTGTTTGGAATTGTTGTGTGAATATGGTTTATTAGCTGCTAAACCTGTTGATTCTCCTCTTCCTGAAAATACAGTTTTTAACTGTTTTGAAAATGATAGTGATAAAGTTTTAAACAACATAACCTAATTATCAAAAGTTGGTAGGAAAGTTGATCTATTTAACTAATACCAGACCTGATATTAGTTATGTTGTACATTGTTTAAGTCAACATATGCGTAAACCTTTACAGTCTCATCTTAAAGCAGCTTTAAGAGTCTTGAAATATTTGAAAGGTTCTCCTGGAACTGGTTTACAGTTTAATAAAGTTTCTGATTTAAAGTTAAGAGCTTATGCTGATGCTGATTGGGCTAAGTGCCCTGCCACTAGAAAGTCTGTTACTGGTTTCTGTGTTTTTCTGGGTGATTCACTTATTTCTTGGAAAAGTAAGAAACAGGCTACTTTGTCTAGGAGTTTTGCTGAAGCTGAGTATAGAAGTCTTGCTTCTACTACTTGTGAGATTATATGGTTGGGAAACATGTTACATAGTCTTGGGCTGAAAAATTTGTTCCCTGTTGAAATTTTCTGTGATAACAGTGCAACAATTCAAATTGCTGCTAACCCTGTGTTTCATGAAAGGACAAAACATTTTGAGCTTGATGTTCATTTGGTCAGGGAAAAAGTTGCTGCTGGTGTTATTAAAACTATTAAAATTCTTACTAACAATCAAGTGGCTGACATTTTTACCAAATGTCTTGGCCAAATTCAACATAAGGTTCTTTGCAAAAAAACTTGGTTTGTTAGATACGTTTGCAGTTGAATTGAGCTCTGGAGTTAGATTAAAGACTGAAGGTAAAAGTGCATGTGTTAAAGATGTTCAGCTTGAGGAGGGGTGTTAAAGAGTATACAAGCTGACTTATTAAGTTGGAGGACTAGTCATGCTATTATTCAAAGTTGATTAAAGCTAAAAGCAAGTGTTGACTCTTATTGAAGTTGTGAAGAAGTCTAGGGACTAAAAGAGTAAAAGCTGGAGCTATATATTCATCTCATCCGATTAGGGTTAGATAGTGGTCATTATTCATTCTCTTATTTTCACACAGTAAACACACAGTTGATTGTAGTCTTTTAGATATCTCTTTGATATCTTCTGTCAGTCTTGTTCTAGTATACCATAAGATCAGTTTATTGATCTTGTGATTCTGAGTGATTGAGTGAATCTGTATGTGAGGTTCTTGTGTGGTGTCTTCCTAGAAGAGATCACATATTGTCTTTTGTATTGTACTGGTAAGCACTCGTTTGAGGACTTATCTTCTTGAATAGTTAATAAGAATATATACACCAAGGGGTGGTTGGTTGGGTGTAGCTGATTGTGATTTTGTGTTTTTTACCATTTTTACACTAATATACGATCTTCAATCGGTTACTACAAGTACTAGAAAATTAAAACATCGATGAGAAATCTAATATACTTCAACTATTTTCGGGAAAACAACACTTCATAACCAACATAACTAGGCTAAGGATCTATATATATAATAAGCAAAGGTTTATTTGAATTTTGCCATGTCACTAAAGCCATGTTGGCACTCAATCCATGTCACTAATGCCACCTCACTATTGCCACGTCACGTATACAATTTATATCTCCTAGCCATTCTTTGACTTTCAACCTCCCTGCTATCAATTTCAATATCATTCAATAACTCTCCCGTAAATCAAGCTTTTCATTCACACTAATTGTATCATGGGTTCAATATTCAAATGATTATTCATCAAGAGTATATCTTCGTTGCTATCACCATTCTCTTTCTTTTTTCTGTTTAAATTCACCAATTAATGTTTTGATCTTCTTTTTGATTAATACTTTTTAGTTTTTACAGGTTTATTTGAAGGTGTCGAGATAAACCCAATTGAAGAATGAATTTCAAGATGTCTCTTTTATTCCAACTCAGGTTTGGTTTGGTTCATTCGAGTAAAATCAATATCTTTTGTTGCTTACTTATATTTTAAATAAACAATTTCTTAATTGTTTAAATGTCTATATTCATAGATTTGTTTGAATTGCATTTGATATTGTTTTGATGATTTCAATTCTAATATAAGGATATACAGTAAATCAAGTAATTTAAGGAGTGAATGAAAGGTGTTCCGTGTTCGTGTTCACTGAAATGTCCTAATAGAAATATTTTTTTTTGACTATGATGCCTTAAAAATCATTTGTTAGAATTGTGGTTTTCTATAATGTAGTTACATATAATACACATAATCATCAAATTACCTTTCATCAATAAGAGTCTAAGCAAACATGAACCCTTGTGAGAGGATAACTATAAATCATACTTACAAACAGTTAGCACTTTTTTGACCTATGAGTGTTATGATAAACATGTATGGTATTTTACTCAGTGTAATAGTTTCATGCCTTTAAATTTAAACTTTTAGTTTCCACATAGCTTCAATCTAAATGCAAGTTTATGTTTTCTGCAAAGCAAATTTATACATTATAATTATGATGCTAATGCTAAAAGTACTTAATTAAGTTTGTAACTTATTTTTCGGAGCTTCAGACAAGTCTAAACTTTACAGTTTTTAAAATTGCAGACAACGCAAAAAATTTAGTCTCAAAAGAAAAAAGTGGAAGGCAAAAAAGTAAGCTTGAGATGAAAATAATTTTTCATAAGAGTGAATTCGTTGTGCCGGGGATAAAGGGTCTTTTACATAACTTCACGGTTAAATGCATCTTTTGGAAGATCACCTGTTAGTTGGAGGTGAGTTTGGTTAGTTAACATTTGATCACCTATGGATATAGTATATTATAAGTAATGACATCTCATTACTTTATTAAATGAAATCATAATTGTTTATGAATTTTGGGAACAGTTTATATGTTATGACCGTTACTATAGTCACTATGTTAATATTTCGGTATTTGTTATGATTAATCTATGATATGTACGTGATGTATGTCCAGGTTATGATTAATTAACTTTGTTAAAAGCAAAAACCGTTAGGATATAATTTAGTCAAGTTGTCATTTTATCATCGCTATTTCACTTTGTGTTTATTGTATTCTGCGATTGTGGGTATAGTATAGTATATATGTAACATTACTAATATTTTCACGAGTAAGGTTTTTAGGGTATCATATGGTTGCCATACTTTTCAAATTCACAAGCTCCTAGGCTGTTTTGCATTACTGTTGTGATTTCATTTGATATGTCCCCCGTCGTTCGTATTTATTTGGATATACATTTGGCCATAACAAGTTTTGGTTATAGAGGTTAGTTCTATGTATTTGACTTTAGATTGTGTGTCTAACTATATTTTCTAATCACGTTGTTTCCTGTAGGATGTTGATCCTCAAGCGGATATATAAATTGACCATTTTTTAACGTACATCAATTCCGTCCCTCTTACTGTTAAATGATCGAATGGGTCAACTTGGATTGTGTTTCATCTTGAATGGGTTAAAAGGACATAATGATGTTTTTAAAACATTTTGAGCATGTTAAGAAATGTCAGATTTGTTTTTAAGGTATCATAAATTATGAATACCATACCATTTAAATTAAGTGATGCTGATGAAATACACCGTTTTTTACTTGTACATGGTTCATTTGATCCTTTTGCTTTGAGTTTTATTTTCATTTGACAAGTTTACTTGGGCAGTTTTAATATGCAAACCCAAATACCAACTAATTGTAGTTTATTTTTATAATGCATTCGTTGTTGTAATTTGGACAATTAAATTTCTTCTTATATATATGTACATGTTGAATGGCGTCAAGTATCATATACCCGTTGCTGCTCAAACCCAATCTAACTCACTGCTAAGGATATGATACAACAATGTTTAGATCTCACTACTAAAGTTCTTATCAACTGTTGCATGTTTATGGTAGATAATTGTGTGTTCTTTCCAATTGTAGGCTAAGACGGTGAAGTTTGGATTATTGCAAGTTAGTTGTGACTAAACTTAATTTTGAACAGAGCTGCTAAACGAAATCATGCTGGTTATATTCAAGGCTCAAAATCGGTTTAGTAACCTACCTTCTAAACGATCTGATTGTAAGGAACGAAAGCAGTCGATTGTGGGACTTCTGTGATGTAATTGATATTCATATTTGAGATTTTTTGAGCAGTGAATTAACTCCCACACTTGTGATTATGTATTGTATTTTGTTACTTCATTTGTTTACAAGAAATATTGAGACTATTATGCAAGTTTTCTTAATGCATTTGCATGTCAATCCACCATATTACAAATCAATTTTCTTTTACTAAAAGGATGAAAAAGTTACACTTGATGCGGAGAAAATAAGATTAATATGTTGTTTTAGTATTTAAAAAAATGGCATGATTGTTAAATGTTTATTGGAACTTTAGATGCTCATTCGTCAAACATATATCTTTAAATACATATTACTTTGAATTGAAAATCAACATATTCAAAACAATTATTTTTTTAACGTTTTCTTTTATTATGAAGATTGACAAAAGTTATGCATTTGTAAATTTGTTGATTTATTTTTGAACGAGTCAATTTGTTGTTAATGAACGAGAAAACTAAGTTTCACAATTATTCTATTTTAGAGCTCAATTTATTACATTCATATTACAAGTTCACAACTTCCACCTTTTTGTTAAGTAAATTTTTATTAGCCACCCGTGATTTATCACGGGTTTATAGGCTAGTATGCTAATATACGATCTTCAATCGGTTACTACAAGTACTAGAAAATTAAAACATCGATGAGAAATCTAATATACTTCAACTATTTTCGGGAAAACAACACTTCATAACCAACATAACTAGGCTAAGGATATGCTAAGGATTAGTTACCTTCTAAATTAGAAAATGATTCTGGCTCGTTACTAGCTATCGTATGGTTTTGACTTCTATCATACGCCCCCTTTGAAACACATCTTTGGAAATCATCGAGTTCTTGATCAAGATTCTCATTTATGTCTACTGATACTTTCAATGCTTCAGGCTCGTTACTAGTCCTATTTTCAACTGTTCCATCAAAGTCAACTACAAACTCGTATTTTGTCTCGTTTTCATGATCAGTATACAGCATTGTTGACTCATTGCTTTGTAATTCTTTGACAAGTAACAGTTCTTTTTTGGGGTCCATTTCAACATCCCTCAGGCATTCTTTTTGTGAGGTTTTTGCTACATTTCCAAAGCTGTTTTTGCTGCTACAAGTGGGATTGAGCTCGTTATGGACAGTTTGAGAAGAACTTCCACCATCAGTTGCATGGGGGGTCTTGTTGTGCATTTGTTGCAGCAATGGCAATGCATTGCTTATGAGTTGTCCTGTTCTTAAACTTTCCATGTAATGCTCCTTTTCGGTTCTGTATCGTTCTTTGTCTTTCAAGGCTTTCTCTTGGTACACCTGAGCCAAAATAAAGCAAAAGAATGCATAACAACGATTTAAAAGATGATAAAGAAATGATTTAAAAGTTCTCTAAAGTAAACGAAAAGAATTTAAAACCTCTTTAGTTGATTAATTCATATAGATTACTGTAGATCATTATTATAAGTAGTTTAAGCATATTTATTCAACTATATTGATTATTTATACGAAATCAAGAACAATGACCAAAACAAATGACGCCCTTTAAAACTAGTAACTTTGCACTTACCGCTCTTTCAGAATCCGTGATAGTATTCCAAAGCTCACCAATCATCCTACTAATATCTCTATCTTTTCCAGGGTGAAGCGGTTTGAGCCTAGCATGCTGCTCGGAAAAAAAGAAGTTATAGCCACTTCTGTTTGGCTTCGGGTGTGCAGGGTCCCTTTTCTTGATCTCACATTTCTTTCTACGCCTACGCCTAACCATAGTTAATGGACAAGTTACATTTGTACTTGTGGTTTCACATTGAGTTACTACACCATGATGGTATGGTGTTTGATAAGAGGGGTGCTGGGTGGGTTCATAAAGCACACCTCGTAGTCGCTCTCTGCCTATAGAAACAGTACAAAGATACCCACTCTCAAATTTTCCATCTATTACGCCTGTTACTGGGAAGCCTATTGGTTCTGGTGAAGCTGCAAATGCAAAAATGATGTTAAGACGAGAAGTAAACAAAGTTTCTTAAAGTTATGTTAGTGACAACATGTTATAAGCATCACTTTTTGCTAGAATGACAGCTATACCCGTAGTATAGCAAATGACTATTTTTACCTTACATGAGCGATGTCCAACAATGCAATTTAGAAGTTTGTTGGTTTTAACGTTAGAATGACTATTTAGGCAGCATATTGCTGCAGAATGACTATTTTCACCTACATAGATCAGTTTTCCGCTTAACAATCTGAAAGTATAACATAGCAAATCAGCAAGTAACAAATCTCCTACAAAATGGCTATTTTACCCCTACACGAATGAATACAAGTGTACTTAAGCCGAGGATGATAATTCCATTACAAAACCTAGTCACAAAAAGAGACTTCAAGTAACGATTATTAATCTTTTGAAAATTGACTATTTCACCCTTATAGCCTTGTGAACGAAGTATATTCTGACTAGGATATTTCTATCTACTAGGACTTGGAACAAAACAAAAACACTTCAATTTGGACTCGTGTCAGTTTACAATTTAAGTGGAGTATTTAATATGTGAAGGGGTAAAAGACAGAATCGACCTATAGGCAATGAGTCCTCTATAATAGCCCTTTGTCTCTTCACCGATATAACTTGAGTTGAATCCATTTGGAACTCAGGTGACAGCAGCCGTGGTTTATCCATTCCAGAAGTTGAAGTAGAAGTTAACGTATATTTTGTATTCTGCCAAGTATCTAAATAAAAATAATTTCAAAAGGAACGTCCAGCCCAATATATTATTGACTAATAAGAAATCTTCACATACCGGCAGAAACAGGAGTCCATGCTTTTGCCTTGAAGTAGTACACTTGTTCAAAATGCTGAATAAGTGACATATAATATTTTCTTAGGATAAAAGAAGCATTTGTAGCCGAGGGTGGAAAACTAAAACAATTGGTCACTTCCTTCCATTTCTTCTCTTCAAGAACCTGCATAATTATTTCGGCATAATGTACAAAAAGGCAAGTCACATGGTGTGCAACTATGGATGTTCCATACACGATACTTAATGGACATAGTGTCTATCACTTTCTACTTTAAGGAACAAACTCTCAAATAACAGACACAATCAGTGATACTAGCTTGTTTAATTAGATAAATCCAAGAAAGATTGAAAATACCTTCTTAATGCCACCACGGGAAGTGACTTCCACGAACAAGCGATGCAAGTCTAGGTCCCTGCCCCCAACAATAGGAATCCTACAACGGGAAACATACAAGACTTTAAACCCGTCTTTAAAGTTAGAATCTATGTGCTTAGGTAATGTAAACCATGCACTTTTAAAGGATTAACCACACCAAATCATCAAATGCAAATGTAGGTGGTGCAAAATCAGAAGGATTTATATGATGTTTGACGTAATAAAATATTAAAATGGTTAGCATAATTGAATCCGTAACATAGAACCTTTTAAATCATATCATCAAAAAAAAAAAAAAAAAAAAAAAATGGAGACGAGTGAAATAGACATTTCGACAGAAAATGCGCCAAATATGACCCATAGCAGAGATCCACATTTCTTAAACCAAGTTCATTTAGAACCGTCCCGAAACCTGCCTTGCCCACCCATTTTGTCACCTATTTATATTCAATATGATATACATACAATCATTGAGCAAAAATTCAAGTAGAGTTATATTAGCATCAATTTTAGAGTATTAGGCTTCAAAACACTCTTACATAAATCTGGTCCCCATGGCAGCATGAAAATTTCCAAGAGTATCCATGAATAGCTTAGGATTAGCTATGACATCTTCGAATCTAGCGATGGGTGGCGGATATGGATAATACTGCATTGTGCTTTTGTTTTCTGTAGATGAACATGTCGTCATGACACCTTCTAACCACAACCTTCTTCAGTCGTCTACTTTGTGACTAAATACACACATAAACAACAGTAGTTCAATAATCAAACATAAGCATTTACATATAAAAATATGAAACTAAATGCAAAAACAAAAGGACTAAAACTTAATGCAACATGGGATCTATGGCGGAGCCGGGACTAAAAGTCATGTGGCACATTTTATTAAAACTATTGTAGACTCATAACACAAAAACTTGGACCATGCGCGTTTCTGAAAAAAATAGTATATTTAACATAATTTTACACTATGAAAAAAAAAATCCATGTAAAAATCCACGGTCTCTCCCGGAAAAAACCCTATATCCGCCATCTATACCTTGTAACATATATGACTTAAAAAAGTTCATAACATGTAAACATGGGAAATCAGACCAAGAACAAAAAAATTATTCACCTTCTTTTTGGAGCAAATACATTATGCTAAATGGGATTTTTATTCTTGTAACAGAAATTTCATAATTTAAAAAACCAAGAACTATGACATTATTACATATAACTAAAAGTGTAAATCACCATAAATGATGTTGGAAAGAACAACAATCTAGCTCTAGTTCTGTGTCCATCATCAAAGGGAAGTATCCATAGGGTAAATTAGGCCTGATGTAACATAAGTACAACAATATTATAGGTATCATAGTATCATAGCCATAAATTGTGGATATCAAGAATATAACAGAATTAGTACATTAACACTCAGACTTTTTTAGCTTTTAATGTTTTAAACTCTCTTTTATCTGTAGTGAAAAGGCTTTGCAGGTTTGAGATAGCTTACAAAATCTTCTTCTGACATTCTAAAGATTTACATTTAATAAACAGTACTAATGAATAAGACAAAAATAGGAGTTCTTTCACATTAGACATATAGTCATTTCTGTAAGAGGGTGTTTGCAACTTTGCATACATGTATGTTTTGAAGTAAGACTTGTGAGCTGAATAGTTTGTAAACGAAAGGAAAGTGATTTGCACACTACTAATAATTTTGCAAGTACGTTTATAACCTTATATCATTTTCTTAACCTTATGCGTCAACATATTTGTACTAAAAATATCCGAACAACAAAGAGTGCCAATGCCAATGATACTAAACTGGTAACCATATAATTTGATTCTCGAATGACCCGGTTCGGGTTTATATACTTAAACACCTCAAGATTCATTTATTATCATTAAGTCATAATATATATTTTACATAGCTCACATAATAAGATAACTAAGTGGACTAAACACATATCAATAATAAACACACTAAAAGGGCTAATAATATAATACGCTAATAGTATTATCTTCATCTAAAATCATCTAACAAAATCTTTAAGACACAATGAGCTTAAGTGTTCAATTAAAACTTAAATTAGCCAGTATGTTTTTTTCTACAGAAGAAAAAGAAATTATATATATCTATGAGGCTAAACCAAAAGTACCCATTATCTTAAAAAAAAAAAAAAGTGAAACCTAAATTTATTTTTGTGTAAAGCATATTAAAAGTGACACATTTTCCAAAGAACAAGAATAATAAGGTTTCATTTTGTCTTTTCTTGGTAAATGAATGCAAAAAATAAATTTGAAAAAGCATCAGTAAATTAAAAATAAACTTACTAAAACCAGTGACAAGGCAGAATTTGCAGGCAAATTAAATACGAGTAGTAGTCTACACCAATGAATATATGAGAAAAAAAGCTTATGAAATAAAACGGTTTGATGCATTTATTTATTTTGCTTTTTAACTTTCTTGATAAGATTGATGTGGTTGAAAATTTACTATTCAGCCCTTGGTATAACTACCTAAGCTTTATAATACAAAAGTATCTAAAAAGGTTAAAGTCGTCCTTGGTATAACTACCTAAGCTTTATTTTGCTTTTTCCTGAATTTACTATATATTCAGCCCTTGAAAATTTATAATACAAATGTATCTAAAAAGGTTAAAGTTGTCCTTTTATGAGTGATATATTTGTTACTCCGTATTTCTAACCGCTATTAAAGGATCAACATCTAATGCAAAAATAATGTTAATCCGTCAAAGATTCAACACTAAATATTGTGTGGATCTCCATAATAATTTATCATTAGTTGGTCTATATATTCAAACACTAAATTTAATGGAATATAATTTAACTTTATTATGTAATCTTTTCCAAGTTTATATAATATGTGGTGTACACGAGTTATAAACATTTTATGGAAATGATATCGTACATATGGTCAATTATATTGACATATTCTAACTCTATTTGAAGCTTAGCATTGATAAGAATCATGATTTGATACTCGGACATTGATAAGAATCCTATTCGGGGGCGGACCTAGTGTAGTGGCGGGCGTAACACCCATTTGTATTGTGTGATACTTGGGCTCTTTTTCATATACTTATAGCCCAATAAAAGTTAATATGAAAGTACATTAAACTTAAGGGTTTTGCTAATAACAGCCTTAAAGGCTGTGGTTAAGAAGTAAATTTTTATTACAATTGTTTATAGAAAACTAAATCATCCAATCAAAATCAAGTGTTCGTTGTAAATCCGTATATTTAGGGATTGTTTCCATTTTTTCCTGAATTTTCATCCAATCATAATCATTCATTTTAATCATGTAATAAAAATTAACTTCTTAACCACAGCCCTTAGGGCTGTCATTAGCAAATCCCTAAACTTAATAATCAAATTTAATAATTTTCTTGTAGAACCGATAATATGTAAGATTCATGTGGTTCGGGAGGTCGAGGTTGATCAAAGTATATGAAGTCCATGTTATGTTTTAGAGAGAGAAAGTAGAGAGAAGGTGAAGTGAAACAAAGATAGTTTATTATGAAAGATAAGCTTACACACTCACACCCTTCAAGTGAAGTCTTGAGGGGTTTATATAGGGCAAACATAAGACAACTATTACAATATTACATTAGTAGTCCCTGTGTTATACTCATACTAGTTGTCTACTCCAATTTACGTAAATATCGCTCAGCTTCATTTCTAACAATCTCCCTCTAGGTGGAGATATACGTGAATTGGTTACAATGCTTCATAACAAGTAAAATAAAACAATCAAAGTAAGCGCAACAATGCCGAGGAAGACTTCATAGCTCTTTATCTTCATAAATATCCTCAGCAATATTTCTTTATTAGCAGACGAATCACGTACTAATCTAATTAGGTTATTTCTCCCTCCCAATTACTAAGCCCTTTTCTTTTACATGCTCCCTCCCAAATTGATAACCCGTTTGATATAACATTTATGCTTGTAGAAGAAGTTTCTCTTAATTATGCCCAAGTTATCTTCAGTCTCTTATCTTGTCATGCACAGCGGAAAATGGATCATAGACTTATAATCTGTAACTTCTTCACAGGTTTGTTTGGGGAGCATCATATTGACATCTCTAACTCACTTAGAATGCTTCCAGATCTTCAATAAAAGCCCCGATGTACACATTTCTCCCTCCTGGATGATGACGATCTTTCGGAATCATCATAAATATGTATACATAGAAATGTCAACTGGAAGCAACATACAAATCAATACCCCATGAGTGGATGTCAATAATTATTCTCTCTACAATTCTCCTCAGATCAACCTCTTATCAAACCTCTTTTCACTTCCAATATGAAAAACTTGAAAGTGAAGTAAAATTCCCAGACTTGTGACTTATACTTGTACTATCCTTGATTAAGAACCTATATGAGCACAACAACGTCACTCTTTACAATATAGGTAGTGGCATATACCCAAACCAATCAAACTATATATGAAATATCCACCTCTTGGAATATCCACAACTTCGTGTGACAATGAGTACTACAACGTAACTTATTAAAGTGATAGCTATAACCCGTGAGTACTACAATGTAACCCCTTACGTCGAGTATAACTAGATAACCCAAGTCTTAATCACTATTCCATAAATGCTCAAACAAGGATCTTCAAAATTCTTGCATCCAACCAACCCCTAGACCTTGAGATGCTAAGTACACGCACCCGTGAAACGTCACTTCAAGCTCAAGTAAGTAATAGACAAATAATCCTCGTAGTCACATTTCGATAATGTTGAAACTTTAGCCGATTGAAGTTTAGACGTCAAAAGTCAACTTTAAGGTGCACGAAGTCAACAAAATTCCACGTTCCGTAACTTTCTGAGTTTTCGAAACTTTCAATCCACCAAATATTTTCAAAACTTAGTCCACCAAAAAATTTCAAAAATTTTGCCTTCGAAAAATTTTCAAAGATGTCCACCAAAAAATTTTTTTGAAAATTTTGACCCAGAAAAATTAGCTAGAAGTGTTCTCGATAAAATTATCTAGAAGTGTTCTCGATAAAATTATCTAGAATGTGTTCTCGATATAATTATCTAGAATGTGTTCTCGATAAAATTATCGAGAAGTGTTCTCGATAAAATTATCTTAAATGTGTTCTCGATAAAATTATCTAGAATGTGTTCTCGATAAAATTATCTCCCAAAACTTTCTAAATTATACAATTTAGAGAGTATACCACGAGTCAAAGTGTTTTCTCACTTATACAAGCAAGGGAAACACCGGGTAAGCAACAGTAACACTTCAGGATCAACAAGGAGTATTCTCGATAAATTGGGGTTTAGTATTCTCGAAAACTAGTATTCTAGATAAATAGTACAATTGTGTTATCGAAAATTTTGGCATATTTTGATTTTGCTTAAAGCACATCAAAATGAAGTTTGTATTCTAAGATTCTTGTACTTCTAGCCTTAAAAACACCAAATCTTGAAGAAAGTAGCAAACTTGATGATTTTTATGAAAGTTTATGAATTTTCGAAAACAAGTACAATAACAAGTACGAATTTTTGAAATCAATTTTTTAACCAAAAAGCTTGAAACTTTCTTGTTCTACAAGGTGTCTAACGCTTATTTGTAAACAAAGAAGTGCTAAAACCCAAGAAAAACAAGAAAAAGGAGCAACTTTTTAGAAAAAAAAAATCGAGTATAAAACTTGTAAAAAGATACGAACCACAAAAATCAATGATATAACAACACCATGAGCTCCAATACCAATTGTAGGACCGATAATATGTAAGATTCATGTGGTTCGGGAGGTCGAGGTTGATAAAAGTATATGAAATCCACGTTAGGTTTTAGAGAGAGAAAGTAGAGAGAAGGTGAAGTGAAACAAAGATAGTTATTATGAAAGATAAGCTTACACACTCACACCCTTCAAGTGAAGTCTTGAAAGGTTTATATAGGGCAAACATAAGACAACTATTACAATATTATATTAGTAGTCCCTGCGTTATATGCATACTAGTTGTCTACTCCAATTCATGTAAATATCGCTCAGCTTCATTTCTAATATTTCTCTTTAAATTAAATTAAAAATTAATCCTCAACTGATTAAATAAAAGCCAACAATTCATCATTTCATTGTGTTGATATAAAGGTTAGATTCTAAACTGTAAATTATGTTTTTATTAGTCTAAGTTCCATAGCTTTTTATCATTTTCAATTTTAGGGCTTGAATGTTTATTTGTTTATTCGTGTTTAATTTTTACTATAGGCTACTAGCTATAATGCCCACGCATGCGCGGGTTTTAAAAAAAAAATAATAATTTGAACGATATATTTTTATTTATTAAAAAATAAATAATTTAATCTTTGTTTTATTTTGTTTAATTTATAATTTTTAATTATAGTTTCTTATTATTAAAGATAATCATTTAAAAAGTTTAATTCTATTATTAGTTGTTTTTTATCTATATTTTTTATATTTATCTTCTACTTGTGCAGTATATCAACAAAACGAATTTATAAATTTATAAATTGAAAAAATAATAATTCAATTATTACCTAATAAGGAAACATTTTTTTTTTCCTTCTAAATACGAAAGTCCCCACTTGAGATTTTGTTTTATTATATAAAAGATTAAAAGATGTCGAAACTATTTAAAACGCTAGTGGTAGTGGCGTTGGACAACCTAGTCTATCTATTCCATAACCAGAACTTACTCCACAAACCATTCCAACCTCTTTTAAATTGAATAAATAGTTTGGATGTTCTTCCATGGGATCCTTCGGATAGGCCAAGCATTTATAGTTATGAACCTAACATAATAGAGGAAATAAGGCGAATGTATTGGAATAAAGGACCCTTTTGGCCATGGAGGTCACCTGCGTTGACTTCGAACTATTCAAAAGGTAGTCGCTCTGGGATTAGTCAGCTTGCAATGTCGAGTTGGAAACTCATGGGAAAAAAAAAAAAAAAGTTTTATAGTCACGAGTGGTTAATGAATTTCACTTGTTAGAATATAGTGTAAAAAAGACAAAGGATATTGTTTATGTTGTTGTTTTTTTTAGAGTTTATAGTGTGGATGACGCTTTTACGATAAATGGATTTGATAGTTGGAGTAAAAAGCATAGTTTGAACATGCATGTGGGTGAAGTGAATAGTTATCACAATAAAGCACTCCTAAAATGTGAAAATCTGTTGAAACAAAACCAATCTATTGTCGTTGCTATTGATAAGCAAAATGAAACTAAGAAGAAAGACTATAGAATTCGATTAAATCTCTCAGTTGAAACTTGTATATTCTTGTTAAAAGGTTCATTAATGTTCTGTGGTCATAATGAGAAGGAAGATTCTTCTTTTAAAGGTCTTTTCTTGGAATTGCATGATTTATTTGCAAATCAAAATGAGAAAACTCGTAAGGTTGTAGCAGGTGTTCCTTTGAATTGTCAATTAAAATCTCTAGGTATTCAGAAACAAATATGTGAAATGTTTTGGATAAGAAGAACCTAATTTCATTTCTCAAAAAATAGGTGATGATGTATTTTCCTTATTAGTCGATGAGTCTAGTGATGTATTAATGGTTATAGTTTTGAGATATGTTGATAGATGTGGAGTTGTTAAGGAGAAATTTGTTGGTGTTAGGGAAGTGGCAACCTTGCCTCACTTTGTCTCAACTTTTAAAGAAAACAACCAATCAAGTTTGTCCAACATATTTTTTGCCTAATCTTGCCTAAACACTCTTTTTTAGTGGCAATCTTGCCTAAGTTTTTGCCTAATCAAGCATTAAATGTTTATCAATAATAAAATTTAAATTAAAAAAATATAAATAAAAAAATAATAAAAAAAATAAATAACCCAACAACACGTGATTCGTGAACACAAATCCTATCCCCATTTCAGTCCTATATATAACCCAACAACTCATATCCTTTGTTCTCCACCATACATTCAATTCAACAACAAGTCACATATCAAATATTCTCTTCCGACCTCCTCTTTCTTGCCGGCGGTGGTTCTTCTTTCTTTTTCTCGTTTTCCTTAGCTTAGGTTTTTCTTCTTAGGTTGTTTAAGGTTTTAAATATTTTATCATTATCATCGTACAATTTGTCAAGATCTGCTGATAATATTTGTCTAAAATTAATATTGAGATGTTGAGGATTTAAAGGGAAAACATCACCAACGCCCCAAACATTCAATGCAACGTTCATTTTCTCCTTGGAACTCGCCTCTCCCGATTCGGTGAATGATACCGCTTGAGGTACCGAATTTACTTTGCCGATTGACTGGCAATGCAAGTTGCCGATCGGCAACCCTTGCCGAACCAAGCAAACCGCAAGGTTGCCACCCCCTTATACACGTGAATGAGAGACATCTTCTGCAACTCTTAGATCCACCGTACCATTGATGTTCTTTTAGGCCAGTTCGGTGCCCAATGATCTTTGACTAAATTTAAACATAAAGTAGACTAAGTACAAAAAGACTCGTTATTAAGGAAATCAGCGAGCAACCTAAACGAAGTTCAAGTCAGAGACGAAGGAATCGAATATAACTTGAAGACATACTATCTAGATGAACCTATCAACTCTTTAATCGAGCCAAAAGAGCTTAGCTCAAAATATCTCTTAGATATTTATGAGAGACTTTTCAAGATTGCAAAAGAGCGGGATAAAGTGCATCTTTGAAAAAGTCAAGACAAGTATGAGTTGGTGAAAAGGTGTTCACTAAGAATGGTGGCAGTCATGCTTTCGAAATCACTCATACCTCCCAAATCCACCAATAATATCATTCCACCTCATTTCACCTCATTTCATACTTTTTTCATACCTCCCAACCCTTTTTTAGTGGCAACCATGCCTTTTTCATACCTCCCAACTTTTTTTTTTTTTTTTTTTTTTTTTTTTTTTTAAATTATATTAAACAATATATATAATTAAAAGAAAATTACATTATTCTTAAAAAAAAAGGAAATAACTAATCATCGAGATATGTTAAGTTTTGAGCCTCTACGTGGTCCGTAAGATCATATAGGAGTCGGTAATGGATTTGTTCGTCGATTATAAAATGAATTTGGCTTCGAAAACACCAATATTTCAACAATAAACATCTACTTATTTCATCATCATCAGCAGCATGGAAAAAGTCTTTGTACACAAGCAACCCAATCAAGCAATTTCTTTCATTCTTTACAATAATAACACCAGAACATACGATGATAACAATAAATAACTACTTATATATTCACACAAATACATATAATATTAGTATATTACATATAATAAAACCGAACTCCTTTTCAGCTTCTTTCAAAAGCTCCATGAACAAAGGATGGTTCAAGAACATAACCGGTATTACAAACTTCTTTTGTTCTTCATCTTCATGTCCCACAATCACTGCCACACACCCTTTTGGTATATTCATTTTATGATCATGCTCATGATGATTATTATGCTGATGAAATAAGTAGATGTCCTCCGCTCCTCCAACGTTCAACAATAAATTCCAACGGTAACTGTAACACCCCCAATTCATGATGCAGCGGAATTCAACTTGGGTGTTACTCGACGGCACAACAGTCATAATAATAGAAAACGATCTCTAACCGAGTCGTAATAAAAAGAGTTGTCATTCATATTATTCAAATATATCAGAGTTTACATAGTAAGGTCCCAAAACGGTTCCATGTTTCAAAATACATCAATATAAAGTCTTTGATGTTTTTATAGAATGACATAATAGTTTATAGCCTTCTTCCTTCGGTACGTGCCCTTCCGCTCCATTCTTGATTATCATGGACCTGAAATACATGCTTAAGAGGTCAACACAAAGGTTGAGTGAAGTTCATAGAGTTTGTTTAACGGTTGAACACAATATGTTGGTAGTAAGAGTTAATTAGACTCATACTCATGTTAGAAAACAAAACAGTTATTATTATATACTAAGCTCATGCAACCAAGACGTTAACGGGTACCAATATCAATCGGCGGTTTTGTTGCCCCGGTAAGTACTTTGCCGTCATACTTAATGTTCAAATATAGTGCATTCGTTTGAACTAATCTGCTCAAACAAATGGGATTCGTCAATCCCAATAGGCCTATTCACAATACTCGCGCTCACTAGTTCTAGTGATTAAATGGTTCATGATAGGGGCCTAGGATTGGCAAGGTAGGTACTTAGTAATAATAAAACAATCAGGCAGCATACAGTTTCAAAGCATTGTGTTCGGTTTAAAAGTAGCATGTATTCCCCCCAAGGGTTTGTAAAACATTGAAGTAATGTAAAGTGGGGCTATGAACTCACCTTAAGTAGGATAGCAAGTAATGAAGGTGATGATTGGATCGTGTAGGTTTCTACGAGCAACCTATAATAGAATGTTGCGACTTAGGATTTGTGTAAAGAATATGAAGTAGTGCCTATATATATATCTTGCATTTAGTCCATGATGTGGTATGATGTATATTGTAAGTCTTTGAAAGAAAGATTCATGAAACATGTATGTTTTGGTACATCGTTTACTACCGTTCGGGCCGACATAATTCAGAAGTCATGTTAGTAAGCGTTCGAGGAGCCAGGACACTTTAACTCGTAAATCCACAACTCATCTCGATGGCTTACATAATGAACTCCTCACATGAGGCTCCCTACTATTGTAGTAGTTGATAAAATATATAGATATAAGTTTTGATCCGAAAAGTTACATGTCCGATATTTGGATAAACTTAGGAAAGTTTATTAGTACATGAAGATTGTTATTAGGGGTAGTTTTATAAGTCTTGAATGACCATTTTCTCTTGGTAATATCTCATGGTTCCCTTTTAAGTGAAGTAGATCCAAATTGCTTGTTCAAGTTATCGCCTAATTCATTGTTTCATGTTTACGCCTATGTAAGTTGGTATGGTCATTTCGTCATGGCCTAGCCATGACCTTTGGTCCTTGTTCCAAGGTCATGAGACACAACCTTGGCTCTAGCCATGGTGGTGGTCTTGATTATAGGTCATAAGACCTCTTGTTTCTTTTAAAGTATAACCAATATATAGTGACTTATATATATGTAAATAGCTGTTAAGAAACTGAGAAATATTTCACTCAGAAAGCGTTTTCAAGGCTCGAGCTTCTTTAACCCTGAAGGAAAACGTGATTACGGACAACTTTCGTGTTTTAACTTTTTCATGAAACGGACCAGAAAGGCCTCTTTTTGCGTGTTTTAGGTTCTGTCACAGAAACTTTTAGGCAGTTTTGCCGGAAATCTTTGGTAACTTCAAATGAGCGTAATTTTTGACTCGTATACTCGTTTTAGGTGGTTCAAGTTGCTATGGTTTCCTTGTTAAGTCCTCTACTGTAATAGGTAATAATCCAATAACAAATTTTTACCGTTTTGATCAGGTCTTACCAAGAAAGTCACTAGTTTGCTTGTTTTAGTAACTTATTGTAACAATCAATTATAACAACATCTTTTAGTCATTTTTATACACCATGGACATTCATACAAGACATAATATAGCAAGAATAACATGTAAATGATATGAACATGATAAATTAACAAGAAGCATGTTAGGTTTAGGCTTACAACTTTTGGCTTTCTAATAAAGAAAGGAAGTAACAAGTAAGGAAATGGACTTTGATAGACTTGCTTCAACCCTTTTTCACTTCATGCAATCTTTCTACCCTTGGTATTCTTGAAAGATATGTAATGAAAGTTGAGGTGAATTGAGTGGATTTAAACTCAAGAGAAATCACCAAGTATATTAGGGTTTGGAAGTGTTTGATTACTAGAAACTAAGCTAGGGTTTCTACCTTGAATAAGCACTTGATCCTTGCTAGAACTTTGAAGGAAATAAAGCTATGGAGAGAGTGTTGTGGGGTGTGGTATGGACGGCAACACAAGGGGGGGAGGGGGGTATTTATATGCCTTTGAGGAGGTTACATTTTTAGGATATTTTTAGCCAAAATACACATGTAACCATCCAAGGCCAAGTGATACAAGATCAAGCCACCTCAAGGGTGACTCCCCCCCCCTAATGGCGGTTCATAAGGCTAGGGGGAGGTGAGGTGTGCATTGGATGATAATATCTAGATATTAGGATGAGTTTTGACTCCGGGAAATGCCAACCGTAAATGATTAGGCCTCAAAACGTAAAATCGGGTGTCGTAAAATTATGAAACTTTAAAGTATTGTTAGACATGTCCATATGTCCCATAATAAAATATAAAATGGGTGGTAGGTTCCATTTGGGTGGTAAAACCCTGCTAAAACTGGAAACACGGGTCTAAAACGCGTAATACGTAAAATGTACGAATATTGCGTAAAATTTAGAAAAGTAAAATGTTACTTTTCTAATATGATATAAATGATTTAAAATGACTTATAATATCTAGACTGGGCTCAGTCTAGTGTCGGTTGGTATTAAATGTCTTTTAGACATCAAACCGTAAGCCTAAAAATCACGAAATGACTTATAACTTCAAGGGATGATTTTTAGTCAATGGAGGAGGGAAAAATATGTTGACTTATTTTAATAATTTGAAAACTCAAATCATCTTAGAAACGCGGTGCAGGTATAGGCTAGGGTTACGGCTGAGTAAAAACGCTTAAAGCTGAAAATTCTAGTTTTTCACGGCCGAGGTTTATTCTGGTCATATTTTTCTCAGTCATGATTTATTCTCAAATAAATCATGAGTGTGTCAAACATTTTTATGATGTGGGGTCACCTGACGGGGTCAAATTTCGTTGTGCGTGGAATTTCTGAATGACGTTTTACCCTAAAACGTGTATTTCCTTAATAACTTTCACGAACATGATCTGACGAATGTCAAACATTTATTTTGCCATGGAAATGATTTATCACTCGAGAATATGAAATAAAAATCAACTTTCAGGAATATTTCGGGAAAAATGAATAGTAAAAATGAATAGTAAAATTTTCCGGGAATAGTAATTAACCTGAAATTGCGAATTGTTACAGTAACAATTTGGCTTCAAAAACACCAAACCGCGGAAGCAATGTTTGCCGTTGGACCATTGCCGCTGGCCATGCCGGCGAGGTGGCGGCGGTGTTCACCGCCGGCTTGGGCATGCCGTTGGTGATGCCGCTGTCCAATGCCACCCTCCTAAGGTAAGGTTGTTGTATTTCCAAGACTAGAAGCATTTAATGGAAAATGTACTTCTCCATTAAATGTTTGACATGTCTTAACAACCCTCATGTGACTCTCTGATCAAGCAAACTAAAACAAAAGTTAGAGTTTGCAAGTGAACTCAAAGGTCGTTGATTAGATCAGGGGCTTCAGCAAGTTCAAACGAGAGTAAATGCTCTTCTTAAATGATACAATAAATATGGAAGATATGTCATTACTCTAACCAACATTCTTTTTATATTGCAAAACATATTGTAATTCAATTAAATATTTGTCCGCATAATACTTTGTAATTCTTTGATTCATTCTAATAAGAATCAAAAGATTGGAAAGTTTATCTTTGTATTGCATTTAAATATTTTACCCTTTGTTTCTTAAACAAAGTCATGGAATAGGGAACTACAGTTGTATTTGCTAAACATAATTTGAGATTAAAACAAGTAAGTATTCGAGTTTAAGTTAGTTGTAGCTCGAAATTATATTGTTTATCTACTATATCTCTTACATTATAACTAAAAACAGGTAAGAGGCCAAGGTTATGATGAAGCATGCAATGTGCATGGAGAGTTCAATGGTGAAGACTTATATGTTTGTTATCATTTTGTAAAGTTGTAAAAGTATAAGGACTAAAGTTGTCATCTTTTATAGTTAGTTAGTTAGAACTAATTAGGTGTTAATCACAGTTTAAATACTGTTGTAAACCTTCATTCTCACTTATCACTTTCAATAATAATTTTTCATTTCCGCATTTCTTCATGGTATCAGAGCACAGAGCTCTTGATAAAACCCAAATTTCTGCACAATAACCCCAATTAGGTCACCAGTTCAATCATTCATTGAATTGATCAATTCTTTGATCCTGATTGATTACTGTGTGTGTTTCTTGTGCAATTTAGGGTTCTTGATCCGTTATAATTCTGTTACGACCGTTATTGTGATCAAGAAAATTATCAACAATGGTGACTCCTCTTGTTCCACCACCGGTTGACTAAAATGCTTTGAATAACAACGATCCACTTTATCTTGCAAGTTCTGATCATCCAGCAATGGTCTTAACTAACACTCCTTTTAATGGAAACAATTTTCTTGGTTGGAGTCGAAATGTAAAGATGGCTGTAGGGGCGAAATTAAAGCTTGGATTCATTGATGGTACTTGTGTGAAACCACCATTGAATGATGTTAATGTTCAAAGATGGGTGAGATGTGATTACATGGTGACATGCTGGATCTTGAATTCCATGGTTACTGAACTCTCAGATGTTTTTTTGTATGCACAATTAGCATGTGAGCTATGGAAGGAGATTGCTGAAAGGTATGGTCAAAGCAATGGTCCTTTGATATATCAGCTTGAAAGAGAATTGAGCAAAATAACCCAAGGTAATCTTAGTATTGCTGCCTTTTTTAACAAATTAAAGAGGTGTTGGGATGAATTGAAAAATTTGAATGGTTTGCCTGTTTGTAATTGTGGAAAGATGCTTGAATGTAGTTGTGCTATGTATGAGAAGTTTTTAGAAAGGGATAGCCATTTGAAATTGATTCAATTCTTGATGAAGCTCAATGATGAGTATGAATCTGTTAGGAGTCAAATTTTATCAATGGATCCTTTGCCTAATGTGAATAAGGCATATTACATAGTGCAACAGATAGAGAAACAAAAACAGGTCACCAATCATGTATTTGAACCATCTGCTTTCTTTGCAAACAATCAGAGAAATAGCAATAACTTAGTTAAAAAGGAATTCAAACAAGGGTGGTATGATCAAAAGAAAGTTTGTACTGGTTATGGTCAAGAAGGGCATGTGTATGAGCAGTGTTTTGAGAGGATTGGTTACCCTGATTGGTACAAAGGAAAGAAAGGCAAGAAAGGGGGTAAAGTTGCAGCACATGTGAATTCTGGTATGGAAGAAATGGTTGGTGATTCACCTTTTGATATGGGCTGTGAAAATGAGATTGGAATGAATGGTTTGAACAATGTGGATCAAAGATTAGTTGCTGCAGTGTGCCAGGAGATGTTGAAGATGTTCAAAGGAAAAGGGCCAATGGAAGATGTTAAGAACATGGCTAGCAGTTCTCATCATGTAGGTATTTGGTCTTTATTCAGTTCATCTTTTGCTCTATTTTGTCATCCTTTAATGAACATAGAAAAGGATTGGATAAGTGACACTGGAGCATCTGATCATATGTCTCCAAACATCAAACTATTCATTACCACTAGAGAGTTAAAACACCCCATAATTGTTCATTTGCCTGATGGAAGATCAATCAAAGTCACAATAGTTGGTGAAATTGCTTTAACGCCATATTTGATTTTAGAAGATGTGTTTTATGTTCCTGAGTTTCAGTTGAATCTTCTCTCAGTAGGAAAACTCATTCACACCAAAAATCTAACTGCTCAGTTCATCCCAACTTCTTTCATGTTTCAGGACCTTACAACTAAGCAAATAGTTGCAGTTGGCAAGGGATCACAATGTCTTTACATATGCAAACCTCTCATTGATCCTGCTCTTTTCTCTGCTGAAGTCACTGATTTCTATAACTCTCATAAACAATTCTTAACTAGTCAAAATAAAATTGCTGTTAGCAATGTTGTAAATGCTAAGATCATGCTTGATCTTCATACTTTTCATGCTAGACTTGGGCATTCTTCCTTATCCAAGATTGTTCATATTCCTGCTTGTAAAAACTTTGATGTATCCAATTTTTCTTGTGAAAGTTGTGTTTTGTCCAAACATCATAGATTACCTTTCCCTGTTAGTAATTCTATTGCTAGCAATCCTTTTGATTTATTACATATGGATTTATGGGGTCCCTATAAGAAACCAGCCTTGAATGGTGCTCATTATTTTTTCACTATAGTGGATGACAAAAGTAGGGCAACATGGACTTATCTCATACATTCTAAAGACCAAATACCTGCTCTGCTTTCTAACTTTTTTGCCTATGTGGAAAATCATTTTAAGGGAAAGCCAAAGTTTATTAGAACAGATAATGGTACTGAAGTTGTTAATAGAACATGTTCAGAAATGTTTTATTCTAGAGGCATTGTTCATCAGAGGTCAATGGTTTACACTCCACAACAAAATGGTATAGTGGAAAGGAAGCATAGGCACTTGTTAGAGACTGCCAGAGCAATTAGAATACATGCAGGGCTGCCTATTAAGTTTTGGGGGGATTGTGTGTTAGCTGCAACATACTTGATCAACAAGATGCCAGTTACGTTGTTGCAATGGAAATCACCCTTTGAAGTACTTCATGGAAAACCACCCAGTTTTGATCAGTTAAGGGTCATTGGGTGTCTATGTTATGCTGCAGTTACAAAGCCACATAAAGATAAGTTTGATAATAGAGGTATTAAGTGTATTTTGTTGGGATATCCTTCTGATAAAAAAGGGTACAAATTGTATGATTTGGAAACACATCAAGTCTTCTTAAGTAGAGATGTGATATTTGAAGAAGACACATTTCCTTTCAAACAAGAAGAGTCAGTTGTGGTTCCTAATTCAGTACCTGAATTTCCAAGTTTTGGTGATTCTGTATTTGATGCTAATCCTATCGAAGATTCAAATGAAATACCCAACTTTATACCAGCAACAGTTGATTCAAAAATCCCTGTGCAAGAAGTTATAAATGACCCACTTCCTGTACCAAACACCAATGTTGATCCATCACCTACTCAACTTGGTCCAAACCTTAGAAAATCATCTAGAAATGCTACTAAACCAGCTTGGCTCAAAGATTTCATTACACCTAAAACTTCTACAAGTAATGCAGCTCATAGAAGTCATACACCTCAGTATCCTCTTTTCAAGTCAAGTGACTTTAAACACCTTCCACCTCAGTTTCTAGCATTCCTGGCAAATGTGTTTGCTAACACAGATCCTACTTCCTATAAACAAGCAATAAAATATCCAGAATGGGTTGATGCAATGGATAAGGAGGTTGTAGGCTTGGAGGAAAATGAGACTTGGGAAGTAACTGAATTACTAGATGGCATTATACCTGTCACTTCCAAATGGGTGTACAAAACAAAATACAAAGCAGATGGAACTGTGGATAAGTTAAAAGCTAGGCTGGTAGTGAGAGGTTTTAACCAAAAAGAGGGCCAAGATTATAAGCATACCTTCTCACCTGTGGCAAAATTGGCTACAGTTAGAGTTCTAATTGCATTAGCAACAGCAAAGGTATGGCCTCTTCATCAAATGGATGTAAATAATGCTTTCTTGCATGGGTACATTGAGGAAGATATTTACATGGTACCACCTGAAGGTTACAAAAAGGCTAAGGAAGGGCAAGTGTGTAAGCTTTCAAGGTCTCTTTATGGTCTCAAACAGGCTTCAAGGCAATGGAACCAAGAGTTGAGTAAGTTTTTGTCCAGTCTTGGATATGTGCAGTCCAAGCATGACTATTCCTTATTTGTCAAAAACAAAAATGATCAATTCACTGCAGCCTTGGTTTATGTGGATGATATTCTTGTCACTGGAAATTGTGAACCTGAAATTGTGGCCTTAAAGCAAGCACTGGATAAGAAATTCACCATCAAGGATCTTGGGTTGGCTAAATATTTTCTTGGAATTGAGTTATGCAGAACACAAGCTGGTACTTATTTGAATCAAAGAAAGTATATCCTTGATTTGCTGACTGATAGTGGTCTTACAGCTGCAAAACCTGCTGAGTTTCCTCTACCAACAACTCTCAAGCTCTCATCCAACAAAAGTACTCTTCTAACTGACCCTGGTCCTTACAGAAGATTAGTGGGTAGACTTTTGTATCTTACAATGACAAGACCAGATATATCATACACTGTTCAACAATTAAGTCAATATGTTGCATCTCCAAGAGATATTCACATGCAAGCTGCATTTCATCTACTCAAGTATCTTAAAGGAACTATCTCAAAAGGTTTGTTTTACCCTGTGCAACCACACTTGAAGTTGACTGGTTTCTCTGACTCAGACTGGGCATCATGTCTTATAACAAGAAAATCATTAACTGGGTGGTGTATATTTCTGGGTCATTCACTTGTGTCTTGGAAGACCAAAAAGCAGGCCACAGTCTCAAGGTCTTCCACTGAGGCTGAATACCGGAGCATGGCATCAACTACTTGTGAACTTTTATGGTTAAGCTACTTACTCAAGGCTTTGCATATCCCAGTGGTTTTCCCTGTCACACTCTTCTGTGATAATAAATCAGCTCAGCAAATAGCAGCAAATCCATGTTTTCATGACAAAACTAAGCACATGGACATTGATTGCCATTTTACCAGAGATAAAGTGCAGGATGGTTTTCTGGAAACTGCATACATTCCTACTCACTTGCAGTTGGCTGATGTGATGACTAAAGCTTTAAGCAAGTTTCAACATTCTTTCCTGGTGGACAAGTTGGGTCTTGCAGAGCCTCCAACTTGAGGGGAGGATGAAGACTTATATGTTTGTTATCATTTTGTAAAGTTGTAAAAGTATAAGGACTAAAGTTGTCATCTTTTATAGTTAGTTAGTTAGAACTAATTAGGTGTTAATCACAGTTTAAATACTGTTGTAAACCTTCATTCTCACTTATCACTTTCAATAATAATTTTTCATTTCCGCATTTCTTCAAATGGCTTAAAAACTCGCATCATCTATTTCTACAGAGGGCCCTAAAAGGCATTCAGATAAACATTATGTATTAGCGTCATGGCTGGAAACAAGTCAAGCCGTTCATTAAATGTCAAGGATCGACTTGGTAAAAGCTTGAAAGACGAAAGGAGTTCGAGCACCAGCTCAAGCCTTTTTTAGAGCTCATATAATAAATGATTTCAAGACCGAGCTTTATATCTAAAGCTTGATTAGGCCCGCAAATCTAAACGAGCCCAAAAAATATACGTTTTTATACATGCATGTACAAGAATAACTGCCTTTAGTTACAACTCATATCTCGTCACTAATATAGCATAAAGTCGTCATTGAAGCTGTTTAGTGACGAAAATTGAGGACGTCACTAATCGTGACAAGAAATGGGATCAATATAAATCTCATATTTGCCATAGAACCAATGAACCAATCATAGCCACTCATTTTATTTTTCACATTTTTTTTAAAAAAACAAAATATCTTGCAAACGGTAAATCATCAAGCTACAAAAAAAAAAAAAAAAAAAAAAAAAAAAAAAAAAAAAAACTATCGTGGCGAGAATTAAATCATCTTTCTATAGATATGCATTGTTATATGCTTTCGACGAATTCTTTTTTTCGATGAATTTAAAAAAAAAAAAAAAAGTTTCACACAGAAAAATCATATATGATTTGTAATAATCATATATGATTCGTTAAAATCAAATCATATATGATTCTTACGAATCATATATGATTTTTAAAAATCATATATGATTCGTAAGAATCATATATGATTTGATTTTAACGAATCATATATGATTTTTACAAATCATATATGATTTTTCTGGGCGGAAAATTTGAAAAAAAAAATTATCAAAAAAAAAAAAAAAAAAGAAAAATTCGTCGAAAATATATAACAATTCATGTCTATAGAAAGATAATTTAATTCTCGTCGAGATGGTATTTTTTTTTGTAGCTTGACGATTTACGGTTTGCGAGATATTTAAGTTATAATAAAAGGGTGGAAGTTTTTATTTCATTATTATTTTTTTTTGGATAAAAAAAATGAGTGGCTAAGATTACTTGACGGGTTTTATAGTAAAAGTTGGATCTATAAAATCCAACTTTTGCCATCTCACAATATGGTCTTTTTAGTGACCAAAATAAAGTTCGTCACTAGTATAGTAGTATTTCGTCACTAAAGATGCTTTTTCTTGTAGTGATATACTTGGTATACGTCTAATTGTATAATTTACTATGTACAATATATAAACAAGCTTAAACAAAATAAAAAAGCTCAAGCTTAGTGTATGAATTTTTTTCATGACTTTATCATGTTCTAAAGCATTGGGTGCTGCTTTGATAAATAACAATAAAGACATTTTATGTTCATGTCTAAGACACAATAATACATATAAAAGATATCATAATCATCCGAAACATACACTGAACAAAAAAGAATTTTGTACTTTTGTACATAGCATGTCCCTCAATAAATTCACAAGTATATAAATAGACTTAGATAAGAATCAAAGGCAAATTAGCAAAAATCATAAACAATAACATAATGATGCTAGAAATACTAGTTAATAACTTAGAACACCATCAAATACGCTGCGACAAGTAATGATAATGCTAAAGGAATGGCTGTAAATTTTGTTGAAGTTGCATATGATGAACCATTGTCTCTTGATGGGACGGTGTTTGTTTCGCTGCCTTTACCCAAAGGGCTTCCAGAAGAAGGTGTTGTATCTGAAGGAGAGTTGTTTGGAGAACCAGCAGTTCAGTGTGAAAACATAGAACAACATTAAGTAGTCACATTTCACATATTTTAGGTTCCATTTAGTTAATGGTAAACCTAAACTTTAACTTTCAAGATCAAATGTGTCACAGTGACACATTGACCTTGAACGTTATGGTATATTCTAAATAAAAGGTGAGATTTTCGACTCCCGTAGTTATAAATGTGATAATATGGGTTAAACGGGTAGATACGAATAGACCTGTATATGTACAAGACTACCAGTCAAATGGATTAAAGTCGTTGAAAGTGTATTTTTAAAGCATTAAACCTACTAAAGCATTTATAGAATTAAATTGAACATTGGACAGAAAAATGTTTTGGGTCAACACAACTCATAACAAAACTTACCCATTTTGACCCGTTATCCAAGTTGTTCTTTGCCACCTTTGTTCTATATAGGCTAATCTAATGAAAGAATCTTGAACAAATTAATTAATATGTGTTGCTTCGGAAAAAGTTCAGTATTCGACTTTTCTTTTTGGACTATTTCCATTCAAACTTTATCAATACAAAAATTCGGTCAATAGGAAAATACTGTACCACAATAATTTATTATCATAACCTTAACTTTCATTTGTTCTGATAAGCTAAATATAATATGAATGTAAAGCTACTAGATATATAATTGTCTAAATCATTACCATTGCATTGACTAGTTGGCGGTGTCTGGACATTGCAGGCCGTAGGCAACACAAGAGCCTCAGTTTGGTTAATAATACCCAAAAACGAGCCACCACCATTAATTAAGCACTTGACACAAATTTTATAGAACCCATCATGAGCTCAATAGATAAATATAACTGCAACAACCTACGACTAAATTTGCAAGGTCTATAAGATGTTTTTTGCGACATTATGCCACAGAAACGACTCCCCTGGACTTGCGAACACCGGCAACTAGTCAATGCAACGGTACTGTTTTTATATATTCTGTGAATCCCTTGTGAACCTAGGCATAATAGGATTGTCACTATCATTCACACATAATATTAAACCACACGTAAAATAATAGTTTAATTAGTTTGTATGCACTTTTATTCGACCCATTCCATCCGTTTACTTTTAGCCAATTACCTATTTTTTGTGAATTTTATCCGCGTTACTTGTTATAATTAGACTATAATACCTATAGGGCTATCGTGGATTTTTATCCTGTAGCCGTGGTGATAGCATCATTCACCGAAATTTTTTACAAAAATTTGAACTTTAGAATTTTATTCTATGAAAGTGATTCAAAGAATCTGACACAGTTGACACTTGACTGTATCAAACCTGAAATCAAATAGAATGTTGAATAAGATTATTAATACACAGCAAGCATGTCATGAGTTGACTCACCGGTACTAAGTTATTCTATATATTGAACCACAACACCTTCACACGTTTGTTCAAACCACAACGAAATCCCATAGAACACCTGATGGGGCAACAACAAAAAATGAACACAATCGTGATGATCATAGTTATTACAATGGCTACCCATTATAGAGGTGTGACAGCTCAATCGTCAGATTGCACAAGTGTGCTAATTATCATGTCACCATGTCTCAGCTACATTGCTGGTAACGCATCAACAGCGTCATCAGGATGTTGCACCCAACTAGCCAGCGTGATTCAGTTACAGCCACAGTGCTTGTGCCAAGTTTTCAATGGTACCGGATCATTTATGGGTGTTAATCTTAACCAAATTCAGGCTTCTGAGCTGCCTAAGGTCTGCAATGTTCAGACACCAAGTGAATGCAATGGTAATGATTTAATTATTTGTTTAAACCATGTTATTTAAGCTATTTTTAGGTTTAAACAGATGGAGTTTTAGTTTTTATTTTTATTTTTATTTAAGCTATTTTTAGGTTTAAACCGTGTACAATTGCATTTCCTATTGACCTAGTTTAAAATGGTCCAATCTTACCTCTAACTGGAGGAAAGTCAACTAGTGAGATTTCTTCCAAAAGACAATATATGGATGTGTAATACTTTAATAAAAATGATTTTGATAGATTATTCATTAGTAACTCAAAATAGTGGTGGCATAGGATGAGCTGGAGAACAGGTCAAATGGGTGCTTTTTGTATGGGTCGGTCGACCTAAACACTTTTTGCCCAAATTTTTGTAAATTATATCTAACTAGTATTTCTATTTGTACTGCAAAAAACTATACAGTTTAATAGTAATATGGCTTTGGAATGAAATGATTTTTGAGGCTTTATGCATTTGAACTCGAAATAATGGGCAATGAATTTTAGGCTTTAAGCATGAAAGTCTAAAAAATCTAAATGATGGCCAATGGTCAACTTATTGGTAAAAATGTGAAACATTTGAGCTCAAAAATTAAAGTTAGCTTTACCTAAATGAAATGATACCTAAAAATGTGAAATTATTTACTTAGCGTTGTTGTATGTTTGCAATTTGACAGCTGCTCCTCCAAGCAAGTCTCCTGTGGATTCACCACCTTCTTCAGGCACGAACACCACCGTCCCACCAGCAGATAATCGTCCATCAGATGCAACTTCAACAAGATTCACAAGCATGCCTATATTAATTTTGTTACATGTCGCAGTGACAGTGTATGCTATGGTGTTCTAAGTCATTTACTACATATCTAGCAACATTATGTTATTCTTTATGATTTTCACTAATTTTCCTTTGATTCTTACTTTTGTTTTTCATGTATTTGTGAGTTTTCCGAGGGACATTCGATGTTCAAATTTTTTTTAACGGCCCGAGGCCTTTATTTGTATTGTTTCGAGTAAATATGATAACTATTTTGTAAAATGACTAAATTGTATGCATAATCAAACCATTGTTTGTCACATGTCTTGTTAGACTTATTATGTAGTTAAATTAGGTTACCAATACACAACATACACCTCCAATCTGAATACCTATAAATTGAGTCACAACACCTCATTCTCTCAACCAAAACCACAACTTCTCCAATATAAACAAAATAATCAAAGTCTCGTAAAAGCTCAAAAGGCGCATAATCAAAAAACCAACACACTCGTGATGATCCTATTACTAGTGATCACAATGGCTACCCTTTATGGAGGAAAAACTCTAATAAAGATATGGTTTTTAAGCTTATGGTAGTTTAGTATTATTTGTGACCAATTGTAACCGTTGAGTCTTGCCTAGGTTCACATGGAACTTAAAAGAATATATATAAATAAAGAGCACTAATTGGCATGACTACTTGCTATGTCTTATTTTTAGGCCTAACGAAAGGGTTGGTGACACATAATATGAGAGAAAAGTATAACGCATTTGTCAAACAACGATTTTATTATGCATTCAGTTTGGTCTTCTCAATAAATTTCCAAAAATAATAAAAAAATCATATTCATTTGAAACAATACAAATAAAGGCCTCAGGCCATCAAAATTTATACATCATTACATCAAAAAGTACGTAAAACGAAGTAAGAATCACATAAAAATAAGTAAAAATCATAAACAATAACTTGACGTTGCCAGATATGTAGTAAATAACTTAGAACACTATAGCATATGCTGCAGCAAGGAACAAACATAATATAGGCAAGGTTGTGTATCTTGTTGAAGTTGCATCTGATGGCTTGGTGGTGTTCGTACCTGGAGAAGGTGCAATCCAATTTGAAAACATACAACAATGATAAGTAAAAATTTCACATTCTTAGGTCTCATTTAAGTATTATAGGTAAAGCTAAGTTCAATTTTGTTGATTAAATGTGTCTAATTTGACCTTTAGCTTGAGCATTGCCTATCATTCGGTGTTTAAAATGCATGGAAATTTTCTGGATTCTTATAAATTCGAGGTGGCTTTTCTAACTCATTTATCTCTAGCAAGTGGTAAGCTATATAATGTTTCTGAAAATAGATACGGTCAAACAGGTTCAAATCTCATACATCATTTTATTCTAAAAGCAAAATTACTAATTGTAATTGTTTGTATCATTTACTATACTTTGGGTAAAGATGTGTTATGGTCAACCCGACCCGTACAAAAACCATCCATTTTGACCCGTTATCCAGCTCATATTATGCCACTTCTATTTTGATTAGAATAATGACAATCCTATAAAAAATAATTCTGATTTAAGTATTAAACCAATATCTTGACTTTTAGAAGAGATCAAAGTAGTTGACTTTTCTCAAGTCAGGGGCAAGTTTGGACCATTTTCCATTAAACTGAATAACCAATTAACTGATAATAAAACTTTGATTAATAGGAAAAGCATTCGTTCTAGAATAAAATAAATTTAAAAACCTTAATTTCTATTTGTTTATATCTAACAATAGCTTGTTAAATCATTACCATTATTGCATTCACTTGGTTTGTCGACATTGCAGACTATAGCCAACTGACTCAAACCCGGAAACGACGCGGTACTGTTAAAAACTTGGCACAAGCACTGTGCTTGTGACTTCATCACGCTTTTATATTCGTTGCAACAATCTATTGATGCTGTCAATGTGGTATCAGCAATGAAGCTGGAACATTCTGGCATGCTAGTTACCAATCTTGCGCACCCAAAAAGTTGAGCCGTCACACCTCCATAATGCGTAGCCATTGTGATCATTAGGATCATCACGACTGTGTTGATCTTTTGTTGTTGTGCCATTTTGGTCTATTCTGGGATTTTGGTTATGTGTTTAAGATTGGAGTTTGAACAAACATATAAAGGTGCTATGGTTCAATATATAGGGCAGCTTAGTATATTTGAGTTAACTCAGGAGACGTTTAATATTTTATCTAACTACTTATAATATTAGCCACCATACAAAGAGCCAGATTATAGTATAATCATTTTGAAGCCTTGTGTTTGACATTTTATTTGATTTCAGGTTTGATATAGTCAAGTGTCAACGGTATCAGATTTTTTGAGTGCCACTTTCACAGAAATAAATTCTAAAGCTTGAATTTTTCTAATAAATTTGGGCCAATGATGCTAGCACAGTGGTTACAGGACCAAACACCACCATACATATGATAAAAATCAGCAGAATTAAATTAAAGAAAAAAAGTTAGTTGGTGAAAAAGAAAACCGGTTAAGTGGGTCGAATGTAAATGCTTACAAACTAATTAGATTATTGTGTTACGTGTGATTTAATATTGTGTGTGACTGAAAATGACAATCCTGTCATGCCTAATGTTACACAGTGAACTCACAAGAATATATAAAGAAGATGTCATATATATTAGAATTTAGAAACATACAAATACAGGCCATAGAAGAATTTCGTACATAGCATGTCCCTCGAAAACTCACAAGTAAGTGAATAAAAACAAGTAAGAATATCAAGGAAAGTATCATCAATAACATAATGTTGCCTAATACTAATTTATAACTTAGAACACCGTGGCATATGCTGCAACAAGTAACAAAAAAGCTACAAGAATTGTTGTGTATCTTGTTGAAACAGCATCTGATGAACTATTATCTGTTGATGGGACGATGTTTGTTTCACTGCCTTTACCTGAAGGGTTTCCCGAAGAAGGTGTTGTATCTGAAGGAGAGTTGGTTGGAGAACCGGCTGTCCAGTTTTTCAGAATATAAATAGTTAGATAAATTTAAAAAATTGTTTATATAATCCAAAATAATTTGATTGACGAACTACTAAAAAAATGTGTAAATTATTACCATTGCATTGACTATTTGGCGGTGTTTGGACATTGCAGGCCGCAGGCAAAGCAAGAGCCTGAGTTTGGCTAATATTAAGACCCAAAAACGAGGCACCCCCATTAAGCACTTGACACAAACACTGTGGCTGTGACAACACTAAACAGTTTGGAACAACATGATGATGATGGTGTAGTTGTGTTACCAGTAATGTAGTTAAGACATGGTGACAAGCTAATTAGCACATTTGTGCACCCTGACGATTGAGCCATTGCGCCTCCATAAAGAGTAGCCGTTGTCACCACTAGGATCATCATGGGTTGGTTTTTTGATTTTGCGCCATTTGGACTTTTACGAGACTTTTTTTTTTTTTTTTTTTTTTTTTTTTTTTTTTAAATAATATTGGAGAAGTTGTGGAATTAGTTGAGACAAGTTGGTGTGGCTCAATTTATAAGTATTCAAAGTATTGGAGAGTGTATGTTGTGTATTAGTAACCTACTTTAACTACTTAATAAGTTAATGATATTTGAAGGAGGAGCATTTAAAAAAGGCACATGGGCTAATATTACGCTCTGGAGCTTGATAAGGATTGTAGTTTAAGTGAGAGGCTCATTCGGGTTGGTGAGACTTTCACTTGGAATTGGAATTGGAGACGGGCTTTAAGAAGCAGACGGGAGAGGGCTGATTTTGAGCAGCTAATGGAGGTGGTTCGTGATGTGATTTTGTCGAATGTTTCAGATTCATGGAGGTGGTCTCTCGAAAAGTCAGGTAAATTCACTGTCAAATCTATTCGTACTCGAATTGAAAAACAAAATTTTCTTTCTTCAAACAACTTCACTAGCTGAGACATGGTTCCAAAGAAGGTTAATATTTTGGTGTGGAGAGCCATCCGAGACAGGTTAGCCACTAGAGTTAACCTTGATTTGAGAAAAATAGATTTGCATTCAGTTTTATGTCCGTATTGTGATTCAGAAACGGAAACCATAGAGCATATGATGGTCTCTTGCAAGGTCAAACACAATATGGAGTTATGTTTTTCAATGGTGGGGATTTTGTTTGCCTCAACATTCTCGTGGTTGTTCTTTGTTAAACATTATTGATTTCGTTAGGAATTTAAGCCAAAGGAAAAATGCTATGTTCAAGCCTATTCAATTAAGGAACTTATCAATGATCTTGGAAAGCAAAGTCTCTTTCCTTTGGTGGTAGACTAATACTTCTCAAATCGGTGCTTGGCGCTCTTGGCACTTACTACTTCTCTATTTTCCAAGCCCCTAAGTGTGTTCTTAACTACCTTGAACAACTTAGATGCAATTTCTTTTGGGGCGGCGCTAGAGAGGGTAACAAAATTGCTTGGATTGCTTGGAAAAAGGTATGCTCTCAACCGAAATTTGGGGGGGCTTGGGATTGGAAGCCTTAATGCCTCAAATATAGCCATGTTGGTAAAATGGTGGTGGCGATTATACACAAATAGGAGTGCGCTTTGGTTTCAAGTGATTGTGTCTATTCATGGCGTAAATGGTGGTATTGATATGGAAGAATCATCTTTGAACCGGCTTCCACCTAGTCCTTGGAAAAACATTTTGTCATTAAACCGCAACCTTCAAAAAACCAACATTGATTTGCAAGTGATTTTCAAGAAAAAAGTCGGTAATGGCAATATCTTTAGATTTTGGGACGACACATGGTTTGGTGATAATTGCTTAAAGACTACTTTTGCGAGACTTTACTCGTTGGAATCCAACAAACAGTGTCTCATCAATGAGAGGTGTAGTATGCTCAATGGTTCTATTCACTTTACTTGGGCTTGGAGGCGTAATCTGAGGTCGGGTCATGAATTGCATCAGTTGGAAACTCTTATGGGTCTTCTACAACACCATTGCCTTTCTCCTATTGATGATCGTTGGGACTTCACACTCCACCACTCCAATATGTACTCCGTATCCGTTATGAGAAAATATATCGACTCTACCTCTTTATTCACAGGAAGTAATCGGACCAGATGGAACAAATTAGTCCCGATCAAGATCAACATCCTTGCATGGCGTTTGATCAATGATAGACTTCCTACACATTCAAACCTAGACTCACGTGGTATTGATCTTCACTCCTTGTTGTGCCCGGTTTGTGATGATAACATAGAATCTGCTGAACACTTATTTGTGCACTGCAATTTGGCTTCTAATCTATGGTGTTCGGTCTTTAAATGGTGGAAAATGGTTAACGTTCCTAATACCCTTGTGGACCTGATAACATGGGTTGATTCATCAAACCTTCATGCTTTGATTAAAAGCTTTCTGGATGTGGTTATTCTAACTACTGTTTGGGTGATTTGGTGCTACCGAAACAAGATTTGCTTCGACGAAAAGCCTCCACGGAAAGATACCCTCATGGATGACATAAAAACTTTTTCCTTTTCTTGGATTGTTAACAGGTCCAAAACCTTTCGACCGCTTTGGTTCGATTGGCTAAATGACCCTATGTCTGCTTGTAAAACTTGTTTGTAAATTGTTTCTTCTTCTAGCTTCTTGCTAGTTCAATAAAACCGACGTTCAAAAAAAAAGCCTATTCAATTAAGATGTTTTGAAGATGTCTTGTTCTCATCTCTTTGGATAATGTGGTATACTCAAAATCGCAAGGTGTTCATGGACAAGTCTCAATCTAGCATTGAAGTTTTAAAGGAGATCCAACAATTATCATACAATTAGATTGGTGGTAGATGCACAAAATTGTCTATTAAGTGGAATGATTGGATTAAAGATCCTATAATTGCTTGTATAGATCCTAACAGTTAGGTTTATTTGTATCTAGCTTCTTGCTAGTTTTTTCTCTTCTTTATAAAATTCGCCGTTCAAAAAAAATAAGTTAATGATATTGATAACCAAGTATATTCAAAGTGCTGGGTTCACTTCCAATCTTTTTTGAAGCCTTGTGTTTGACATTTTATTAGGATCTCGGATTTAGTATGGTCATTGGTATCAGTTTCTTTGAGGGTCGCTTTCATAGGAATAGAGCCTGAATTTGTAGTTTAGTATTATTTGCGACTAAAGTAACTATTCGAGTCTTACCTAAGTTTACAAGGAACTCAAAAGAAAATATGTATAATAAAAAGAGCACTCATTGGCCTGACTAAATGATAAGCCTTTTTATGCCTAACAAGGGGCCGGTGACACATAACAATATCAATGGTAAAGATTACGAAAGAAAAAGTATAAACATATGTCAAACAATGATTTGATTATGCATACAATCTAGTTATCTCAATGAAAAAAAAAAAAAAAAAAAAAAAAAAAAAAAAAAATCACATTTATTAGAAATGATGCAAATAAAGCCTCAGGCCATCAAAATGTTCATACATCATTAAATTGCATGTCCCTCGGAAAACTCACGAGTATGTGTAAAACCAAGAATCACAAGAAATAAGTAAAAATCATAATCACGTACTGACATAACATTGTCAAATATGTAGTTAATAACTTAGAACACCATAGCGTACGCTGCAACAAGTAATAAACATAATACAGGATAGGTTGTGTATCTTGTTGAAGTTGCATGTGATGGAGGACTACCTGCTGGTGGACTGGTGGTGTTTGTACCTGGAGAAGGCGTTGTTCCTGAAGGAGGAGAGTCGCTTGGTGGAGCTGCAATCCCATTTGAAAACATACAACAATGATAAGTAAAAAAAATCACATTCTTAGGTCTCGTTTAAATATAGGTAAAGGTAATAAGTTTCATTTTCAAGATCAGATGCGTCACATTTGACTTTAAAGTTGAACAATATAATGTCCATCATTTGGTGTTTAAAAGGGAATTTTTCTGGATTCTTTCAAGTTCGAGGTGGCATTTCTAAGTCATTTATCTCGAGCGGGTGGCATGCTATACAGTAATTTTTTTCCGAAAATAGATATGGTTAAACAGGTGGAAAATGGCGCAAAATTTATTTTAAATACTTAAAATATCATAAACCATTTTACTCTTGTTTCTACTACTAATACACAAATTATTTGTAGCATTTACTACAATTTGAGTAAGGATGTGTTATGGTCAACCCAACCCGTACAAAACCATCCACTTTAACCCATTGTCCAGCTCATCCTATGCCACTTCTATTTTGACTTTAGAAGAGATCAAAGTAGTTGCTTTTCTGGAGTCAGGGGGGCAAGTTTGGACCATTTTCCGTTAGACTAAATCAACAACTAACTGATACAAAAACTTCGGTCAACAGGAAGAATAAAATAAAATTAAAACCTCAACTACTATCAGTTTATATCTAACAGTAGCTTGTTTAATCATTACCATTGCATTCACTTGGTTTGTCGACATTGCAGGCCTTAACCAACTCACTCAAACCCCTAGACGACGTGGTACCGTTAAAAACTTGGCACAAGCACTGTGGTTGTGACTGTATCACACTCTTAAATTCGTTGCAACAACCTGATGATGCTGTCGATGTGAGATTAGCAATGAAGTTGGCACATGCTGGCAGGCTAGTTACCACAGTTGCGCACACCAAAAATTGAGCCATCACACCTCCGTAATGTGTAGCCATTGTGATCACTAGAACCATCACGATTGTGTTAATTTTTTGTTGTTGTGACATTTTTGTCTATTATGGGATTTTGGTTGTGTTTAAGATTGGAGTTTGAACAAATATTTCGTTCAATATATAGGGGAACCTAGTCTATTTGAGTTACTTCAGGAGACTTTGGTGTTTATTAATAATATTATCTAACCAAAAACACATACAAAGAGCCAGATTAGAGTCTAATCATGTTGAAGCCTTGTGTTTGACATTTTATTCGATTTCAGGTTTGATACAGCCATGTGTCAACGGTATCAGATTTTTTGAGTGTCACTTTCCCAGAAATAAATTCTAAACTTCGAATTTTTTAAAGACATATGGGCGAATAATGTTAGCACCGAGGTTTCAGGACCAAACACCACCATACGTATGATCAATAACAAGTAACATGAATTAAATTAAAGAAAAAAAATAGTCGGTTAAAAAAAAACCGTAGGGTTGGTTGAATGTAAATGCTTACAAACTACTCCGTAATTAAATTATTGTGTTACGTTTGGTTTAATATTGTGTGTGACTGATTATGACAATCCTGTCATGCCTAGCGTTACACTGTGAACTCACAAGAATATATAAAGAAGATACGAGTATTAGATTTATTAGATACATACATATACAGGCCAGAAAAGAATTTCGTACATAGCATGTCCCTCAAAAACTCACAACTGAAAAAAAAACAAGAATATACTAATTTAAAACTTAGAACACCGTGGCATATCCTAAAACTAGTAACGAAAAAGCTAGAGGAATTGTTGCGTATCTTGTGGAAGCTGCATCTGATGAGCCACTATCTGTTGATGGGACGTTTTTTGTTTCGGTGCCTTTACCTGAAGGGCTTCCTGAAGAAGGTGTTGTTCCTGAAGGTGTCGTATCTGAAGGAGAGTTGGTTGGAGAACCAGCTGTCCAGTTTTAGAGAATATAAGACTTTAACAAATTCAGAACTTAAATCAAGACATGGACTTCCTTCCAACAACTCTAATTAGGGTTTGTGGTTAAACCCTAATTCTTGTATCACTCTTTAACCAAAAATCTTAACAACTGTTTTGTGTTTCATCGAGCTAGGAGGAACACCAAAACTACAATCTTCAAGCTAGGAAGTGTAGAAAAATCAAAAACCCCAAAAGAGTTTAGGATTCGATTGGTTTTAGTGGAAAACCCGAAAATCCCTAAGGGTTTAGGGTCATGGGTTGTCTTGAATACCTTCTAGGTTTGAACTAGATTGAGTGCATCCATGGCACACACAATTTTCTAACCTTGACAGATTTTGGAGGTAGAGAAATTAGAACTATCAAGAATCAAACAATATGAATATTGTTTGTTTCAACCTATTAGACATACCATAATAATGTGGTATTGTATAAGTATTTGAATTGTGAAACTATCAGAATTCGATAGATAATTTAATTCTCTTTGGATCAAATACTTGCCAATTGGGTCGAGCCAAATTGCATATCAAGTATTTTCGAACCAAGTGCATGCTATAATGTATATTTCTTCAATAATACAAGAACCTTATGTTCACGTGTTCACAAGAAGACAGAACTATTCAAGAATTATATGTTCATGTGTTTACAAGAAAACAGAACATGTCAATAATACATTATAAGTCTTTAAAGATCTCATGTTTATGTGTTAACTAAAAGACATAACACTTTTACTATATACTTTATGTTATAAGTCATTGATTAATTCAAGGACTTTATAATTATGTCTCAACATGTAAACATAATTATATTAACAAAAGTAATCATGAATGCAAACTCTTGAGTTCTGTAGTAATTTCAAGTTAATTTTATACTTCAGAATTATGATTATTATAATTTAATCATAATTATATTGACAAAAACATATAGTCAAAATGTTGAAGTATCTTTACACTTTATCATGACATTTGAATGTAGTAGGGCAACAAACATCTTGAGTGTTTAAGTCCTAGTAGAATTATTAGTTTTCTTACCTTGCGGTCAAGAGAAACCAATAATATGTTGTTCCTTGCACACACTTTGAGATTTCTCCCACTTGTGGAAGGCACAACATCATATTATGAAAACAAACAACATATGCTTGATTGTGTAAACAATATGATAATGTCATAGATATTACAAGTAGGTTTAGAACCATAACGTTTAATAGGGAACTGTGGATTATTATTCTATAGATAACTTTTCAGATAGCAACAACAGAAAGGCAACGTGTTATCTAATAAAATAAAATGCAATATCCTTTAAGCAATGGTCGTTCATATTCGGAAAGTAATGAATTATTTCAAAGCAAGTTTGAAATGATATGGGTGACTAACAAGGAAATAAATCTCGTAGCTCCCACTGAAATTGACAACATTACATGAATGTAATTTCAGTAATAAAACGCAATGCTCCCACTAGATTTGTCAACATTGTAAGTGTTACATTTCCAGTAGAAAGCATATAGCAATTTAATATACTTTCCTATTATCTTCGAATGCCTACAAGTAACAACGTACTTAGGTATTGAACAGAGTATATGAATTTCTACTTTTGTAGATGAGGGACTAGCCATTCATGCTTTCATTTAACTTGAATATTTAGCATGCAATTCCTCCTTTAATGTCTACATAGCCACAAGGGTATTTAGCACTTTAAGGAATAATGTGAGTCCAAGAAAAACCTAGCGAATATGCTAGTAATTTCTTTACTCTATGCGGTTTAAACTCATACATCGTGACAAGTGCAAGATGTCATTTATTTTGGTAGCTATAGACAAATTGTTCTAGTTACACAAAATATATATTTTATCTTTCAAATATTTCAAGACCGGAAAAGGGTAATGAAAGATCATAAGTGAGTTTAACAATTGTAATCCTATCTTAGTTTGCCAACTAAGAAGAAAAATAGGAATAAGTCTCACTCTTCTTACCAGGAAAAGAGACTAAGTTTGTCTTTTTAAGAAAAAACAAACGTTCGTTTACGAATTATGTTGCAACAACACAATTTTAATCAGAACATAGAAAGTTCAATTTTAGTATTTTCAATTGTAACACCCCCATTTTTAAAGTTTGTAGCAGCGGAAAATTTATTTGGGTGTTACGGTGAGGATCGAAGTTTTAACCAATAAAACGGTTTAAAAGAAACATTTTGAAAGTCATTTGTCATTTAAATAATAATTTTGATAAAAGATGAACCATTTGATTTAAAATCTTATGAAAAGATATAAAGACTTGTAAAAATGACAAATTTGATTTTTACACCATTTTAATTTATCAGAGTAATAAATGCCCACTCCGTGTCTTGTCCTGCTCCGTTAAATTACCTGAGATACACATGCTTAAAAGTGTCAACACAAAGGTTGGTGAGTTCATAGAGTTTTAGGAAAAACCCTTTATTTGATTTGATTTCAGGAATATTTGGTATTAATAAAATACTAACAGAAATGAAACAATTATCGAATATATTCACAAATAAATCATATAATATTCAGCCACATTCAATAAAGAATCAATAATCCTGACATGAGCTGGAAACTCATGATACTAAATAGATCAGATAAACAATTCACATATGGGCGAACCTATACAGCTGTATCTAAATATATATGTTGAATACATATATATACTATTCCTTTATAGATATTGCACCAAGCCTCATGACACGCAAGACGTTAACAGAAGGGGTGTTCTATCAAATCAATGACAGATTTTGCCCTCGATTCGTAGGTGATTTGCCAATTCCTACTGAATCTCGAATATAGTGTATCACGACTAATGCGACTAACCACATGCATAATGGCATTCCGTCAAGCATTAATGGGATCGGAGGTCAATCCAAACAGGTTTCGAATCTGTCCACTATATTCGCGCTCACGTTACGGTGATTAATGGCTCATGATAGATGGGCTTTATGGCGAACTGCTAACTTAGGCAATATCAAGGACCTATGGGCTCATTTAGCACACATCATGAAATTAAGTATCGTATCACAGAAATCCATTCGAAAACAGTATCGTTTGAGTATCAGAAATTCAGTTTGAAAATAGTATCGCTTGAGTATCAGAAATTCAGTTTGAAAATAGTATCGCTTGAGTATCAGAAATTCAGTTTGAAAATGTCATCTTTTGAGTATCAGAAATTCAGTTTGAAAATATCATCATTTGAGTATCAGAAATTCAGTTTGAATATATCGCCATTTGAGTATCACATTTATATCACATATCACAATAATCGAATTGGAAACATTTTCATATGAATATCAATATTTCAGTCAAATAATTCATCAATACATATATATTTCACATACAACAATAATCACATTGGAAACATTGATATATAAATCACAAATTATATTATTTTAATATCAATTAGGAAATTGATTTGAATCATGTATTTTATTTTATTTCATATACTTATCAAGTTATCAAAGTATATGTAAGCATGTATCTCCCCCAATGAGTTAAAAACAATTATTTGAAATGGGGCTATGACTCACCTGGATTTGATAAAGAGATGACGAAGAGTAAATTTGAATAAGATTATGGAAACGATTTATGGAAACGTCTTTGAATAGGAACCTGATAAATAAATTTATCTAAGAATTTGTCCAAATACAATTTGGCAAATACGAAATGAATAACGATTGATAAATAATCGTTATGATGAATGAATGATATGCAAATGATATGCTTATGTTTAAAATGATATGACCAGTTTTATTATTTATAAAGTTTTCCACTTTTTATTATGATAACGATTATACATAATAAAAATTAGTTAATATACGTTATATATTTTAGTAACAAAAATTAAATAAATATATATATAAAAAATGAAACGAAAATGCATATGACGAAATGGGGTGTCGAAAAATATAGAAAATAAATAAGAATGTCAAATAGATTAAGTGTGGTCCTTGTCCTTTTTCCAATTTTACAACTTTTATACTAACGGCGTTAGCGTTACACCGTTAGTCCTTTTTATATATATTACATTTTTAGTCCTCTAATTATACAAAAGTCATTCCTAAGCTTGGAGATTAATAATAATTCATTTTCTACCTTAATAAATCTGTTTTTACAGTTTTAGTACCTAAGTTTCATAGTTTTCAATTTTAGTCCTTCTAGGTGTCGTCGCGTTACATTTTTAGTCCAAAAATACAAAAATTATGGGAAAAATTATCTTAAAATTTCTGGAGCTTATTGAAGCTTATTAAAACTTATTTCAACTGCTTATTTACAAAAATAGCTTATTTTTCAATAAATGGGCTTTAATGAGCTAAATTAAAGGCCCGTTAACGTTTTAAAATCCGTGAGCGTTGAGACAAGTTGGGCTTATCCCTAGACTCATTTTTAATGTTATAAAATCATATCAAAATAGCTTTTTGGTCCAGCTTATACGGAGAGCTTATTTTCAGCTTATTGGGCTTTTCAGTCCATTAAGCATTATAAATAGTTTTTGAAAAAATGAGTTTTTGTGGTTTACTTTGGCCAATTTAAAGGGTCTAAACGAGCTTATTATTAAAAAGTTTAAACACGAAACTTGTAGCTTGTAGCAAGGAGAAATAGGTCGTGTAAAAATATTGGGTGGTTATTAAGTCGGATTGAGTTTTAAAGGGTCGTTTTGGTAGCGATCTGAACCAGTTTTCTGGGTAAAAAGACTTAGAAAATTTCTAAGTGTTTTTGGTATATACGAGTTTTGCAATTTACTTTGGTCGATTTAGAGTGTCAAAACGTGGTTATTTTTACATGTTATTTATGCGAAAGTTGTAGCTAGCCATGGTGTCTATTAGATGGTGTAAAAATATGACATGCTTGTTACGCTAAATTGTGAGATAAAATACGGTTTTATAAGTGACTTGAGACGTATTTTTATTATTAAAAGACTTAGAATTATTTCTAATGTTTTGTAACATTTATATATATTTTATATATGTTTCAAAATGAGTTCGTATGATGCATGTAACATAAAAATAAATGTGAAACAAGTGTGCTACGTGACTCCTAGGCCTTCCAAGATAGAGGCTAGTCACGTTTGTGTTGCTAAAATTATGTACGTACGTAATATTTATATATGAACTATATATGATCGAAACAAAATAAATAGGATGCATGACATAAATTTAACGTGGGAAACGAATTGAAAAGAGAGCGTGAGGACTTACAACACCTCTAGGGTGGTAGAGAGTCGAGTGAAAGGGAAGAAAACACAAGAATTCACACGTTCGTTTAAAAACCCAAGTAACGATTTATATATATTTATATAACTCTATTTTACATGTTTGCTTCCAAACTTGCGAATGAATTATACTTGGTCTTTCAGAGATGGTTTTGAGAGTAATAAGGAGTTATTATAAGTGTTTCGAATGAAAGAAATAAGAGAATTAAAGAGGAAGTACATATAGTGAAAGTTTAGTATGCGTATGGTTCGAATGTTTCAAGGAAACATGAATCACTATACTTGTCAGTGAATAGAAGACTTTGAGGAAAATATCACTGACATTACAAGACTTTGAGGAAAGAAAGAAGAAGGTAGAAAAGTTGCACTTTGCTTGTATAAACTTATATATGTCGACATGTATATATTACATGTACACGATTTGAAAAATGAATAGAACTTGATTCATAGCTGATCATAGATGATATTTAAACATGCAAACATGCTTGAAATATTATTAGGATCAATTAGAAACAATCCGGGTTTAAAACGGTTGAGTTTTGAATTTATTATATATTGATTGGGTTGGATTTTGGCCAAACACTTTGCCTCTAATAAACGTATCAAACGTTTGTCTTAGAAGCTAAAATTTGGCGTACTAATTCTTTGGTGGGTAGACAATTAGGAGGTACAAAAATATGGATATGTTGTGTTTAGGAATTGAAAAATACAAGGGCGTTTTGGAGGTGTACTGCTCGACTGGAAACTGAATTAAAAAGGGAAGTTGGGCCATTTTAACGTGGGCTGATGAACAGTGACGAATGGAGGGTTTGGGCTGAAATGGTTATTAAGGCCCACTTGATTTTAGTTAGTTTTATTAATTGTAATTAGATATAATTATTTAAGTTTAGTAATTAATAATTAGTATTAGTAAATATATTAATAATATATTTATATTTTGGATAATGTGTCGAGATTTGTTTTGTCGTTCGGTGAATTTTGCAATATCGTAATCGTGACCATTTTAATATACAAAGAAAATTTTAAATTTCCCCGTAAAAATGGTAATTACAATAATGACAGAGATTATTTATTTAATTAACCGAAGTTAATTATACGAATTTTTGCGAGGTTTTACATCAATAATTAAATTCTTAAAAGAATTAACTACCCAATTAATTACTAAATAAGACTAAGATCCATCTTGACCTCCCACTTATTACCGGAGGTCTGACCAGCGTGTAAACAAGTGGGGCAAGAGGTAAGCGACGAGCGTTAATTGCATGAAATGCAACTCTTAGACATATGAGACTAATCAAGACATTAGTAGACAAGTAATAATGTCATGAGCATGTTTAGTCTCATCTTATGCCTCGGGTCCAAGGTCTGACCAAGCATACTCGAATTAAGTCGACCAAGCAAGAACTTGCAAAAATCGCCAAAGGTCTGACCAATGAGCAAAATTCGCCATGGGTTGGAATGGCCCTAAGGTCTGACCAAAGAGGTCAAGCCAAATGCATGTGTTCTTGGTTGGCTGGCATAAACTTAAAATTTACATATAGGGTATACACATAAATGTGGTAAAATTCGTGTGCAAAGAAGCATACAAAACAACTTTGCAACACTTATATTAAAAACTTTTAGTAATGACACTATAGTGATCATCATGGTTCACGGGTGAGCTGTACTTCCCAAGTGTACATAGCGTCCAGTTTTTAATTTCATGAAAGCTTGTTTCAATAATTTAGGGCACTTAATTTTACAAAAATAATTTTCCGCGAATCAAATAGCAGGTCACAATGAACATGGTATTTAGGCGTGTAAATTAAGACCATATTACTGTCATCTTTTTACAGATATTAGTCCTCTTTTATTTTAGTTTTAGGCGTGTAAACATGCAGGCTAAAAAAAAATCACAAAAGAACATAATACTAAAAATATGACAATAATATAAACAAGTAAACATTTAGATCTGAGAACTCTAGCAAGTCTTTCCCAAAAAGAGAACCATAAGACCCTCACTAGGTTTTCATCAAGTGCCTAGATCACCACATGCATCACAAAAGATGATTGCGTAGGTCTTATAGCCGGAATTCACATATAAAATAATCATGGCAAACTTATTAACATTTAATTTTTGCTATTTTATGTATCTAATTAACCATTAATTTTTAATTCATTTGCATCTAGGTATTTATTTATCAAATCATGACAAGTATTGCATATAGTTGTCATATCAATTTATAAAACAAATAAATAAAGCTAGATTTCATGTAGCCTAAGTGTGTTTAATTAGTGTGCAATTCATAAAACATTAAACGAGATGGCTTGTGATGCCACTGTTGGGATTTAATAACATGTTAAACTATTAACTCTACGAGTACGCAACGGAATATGGATCTAGTTTAGCCTTTATGATTAACACACATATAAGCAACTTAAGGTAAAAAGGAAACAAGAAAAGTAAATAGAAAACTAACCCTCGTAGACACCCGCAAATGAAACAGTAAGTGATTAAAACAATCACCTCTATGGTTGCTCACACAAACACGTCAAACAAATACGCTCGGAGTGCTAGCCGTGTACCACGTAAGCCCAAAACAACAAGTGTCGAAGCTCAATGCAAAACACGAATCAAAACCAAACACCATGTGTTCATGTTATACTGATATAATATTCATACAGTATAAACACCATATGCATGGATACATTAAGCATGCACATATATAATATTCATGTAGTGTATAATATCATATGCATGTATATAATATTAATATGCATGACAATATGCATGCAATATTAGCGGATAGGTTGAATCAGAGATTGCATGTGTCATCTGACTTTTAATTTAGGATTTGATATGTGTCGATGATTATTGTCTCATCTGTAAATCGTAAATATGGAGCTGAGATATGAGGGTTTATATATCCTCTCATTCTCACTCATGATAAGACTTAAAACCCATCATGATAAGCATAGAACTCTTTCTCTTTAAGCCTTATCACAACTCTTCAATTCCTCCTTATCCCTTCAATGTTTCTAGATAGATTTTTCCCTTTCCAAACCTTCAATAGATCAGGCCACAAGGTTTTAGGACAAGGAAATATTGTGTCTAGTTCACTTCGTGTTCAAATGGGTCAATTTGAGCTTTATGTGAAATATAAATAAACGTATTCTAATGTTTTAGCGTGTGTGCCCCCAATAGGCTCACACACCTTTAGTCGTACTAGCTAATCCGACTCACATATTCCAACAGCTCCCACTTGGGAGTTGGAGTAGAAGATAGCGCAAATACCAACGACGGAAACGTCTAGCAACGCTCTCACTCGCTATTTAAACTAAAGGTGTTTGAGATATAGTTTCATAAATCATTCTCAGTAGCATGGTTATTTATGTCTTGCTTTTATCATCCTTTGTTATAGATACCGTTAAACCATGGATATGGATCCTAACTCATTCCATATAGTTTAACGATTTAGATTCTCGTTATAGAATTTAATTCAGATATACCAAATGTAATCAAGAATCATCTTGCATTATCCTTTGGGTTTGGCCAAACAATTATCTGATTAATTCTGGAGAGGGCCCATGGTATCATTCTGCACATATCAAGTGGAGTAACAAATCCTTTGTTGACTACAAGTGTTGTGGATGCTGCTTCACATCACTCCGAAAAATAGCTTTTATAACTACCTTATTCAGGACAGCGTTTGGCATATAATTACAAAAGTGACATCCACACATAACATAACTTGCTTGTATCTCAAGTTTAAGGATGACTTTATTAACCATTTTCAACATCTTACTCATGACAAGGATCCAAAAGTAAATGTTCGAAAGTTGGGGTATCCAATATGCATCCCTTGTGAATACATATGAGTTTGGCGGGAACAATCCACATTCTCATAGAATATAACCAACACTCACATTTGCCTTGCATAACAATATTCCCATATTGTTAACCGACAATGGACATATTTAGAATGATAAAATCATTCAAGGATTAAACATGCAAATATAGGATAACAATTATTATATGAATGAATAACAAATACCAAGTATCTTTATTCATCATAAAGTAAAAAAAAAAAAATTGTCTTACAATCCCAATTATCCAAATACTAATTAAACATATATGCATGAAACTAATTAGTAAGTTGAAGTCTAATGTTTCTAACATTCTCAACTTTTCTTTTCAAGAAAACTAAATAGTCATCTGAGTAAACTTTCCGAATACTAGTTTCAAATTTCACATATAGTGAGGGATTTGAACTATAAGATGAGTGTCTTATCTCATATGCTCATACTATTGCAAGAGTCATAGTATGGAGATGTCGCCCTACCTTGCATGAGGTATTAGAATTCAATGACATACTGACAATCATCTTTACAGTTTCTTAAAATGTAAAGTATTCTTATTCCTTAATGTGTAATGCAACAATGCTCTTCGTTGAGCATATCTAGTTAGCAAATTTATCATAAATGATAAAATCGTACTTTAACTAGTTTTAATTATCCTCTAGCATCATTGTACGTAGACAACACTATGCTTTATAATTCGTAAACATCAGTATTAACAATAATCTAAATACTATCAATTAGATATTGTTGTTGTCAGCTCATCTTGCTCTTGTGCAAAAGTAACAACCAGTCTTATACACAATATAATATATACATGACAAACCCTTAGTTAAAAAAAACATAAGGTTTCGTTCCATGTAATAAATTATTCCAAGTGAAATATACCATTCAAGACTTGCTTGAATGATATATTGCATTTATATTGGACTTAATTTTCCGCATATGTTTATTCCAAATAAACATTTATTCCAAGGTTGTTTGTTCTATTCTTTAAATCCCAATTGAAGTTTCATTTCAAGCTTAAGGATTAATATCTAGCTTAAATGGAATGATATCCTCAATATGTTATACAACATATGGATTTTAAGGAAAAACTTAATGCTCCCACTTAATGTTAAATGTACTCAGGAGTTATCTTAATTCAATAAAATCATATTGTAATTAAATTCAAGATCTCAGCTCCTAGATGCATGATTCGATCCAAACTTGGATTGTTTAAACTTGTATACTACATAAAGATCATATATAGACTCACAATCCTTTTGATTATACACCGTCCTCGCAAAAGGTAATCATAAAGGAAAGAGTTATAAAACTTAATTGTCATATTTCACATTTCAGTAAACTTGTATGACAATTAATTATCTTTATTTAATTAATGCGTGTATATAAGAAAATCTAATCACAGTCAATTGCATGAGTAGGATTAAAAACTTCTTATTATAAACCATGCATTAACATGTATACAATTTTTGTCCTTTTAAGCCTTTCTTCAAAAGAAACATATTCTAGCCTCATAGGTTACATATTAGGCGAAATAACAATCAAGCTCAAAACATTGATTTGCCTTTTAAGGACTGCATCTTATCATTCATAGGTCTAAGACATTTATCAGATTTAAGATGTGATGATGTACCTTAGTAGTTAGCAGATTTACAATGATCTTCTAACTTATATCCCTCAGCATTGATATTAAAATATCACTCAAGTGATGAGGCATCCTTGCGGATTTATGAATGAGGGCAACATTATACTTCGGTCGACATTTACATGTTTAACCTTAGTATGACATTAATAAGTGGATTTTAGAAGGTTATGTATTTGTTCTTGAATATGTTCAAGATTTGTAGATGCTCCCACTTACTTTTGTAAGTAGAGACAATTCTCTAAATACTAAGTATTTAAGCAACAATAAATTGTTCTTTATTTGGAAACCACAAAATACATTTTAAGTTCTCATCGATAGATTGTTAATAAAATGCTTCATAAGACTTTAACAAATTCAGAACTTAAATCAAGACATGGACTTCCTTCCAACAACTCTAATTAGGGTTTGTGGTTAAACCCTAATTCTTGTATCACTCTTTAACCAAAAATCTTAACAACTGTTTTGTGTTTCATCGAGCTAGGAGGAACACCAAAACTACAATCTTCAAGCTAGGAAGTGTAGAAAAATCAAAAACCCCAAAAGAGTTTAGGATTCGATTGGTTTTAGTGGAAAACCCGAAAATCCCTAAGGGTTTAGGGTCATGGGTTGTCTTGAATACCTTCTAGGTTTGAACTAGATTGAGTGCATCCATGGCACACACAATTTTCTAACCTTGACAGATTTTGGAGGTAGAGAAATTAGAACTATCAAGAATCAAACAATATGAATATTGTTTGTTTCAACCTATTAGACATACCATAATAATGTGGTATTGTATAAGTATTTGAATTGTGAAACTATATCAGAATTCGATAGATAATTTAATTCTCTTTGGATCAAATACTTGCCAATTGGGTCGAGCCAAATTGCATATCAAGTATTTTCGAACCAAGTGCATGCTATAATGTATATTTCTTCAATAATACAAGAACCTTATGTTCACGTGTTCACAAGAAGACAGAACTATTCAAGAATTATATGTTCATGTGTTTACAAGAAAACAGAACATGTCAATAATACATTATAAGTCTTTAAAGATCTCATGTTTATGTGTTAACTAAAAGACATAACACTTTTACTATATACTTTATGTTATAAGTCATTGATTAATTCAAGGACTTTATAATTATGTCTCAACATGTAAACATAATTATATTAACAAAAGTAATCATGAATGCAAACTCTTGAGTTCTGTAGTAATTTCAAGTTAATTTTATACTTCAGAATTATGATTATTATAATTTAATCATAATTATATTGACAAAAACATATAGTCAAAATGTTGAAGTATCTTTACACTTTATCATGACATTTGAATGTAGTAGGGCAACAAACATCTTGAGTGTTTAAGTCCTAGTAGAATTATTAGTTTTCTTACCTTGCGGTCAAGAGAAACCAATAATATGTTGTTCCTTGCACACACTTTGAGATTTCTCCCACTTGTGGAAGGCACAACATCATATTATGAAAACAAACAACATATACTTGATTGTGTAAACAATATGATAATGTCATAGATATTACAAGTAGGTTTAGAACCATAACGTTTAATAGGGAACTGTGGATTATTATTCTATAGATAACTTTTCAGATAGCAACAACAGAAAGGCAACGTGTTATCTAATAAAATAAAATGCAATATCCTTTAAGCAATGGTCGTTCATATTCGGAAAGTAATGAATTATTTCAAAGCAAGTTTGAAATGATATGGGTGACTAACAAGGAAATAAATCTCGTAGCTCCCACTGAAATTGACAACATTACATGAATGTAATTTCAGTAATAAAACGCAATGCTCCCACTAGATTTGTCAACATTGTAAGTGTTACATTTCCAGTAGAAAGCATATAGCAATTTAATATACTTTCCTATTATCTTCGAATGCCTACAAGTAACAACGTACTTAGGTATTGAACAGAGTATATGAATTTCTACTTTTGTAGATGAGGGACTAGCCATTCATGCTTTCATTTAACTTGAATATTTAGCATGCAATTCCTCCTTTAATGTCTACATAGCCACAAGGGTATTTAGCACTTTAAGGAATAATGTGAGTCCAAGAAAAACCTAGCGAATATGCTAGTAATTTCTTTACTCTATGCGGTTTAAACTCATACATCGTGACAAGTGCAAGATGTCATTTATTTTGGTAGCTATAGACAAATTGTTCTAGTTACACAAAATATATATTTTATCTTTCAAATATTTCAAGACCGGAAAAGGGTAATGAAAGATCATAAGTGAGTTTAACAATTGTAATCCTATCTTAGTTTGCCAACTAAGAAGAAAAATAGGAATAAGTCTCACTCTTCTTACCAGGAAAAGAGACTAAGTTTGTCTTTTTAAGAAAAAACAAACGTTCGTTTACGAATTATGTTGCAACAACACAATTTTAATCAGAACATAGAAAGTTCAATTTTAGTATTTTCAATAATTAAATTCTTAAAAGAATTAACTACCCAGTTAATTACTAAATAAGACTAAGATCCATCTTGACCTCCCACTTATTACCGGAGGTCTGACCAGCGTGTAAACAAGTGGGGCAAGAGGTAAGCGACGAGCGTTAATTGCATGAAATGCAACTCTTAGACATATGAGACTAATCAAGACATTAGTAGACAAGTAATAATGTCATGAGCATGTTTAGTCTCATCTTATGCCTCGGGTCCAAGGTCTGACCAAGCATACTCGAATTAAGTCGACCAAGCAAGAACTTGCAAAAATCGCCAAAGGTCTGACCAATGAGCAAAATTCGCCATGGGTTGGAATGGCCCTAAGGTCTGACCAAAGAGGTCAAGCCAAATGCATGTGTTCTTGGTTGGCTGGCATAAACTTAAAATTTACATATAGGGTATACACATAAATGTGGTAAAATTCGTGTGCAAAGAAGCATACAAAACAACTTTGCAACACTTATATTAAAAACTTTTAGTAATGACACTATAGTGATCATCATGGTTCACGGGTGAGCTGTACTTCCCAAGTGTACATAGCGTCCAGTTTTTAATTTCATGAAAGCTTGTTTCAATAATTTAGGGCACTTAATTTTACAAAAATAATTTTCCGCGAATCAAATAGCAGGTCACAATGAACATGGTATTTAGGCGTGTAAATTAAGACCATATTACTGTCATCTTTTTACAGATATTAGTCCTCTTTTATTTTAGTTTTAGGCGTGTAAACATGCAGGCTAAAAAAAAAATCACAAAAGAACATAATACTAAAAATATGACAATAATATAAACAAGTAAACATTTAGATCTGAGAACTCTAGCAAGTCTTTCCCAAAAAGAGAACCATAAGACCCTCACTAGGTTTTCATCAAGTGCCTAGATCACCACATGCATCACAAAAGATGATTGCGTAGGTCTTATAGCCGGAATTCACATATAAAATAATCATGGCAAACTTATTAACATTTAATTTTTGCTATTTTATGTATCTAATTAACCATTAATTTTTAATTCATTTGCATCTAGGTATTTATTTATCAAATCATGACAAGTATTGCATATAGTTGTCATATCAATTTATAAAACAAATAAATAAAGCTAGATTTCATGTAGCCTAAGTGTGTTTAATTAGTGTGCAATTCATAAAACATTAAACGAGATGGCTTGTGATGCCACTGTTGGGATTTAATAACATGTTAAACTATTAACTCTACGAGTACGCAACGGAATATGGATCTAGTTTAGCCTTTATGATTAACACACATATAAGCAACTTAAGGTAAAAAGGAAACGAGAAAAGTAAATAGAAAACTAACCCTCGTAGACACCCGCAAATGAAACAATAAGTGATTAAAACAATCACCTCTATGGTTGCTCACACAAACACGTCAAACAAATACGCTCGGAGTGCTAGCCGTGTACCACGTAAGCCCAAAACAACAAGTGTCGAAGCTCAATGCAAAACACGAATCAAAACCAAACACCATGTGTTCATGTTATACTGATATAATATTCATACAGTATAAACACCATATGCATGGATACATTAAGCATGCACATATATAATATTCATGTAGTGTATAATATCATATGCATGTATATAATATTAATATGCATGACAATATGCATGCAATATTAGCGGATAGGTTGAATCAGAGATTGCATGTGTCATCTGACTTTTAATTTAGGATTTGATATGTGTCGATGATTATTGTCTCATCTGTAAATCGTAAATATGGAGCTGAGATATGAGGGTTTATATATCCTCTCATTCTCACTCATGATAAGACTTAAAACCCATCATGATAAGCATAGAACTCTTTCTCTTTAAGCCTTATCACAACTCTTCAATTCCTCCTTATCCCTTCAATGTTTCTAGATAGATTTTTCCCTTTCCAAACCTTCAATAGATCAGGCCACAAGGTTTTAGGACAAGGAAATATTGTGTCTAGTTCACTTCGTGTTCAAATGGGTCAATTTGAGCTTTATGTGAAATATAAATAAACGTATTCTAATGTTTTAGCGTGTGTGCCCCCAATAGGCTCACACACCTTTAGTCGTACTAGCTAATCCGACTCACATATTCCAACAATTGTGACCACTAGGATCATCATTAGTGTGTTGGTCTTTTGATTTTGCGCCATTTGAGCTTTTACGAGACTTTTATTTTTTATAAACGACTGAAAAAGTTGTGGTTTCGGTTAAGAGAATATGGTGGTGTGGCTCAATATATAGGTGTTGATATTGTAGGAGTTTGTTGTGTATTGGTAACCTCCTTTAACTACTTAATTAGTTAATGATATTGGCCACCAAATATATGCAAAGTGCTGGCTTAGCTTCCAATCTTTTTGAAGCCTTGTGTTTGACATTTTATTAGGATTTTGGATTCGGTACGGACATCGGTGTCAGTTTCTTTTAGGGTCATTTTCATAGGAATACTCCCTAAATTTGAATAGGATCTAAAGTACTTGGGCGAATGACATGTGTTTTTGTAGTTTAGTATTATTTGCTACTAACAGTAACCAGATCTTATAAATTAGAGTAGCGATACAACCACAAAACCAAATCCATAAAAGCATCCACAAAAGTATGTGTCAATACATGATTAATGTATTTGTTTGTAGTTTTTCTCTCATATTTCATTTATTAGCCAATCATGGATTGACAGATCCTTTTGTGGATGTTTTTGTGAATTTGGTTTTGTAGTTGTATCACTACTCTATAAATTAACTCACCCATAAAAATACACGTTCCCCAAATTATTAATTTCAAACGAATATTTAACATCTTAGAGCGCCCATCGTAGAAAATAAAAGCCAACATCATCATTTTATATTGAGATAATGTTGGCTTTTTTTTTATATCAATTCATTATGGATATAAAAAGAGATTCACTTGAATTTTTAATGAGATCTAGTTAAAACTACATACTTTTCATGGGTTTTTCATATCAAATGTTACATAATCTACACATTTTATTAACCTAGGGCCACTCGATCGAAGGATATACCCAGTTAATAAAAAAGCTTTACTCCGTATTTTCTAGTCAGAAACTACTTAGAGAGAGAGAGATGTGTGAGAGAAAAAATGATCACGAATTAAATGAATGATCCTAAAAATATGGACAGTAACAAAATCAGCGGTGAGGATGACAAAATAAATAAATAAATAAATTGATTATGCATACAGTTTAGTCATCTCAATCGATTTCCAGAATGGAAAACAAAAGTTTATTTAATTATTCGAAACGATACAAATAAAGGCCTCAGGCCATCAACATGTTCATACATCAATACATTGCATGTCCCTCGGAAAACTCACAAGTATGCGTAAAACCAAGTAAAAATCACAAGCTAGAATATAAGTAAAATAAACAATGACATAACGTTGCCAGATATGTAGTTAATAACTTAGAACACCATAGCATATGTTGCGACAAGTAACAAACATAATATAGAAAAGGTTGTGTGTCTTGTTGAAGTTGCATCTGATGAAGGACTGCATTATTTCTGATGGATCAGTTTGGAAGAGGAGGAGGAGGACTAGGAGTGCTTCTTACATACGCTGCAATCCATATTGAAAACACATACAAGAATGATAAGTAAAAAAATTCACATTCTTAGGTCTCGTTTAAACATAGGTAAAGCTAAGTCTCATTTTCAAGATCAGATGCACCACATTTGACTTTAATCATTTTACTCTATAGTTTAAATACTTAAAATCTCATAAATCATTTTACTCTATAGTTTTTGTTGTTTCTACAGCTAATACACAAATTATTTGTAGAATTTACTATAACTTGGGAAAAGATCAAAGTAGTTGACTTTTCTCGATTCAGGGGCAAGTTTGGACCATTTTACGTTAAACTGAATCAAAGATTAACTGGTACAAAAACTTCGATCAACAGGAAATGCAATCGTTCTAGAATAAAATAAAATTAAAAGCTTAACTACTATCTGTTTATATCTAACAATAGCTTGTTAAATCATTACCAAGGCATGCCTGATATGAATTCTCCGCATATTTACAATTCACTATGTTGCTGGTTGTGGGATTACTCGTGTAGCGTGCACATGCACTCTTGAAATCTGCCTCTGCCTGTAAACAAATATCTTGTAATTGAGCCATCACACCTCCATAATGCGTAGCCATTATGATCATTAGGATCATCACGATTGTGTTAATCTGTTGCGCCATTTTGGTTTTGGAGTTTAAGGTTGTGACCGGTTTGAACAAACGTATAAAGGTATTCTGGATCTATATATAGAGGAAACATATAATTTTTTAGTATTTTATAATGGGTGTTGATATCCTCATGGCACCATTTTATAAATTCAAGGCAATTGAGTGTGAGTTTACAAATAGTGTGAGTTTACAAATATACCCTTACAATTGATTAACCTCTTTTCTATTAGTTTACCCTAGTATTCATGTTTCAGCAGTCTACATAGTTAATTCACCACCCACCATTTTCTTCAACGCCAATATATACTACTTTTGTTGCTTGATTTTATGATCACAGGTAACCTTTATAAAATTGAATTGTTGTTGTGTTTCATAATATTAACAAACCTATCTGACAGTACTCACGATTGCAAAAAATAAATTGACTTTGAAATATGGGGTTTGATCAAGATCGGTTAAGAATCATCATATTATGGTGTTTTTATTATTAAGTGACTTGGTGAATAATGATTATTAATGTATAATGTAGGCGCAAGTTGGTTTTTTTCATCATAATGTATTACAGCAACTTAAGTGTACGCTTTAAGATTTTTTATTTCTTAAACCTACTAAGCAATTTTAGGTGTAATCTTAACCTACACATGATAAAGTATCTGACATTGTTTTGTTATTTTACCAACAGTTCCAACCATATTTCCATTGCATTTTATTAAGTTTGATTCTTTAGCTTCTTCCTTATTTGATTTGCATATAGACACATGATACATAGATATTTTTGTGGATGACTTGGTGCATGCATGGATGGTTGAAGCATGTAGTTCATAGTAGCTGTGTGCAAGCTATCTTCATTGCATGTTTGTTGGTTCAACTATAGTATAATTTGTGTATAGTTTCATATTACATGTCGTAATTTGATGATAACATTTGGAACACGAGGAAGTTGTTTTTCGGAGTAACTAGTTATAATGCCCGCGCACGCGCGGGGTTTTTTCTAATTTTTTTTATTAATATACTTTTGTTTATTAAAAAATAAATGATTTAATTTTTATTTTGTTTTATTTATAGTTTTTAATTTTGTATTATACGATGAAAAGTATTCTTTAATAATGTATTTTTATATATAAAAAAACCAAATTGTTGATTATAACCAGTTTGACCCAATACTACACTGTTTTATAATTTAAACACATCCAAAAACCGCATTAATATATCTTGTATATATAATGTAGTATTTTGATATTGATGTTTTTGAATATTATAAAAACATATCAATATAAGTCTCGTGTATACACGGGTTCAAACATAAATCAAATTTTATTTAGATGTTACATTTGAATTTTTAGCATGTTGTGTACCTTTATTGAAAATAATTAAAATATTTTTTTTATTTTATTTATATAGTTTATAATCTTGCGAATACTTGAGATTTTGTGATTAAAATCAATATAATAACAAATTAACAATAACTTGCATGGTTTAAAAACAATGCTATTATACATTTGATATCCTCTTCTTGTACATTTGATATCCTCTTCGTGGATGGTAATTCATTTATTTTCTAAAGGAGTCCACATAATATACATACAACACTTAATGACAACCATTTGATAACTATGTTCCCATACATCCCTTTTGATCTGCTTGTGCGTGAGAATTATGTTGTGGATATGATGCTTCTGTCCTCTTTCACTTGTTTCAAAGCAGGTATCGCTTCCATAGAATCGCCAACTGCATTTGGGTTCCCTGGTATACTGATTATCTAATCACCGAGAATAGCTTACAATCATAAACAACTAACCATGTTACATTTGTTCATGTTTATTTACAAAGAAACACTTAGAATAAGGAGCTATATTATCATAATATATAAAATGATAGAAAAATGCAAACATGTTATACATCAGTTACTACCTTGACTGAACCTCAAATGTCAATAGAAGGGGATCGGGTGTGCCAAGTGTAGGAGCAATAAGGTCAAACAAAACATTTAGGATAAAAAACTTGTTGCATATAACATTAAAGGGGTGTTTGGGTGCTGCTCGTTGAAAATGCATATTGCACTTTTGATACAAAGGTAAAATAATTGTTGCATGACAGTTGCACAAGAAGTATCCATGCCATATTTGAAAGATGAAAATAACATTTAACTGTATCTGTATGTCTTTGCAACCTAGACGCCTTGAAGAAACCTTATGTGGTTTGGCACTTTATATAGCACCATAAATAATGCTACTCCATAAGTATTACACCAAGGTGCTATTTTTTGTCACAATGTATGAGATTCATTAATTTAGTTACCCTTACAATCTTTCTCCTGCATTAGCCAAAAAAAAATGGAAACACATGCAGATCTATGGAGTGTTGGTGCCGTATTATTTCAACTTGTAACTCGAGAACAACATTCACTGGGAATAATCGAATTCAGGTTTGTAAATCTCGTTTTACAGTCAGGTATTTTGTTTCAAATGCACTATGTTATTTCCGGGAAAACGAAAAAAAAATTGTCAAAAATATATCAAATAGCCTATCTATAGAAAGATAATTAAATGCTCGTCGCGATGGTGTAATTATTTTTGCTTAACAATTAACGGTTTAAGAGATATTTAAATTATAAAAAATGAGTGAAATATTAAAATGCTTTTAATATCAACCATTGATTTCTTTTTAGATGGATGGTGGGGATGAATCCTTTGGTATGTAAGAAAAGTTTGGTATTTAATATAACTCTCCTCAACTTTATAAACCAAGTTTACTTACCATTTGTTATGTTGGTTGTTGATTAAATATGCAACAATATACAATATATACCACTTACCACCTGTTGTAATTTAAATTTAAACATAAATTATATAATGTGGGTCATGTTTATTCTAATGCGTCTACTTTTAAAGAATCTAATACGAAATGTGACAAATAATTCGAGTGTCTCAAACTGTACAAAAGTAGTCTAATATATTTACAATGCAAATATTTCTTAAATTGTATTATTATCGTAACATTTATTCTAATGTTCTTCATCCTCGATCGATAGACTTGGCTATTTGTTGTTTCTTTGCATATGTTGTTTAATGTGGCACTTCTATTCCTCAATGGAAAAACCCAAAATGCTTAAAAAGAACTAATAAACATTTCGGGAAAAAGGGATTACGCACATCACCATTATATCCCAAATATTTATGTCCCAAGACCCAAGTCTTTAAGTCACCTATTTATATCCCAAATAAAATTGCTGCAAAATCAATCATATAACTAATTAAATCCATACTATAACTTCTAGTATGGTCATGTTGTGTTAGCGCTTTTTGCTTATGGAAAATAACCAATGTGTTAATTATGTTCACAAAAACTACATTAGTATAATAACAATCTAAAGTTTTGAATAAAAATCACCCATTCTTCCCATCTAACACAACCCAAATCGTCTCATTCATAAGTATTGAGTATACTGCTTGAATATGACACCTCTAAAAAAAATGAAGGCAGTTGAATGATGTAGTAGAGATACATATCGTTTTGAATTTACCCGTAGTTCCAGAGAGGATGCCTCTTGAAGAATCCTTATCATTCCCCTGTAGAAGAAAAAAGACATTGCTATAAAGTTGAACGATAGAAACTCATATAAAAGAATTAAAAGTTGCAGGCCTGGAATGCGCATACCATTCTATCCAACATACGGTTATGACCTTCCACTTCTTCATGTATATCACCCATCAACTGTTGAAATGATCGAGATTGGATTTATTACTTATGATATTTACTTGTTATGATGTGATAAATGTTAGAAATTCCAATTGAATAAGAAAAGTTGGGAGTCTAAGAGGTTTCTAGTATTGCATTTTGAAAGTGATTGTCTGCTAACTTTATTTTAAGGTCACACGTAATTAATCTCAGCTAGTTTACGCATAGTGAAAACTAATTTTGATAATGTCGTAAATAGTAGGGGTTAACCAATCAATTTATGATAACTATCTTAAGACAAGCTGCAAGAGAACTGGCATTAAGGCAAAAACAATAATACTACAAATCTACAATAACCCTCATTCTAAACATAAAGACTTTTAAACCAAATTTTCGTTTCGTCTTTTTTTTTACCAACATATACATCTAATTTTGTGTATGTTCCTCAAACTTAAATCGCAGATAATGAATCTCAAATTCTTCTTATTTAGATATTTAATGCTAATTGATGAATAATATACATGAATCTGAATGGATCACTAAGTGATATGGGCGTATAATCCCATGTAAATCAATTATAAACTCCACATAACCAAAAACCTAATTCGATCAAAATCATACCCATAATCATCAACACCTTATTCGAAAATCACAACACAAAATAACAATTAAACAATTAACGCTAACTCACCTTTGGAAAATTAGAAATGGAATCTGTTTATCTAAAAAAAATTAATCAGTTCCAACATGCAAATACAAATACTCCTTAATCTAAGGCAGACTAGCAATTCAATTGAAGTGGATCGAAACACAATCACACTGATTTTCTGCATTGTGAAATAAAGAAAGACCCAGCGCACTGATCTTTTTACGTTATCCCAACCACTATTAATATTTTAAAAGTAAAAACTCAAAAGATATTCTTATAACATACACCATTTGATTTTTGACTTGACGAGAAAATATGTGATAAAATATGCTATCAACCCCATTTAATATACTAAAAGACAACAAACAAAGTAAAATGATACAGAAATGAAGCAGCAACAATTAAGGTACCTCCAAATTTTGAAGCAAATCCCTTGGCTTTTTATGACGCGGTCTTCTTGCATTATCATGACTGTCTGCAATATCTTGTGAAGCTTACTTGTCACTCGCTTCCACTAACTCCTTGTTGCAACTTTCGCAATGGAACCCATCGTGTTCAAAAGAGACCAGTCCACTAACATCCAATGCATTATATCTGAACATTACGAAGAAAATTACTTGTCTACAACTGGCCAGAAATCCTCTTAGATGAAAATAAATCAAATAAGACTGAACCTTTTTCCCACACTTTGGCCATACGTAATTACGTATGCGTGGACTGTATTTTTGTTGTTATTTCATTTTTCAGCTTCTTCATGTATCAGGAACAAATAAATGGTTTTGACATCATGAGACCTAATACACCCATAGTCATTGAAAGGAGCACTGTATTCATTCTATGTGCTTAGATACTTAGATTTTTTCTATGTGCTTAGATGCTTCACACCAAATCAAGAAACCAAATGTGTCATCACAGAAGAATATAAAATAATATATTTAATGGTGTGACTATAGGTGAAAATGAGTGTGTCGTCATATGGGTCAAAACGGGTAAATTTTGTGTGGGTCAAAACGGATAGTGACAGGCAAACACTTTTTTTGTCCATTTCTTTAATGTTGTATAGAGTTAATTTTAAAAACATAATTAGAACAACTGTATACTTAGAAAAATATATAATTATAACAATAATGATAATTTCTTATAGTTAAACGATATGGCATGTTGTAAGATGACTTCTGCCACTTTTTAAACTTTGTTACTTTTAAATTAACAAAATTAGTAAATTTTCTCTTATATAGATTACATATTCATATACCAAATTTAGAAAATAATCTCTAACCTTGTTAATAAATGCTTGTGCAAGCTCGTCAAGAGTGAAGGACTGGTACGTATAATTACAGCATAAGTGATAAGATATAGTGATAGATAATAATAGATTATAATGGATCTCAAAAGAGTGCCATGAACCAATATCAGAAGTTTAGTATAGCTGCAAATAAATGCAATCTAGGTACCACGCTAAGCTGACGTAAAACCTGGAAAGAGCCTGCTCAATATAGTCGAAAGCTCCTAGCAAGAATTATTACCTCGCTTGATCTGGGACCTGAAGCCTGTCTAGCAGGATCGGAAGTTGGTTGGGTATTATTGGCTAAAGTGTCCACGGGTGCGCAAGTTTGCGCCTACTGAGTACCGTCCCGACCCCTTAGCTTAGACACTGTTTGGTGTTGTTGTGTTAAGCCTGTGGGGGGCGCAGCAGGTAATTCATCAGCAGCATTAGAATCTGCTATTGTCAAGAATCAGATAGTTTAATGACAGAACGAAATGTAAACTTAAAAGATGAAAGATTTAGAGTAAGGTAAAAACCGCTCACGCTGATTAGCAATATTTGGCAAGGCAACATTGACGCCTGTGGCAGTTGTGATTGTACGTGTTTGTACATTCCGTACATTCTACTGAGCAGCGCCATTATTTGTTGCCTTCTGTGTGGTCACACGTCGACGAACATTCCGTGCAGAAGTCTTCACGTGCCCAAGAGCTTTTACCTAGGATACCAATAAATGAAGGTAAGAACTCAACTTTTCAGCTCTTTTCTCTTAGTTCCTCACCATATAGCAGAATTAAGAATTAAATCTACTAAAACTTTCACAAGTGTTCATCTTTACATAGAAAAATTTGATTTTAGACCTGCTTAACTGTCACTGCCTTTGGCTTTAAAGGGTGCTTCAAGTGAGCCGCAATAGATATAAGTCACTATCCTATAATAGATATTTGTCAGTATCTTATACACTTGTAGAAAGTTGAGAAAACTGAGTAAACGAAAAACCTTAACTTGTGTTTGAGTTTGCTGGTATTTGTTCAATGTGAGCTGTACATAAGGTGTAATGGTTACTGCGATCTAGGCAACATGTAAATATTTTATAGTCAGCCTAGAAGCCAATAAATATACTGCAAGTTCATCTAATAAATGTTTAAAGCAGTATCCTAATATTGTTATAGACACTGCATGAACCATTTATTTCAATAAATATGCTGGAAAGGGAGTGTTTCAGCAATCAATGGGACAGAGCGTAAAACGTCTCTTCTTGGTTTAATAACTCAAGTTATGATCAACGATGAATATAAGTCAATATAAAAGAAAAAATATGCAACTAAATTAACCTTGTTTACTTGAAGTGGAATCATAATCTTATTGCACTAAAAAGCCAAACACCCTTATATAGTTTGCATCAAGTGAATCAACAAACCCTTTATGCTCATACACTCAATTATTCACTAAAATACCAAATATGGCCCGAAGTAGTTGTATTTCTAAGCTTGTTCTAATATCATTAATTGTACTTATTGATATATCCAAATAGCCCACATCATAACATTAACAAATAAATGATGCAAATAACTGTGTGTACACGTGGGCTTTATTTTAGTTTAAATCGGTACTTAAGTTTTACTACAACTTTTGATCCAAACATCGTGTTTAGACATGCTAATCCCATCCTAGTAGAACTGGGTCCACCGTGTAACTTTTTGGAACTTCACGAGTTAGGACCCAGTTTTGACCAGACCCGCTCCACACAACTTTAAAAGTGACCCGGTTTAATCCATAACAATAAGCCAACATGTAACATATGCTTTTAAATTATGGGGGGAAATTCATTGAAACTACGAACCTTGAACCTTTTTAACTTGTTGTGATACTGTCATATATTACAGTTGACGGAGGCCATTTAAGCCGATAAGCCCGTGTATCCATTCCATCTGAAAATAATACAACCTGAACAGATAAGCCATATTGCTTTATAAGTCATCAAGTTAAGTAGCAAATCACCGGATCACAAATTAGGCTTAAGGTTCATACTCAATTGTGTGATAGAGGACCTCAAAATTGGTGAATGAGAAGATTAAATGTAAGATATACATACCTTATTCTTGAAAGTGAATCAAACTTAGGTATACACTTTCATTCTTTTAATTGTTTTTTTTTCCGAGCCTTTAAACAATCCGATTCATTTGTGTCAATATGATTTAGGAATTAGGGTTACAATTTCAATGATGGAAGTCGGGCTTTGGAAGTTTTGTGTCAAAAGTGTGGGGTTTTGTTTGGTCTAATTTTCGTTTTAACCCCTCAGTTCTTTGTGAATTAACTCCACCTTTTTTATAAGTTTTATTTATTATACTTTTGACACATATACTTTTATATAGAATTTTTCTGAAAAAACGTATAAAAACGAATTTTTATAAATTTTAGCTAAATAAGGAAATATTTAGGGTTTTTAAATAAAACATCTTTGGATAAAATAAAATAAAATAAATAGATTATTACTTAATAAAGTATGATTTGATTTTTTTGAAATGAAAAAGTCCCCACTAGGGGTTTTATTTTATTAGGAAAAAGATATTCCTTTTGGCAAAGCAAGCATAATATGGTTATGTTCATGTCAGTGGAAAATGGATATATAAAAAAATAATTTATGTTGAATAATCAATCAAGAAAGAATATTTAGTTGTGTCATGCGTTTAAAAAATATATAGGAGTTGGAGGATCATGGATATAAATAGGGGGTGTAAAAGGTTAATAAGTGTGAAAAATAGGTTAATAAATTGTAAGAGTATGTAAAGTAACATTCAATTGCCTTGGATTTATAAAGTGATGCCGTGAGAATATCAGCTTCCTATGCATTTAGCCTTTTGAGGTTATTTAATGCACTATCGGGTGTTTATTTTCCATTTAATGAGTGAGCCCAAACCCTTGTTTCATTTATTGTGATGTCAACAAAAACCCTTCTCTCTCTCAATTATGTGGCTAATCTAGACATGTCTTCAAACCATAATTTAGTAAACAACACCTTAAGTCTTAAAAATTCAGCAATACAAGCATAAAACCTAAATGTACAACTAAATTAAAGACAATAGTCTAACATTAAATACCTTAAAAACTTAATTTTAAACAATACAAGTATTCATGCAATGTCTACAATTTATTGATGCATACTTAATATGCATTCTTAAAACACTCATTTAATGATAAATACAACTATGAAAATGCATATTAAAGTCATGCAACCTGCTAATTAGTGATACTTTAAAAGCTCTCTTTCAATGAAAAATATAATTAAAAAAACGCATAATAAAAACTAAGCAAAGTTTCACCAAAATTTTGACATTGCTTTTTGTTCCTAAACGAACAAACTAATCAGTAAAGCTATTGCTAAATAACGTACAAATGAAATAAATTATTAGCCGAAATAGTTAAATTACACGCTACCGTAGCCACATCGCACGGGAACCTTGCTAGTGTTAGTTAACTCATGAAAAGTTTGTTTGTTTATTACTAACCTACTTAACTCTTATATATTTTGGTTGAAATTAAGGTACACATCTAGATCGTCCATTTCATTTGATTAAAAATACAAGATTTAAGATTTAAAAAAGAAGCAAGGTCAAAAGTGTAAATTCACAACCCCGGCCTCATTATTTGTAGAGGTGTGAAATCTTGCCTAAATTGCAATTAAAGGACGGTTTTTGGCATTTTTGTACGTTTTATAGGTTTTTTTACATTTTTATACGTTTTCGTCCGTTCTGATACGTTTTCATCTATTTTCATAAGTTTTCGTTCGTTTTCAAACGTTTTTGTCTATTTTCATACGTTTTCGTCTTGTTTTAGACGTTTTCCTCCGTTCTTATACATTTTCGCACGTTTACGTCCGTTTTCATACATTTTCGTCCATTTTCATATGTGTTGATCCATTTTCGTCCGTTTTCAGACGTTATCGTCCGATTTCATACGTTTCATTTGTTTTATACATTTTCGCCTGTATTCATACGTTTATGAAAATGTACAAAAGTCAAACTAGTAAATAACAATGAAATAAGTAGCCAACCTTTACTATATGGCATGTCTATTATCACTTTTGAAATTTAATAAACATAGTTAATGTCTAATATCCCTTATGATATTTCATAAACAGACAAGTATGGTTTTTAACCTTTAATATCACCTGACTCATTTCATTACTTTGTATATTTTTCGCATGCTATCACCTATGCATTTTCTAAAAAATTTATATTTACATTAGATGATTTTTTTTGCCTTTCACCGCAATAGACAAGCCTGGAACTTTTTTTTACTACCAGTTCAAGGTTTTTTAAGAATGAAACTTCATTCAAAAGTTTGTGTTCTTTTTGGAATTTTTAACATGTAATCAATGTTATTTGTCACTTGTGATATTATACTATTAGTAGGAATAAAAGAGTTAAGCCTCTTTAGACGAATTCTTATTTTGTTCAAAATCAATGCTAAATTAATGCAACTGATGAAGCGAAAAATGTACCGCTTTTAAGGGGTCATTGAAGCCCGAATTCGTGATTATTTGATCAATTATTGCCCTAAATCGTTCATTTTGTCATTTTAGGTACTTTTGAGGAGAAATCTGAAAAAGGAAGCGTTTTGAACGTTTTTGGAGCATAAAAGTGAAGAAAACGGAAAAGTCTCAAATTCCTTGCTAGGAACAGTACCTGACGACGTCAAGCCTTAGCACATGACGGCGTCAGGAGTGACAAAAGAGGTGGAAGTGGAACTTATAACGTGACGGCCCAGAACATTTTCAATGTAATTAGCCTGACGGCGTCACCAAGGCCGTCATGGTCCAAATACAAGTGACGGCCCAGAGAAGATTTACACATGAAGGCGTCAAGACTGGATCTAGGCAATACAAATTTCAACTTGGCAGCGAGTTGACGGCGTCAGAGGCTAATACATGTCGCCGTCAGGATGCTTAGTCTATGTATATTTTTCCAATTTTTCATTGTAAAGTGTGGAACAAATTGTGGAATACTTAAACAGAAACCCTAGGTCGAATTTTCTGCTGATTGAAGGGGTTTCAAACCCTTTTTTCTTCCATGTTTTAATAAAGATAAGTTCTCCAATAATCATTTAATATGTCTATGTATTGTTTGATTCTATCTTATGCTTTTCTTTCTTTTAACATGTTAGGCTAGGTTTTTATTGTGTTTGCTTAGATGTAGTGAAACCTAGATGTTGATTATTGGTTGATTGTTTGTTGATTGTTTGTTTATAATTGTTACGGATAATTGTATTCGATGTTAGGCTTAAGAAAACTGGCAGACTTCCATTGGTAACTTGCTTGAACGTCTTAAGAAACATGATCGGAGGTGTACTACGATTTTTGGTTGTATTTAATGCATAAGTGAATTCTAATGATACCATGTTAGGAGCTTTTAGTCGGCTCGGCATAGGAGTGAAGTAGGATCTTATAGAGTTAGGGAATATTGTACACGGCCCTACGACTACTATTAAGGAATATAACCCGTCATCCAAACAATTGTAACAAGCTAATCAACCGGTAAAAGATATCTATGGAGTAATGAAATCTAAGTTAACACAACTTTTCTCATTATTGTTTCCACCACATTAGCAAATTAGTTTAATTTTTATTTCTTTTATTTTATTTTTATTGCATCTTAGTTAATTGGGTTAGTTGGTTAGCAACTAATTTCGCCCACTCCTTCAAAACCCGAGATTTTACTTGCTTTTATAAAATATAAAAAAAATATAAAAAGAATCATCCCTCACATCTAGACCTATTTAAGTAGGCTTTCTAATCCTAGCGACACTATTCCTGAGTTGAACGATCAATCCCCCGGTACTTGTCACTATACTATACTACAACGATCAGGTACACTAACTGGTGGGGGTCGCAAGCTTCTCAAGATCCCTTGAGAGGTAAAACCTGTTGCGAGGGCGCAATCCCACGTATCAGCAACACTCGTTTGATTTTTAGAATACGTCAAGTTTTAATTTCCATTGTTTGGTTCATTTTAATTCATTTTGGTATTTGTAAGTGACACTTATTTATCTCTTGTGATATAACATTGTAAGAAAGATGAAAAGTATTTAAATTATCGTTCTTAGTTACTTAAAAGTAATATCTTATGAAAGCAGTATAATGTGATACTAATTATGGTATTCTACATATGACTAATATCCTAGGTGATAAAACAATAAAATGATCAAAAGTAGACATCATTCATGTTTTTTTTTTTTTTTTTTTTAATATATATTCAAATAACTCAAAAGCCTCTAAGTCTGCATCATTGTGTACTACAACACTTTTTTCAGTTACTTCCGTAATCCTTCTCTTTCTTTGTTCTTCACTTCTTCCACAAACTGCTTCATCTCTTTCTCGTCCTGATGTTCAGTTGCAAAATAGTTTACTAACTCCGTCATCATCATCTTTATTCCGTCATTGTTCATCTCATGAAGCTTATGCAAAGGAAAGTAAACCAAAATGTAAAGTAGTACGAATTTACAAGTAATCAAAATGAGTATCAAGAGGGATATCTTGTGATTTTCAAGTGGGTAGGTTAGATGTCTCATAAAATTTAATGTTCTAAACAATGATGTTGGTAAGTATGTTCTGCGTTGAATATGTAGACAATGATTCATGCAAACTGTTGTAAACAATGATGCAACCTTAGATACTTTTTGGTTATCTGAATATATATAAACAGACATGAATGATGTCTATTTTTGTCATTTTATTGCTTTATTACATGTGATTTGATTATATGTAAAATACTAGAATTGATTTTACATTCTATTACTTTATCACCTGAGATATTACTCTAAAGTGACTAATTTTACATTTTATTACTTTATCACCCGAGATATTACTCTAAAGTGACAATTTAAATACTTTTCATCTATGATATAGTGTTATATCACAAGTGATAAATAAGTGTCACTTACACTTACCAAAATGAATAAAAATGAAGCAAACTATGGAAATAAAAACCCCGTATATCCTTAAAATCAAAACAAGTGTTACATTAATTTAACATTGCTTTTAAGCAAAATAAGAATTAGTCTCAAGCGACTTAACACTTTTATTCCTACTAATAGTATAATATCACAAGTGATAAATAACATCGATTACATGTTAAAAAATCCAAAAGTACACAAAACATTTGAGCAAAGTTTCAACACATTTCCTAATCTAATAAAGTAACACATTTCCTAATCAAACAACCTAATTTCTTTGATATAGTGCTATATCACAAGTGATAAAATAAGTGTCACTTACAAATATCAAAATGAATAAAAAGGAATCAAATTATATGAAAATAAAAACTCTACGTATTCTAAAAATCAAGCAAGTGTTGCAATAATTTAACATTGCTTTTGAGCAAAATAAGAATTAGTCTCAAGCGGTTAACACTTTTATTCCCAACCGAAAGTGACCTGGATCGACTCAAACTAGACCTGAAATCTATGTATACTTAATCATAACCTGTTAATTTTTGTGCATGTTTCAGATCGAGTTTCGTGTCGGATCAAAAATTGCCCTTCCTAATATTTAAAAACGTAGCTATAAAGGTTAGAGTTGTCCTTTTATGATTTATATATTTGTTATTTTTAGCCGCTTATAAAGGATCAACATCTAATTCAAAAAATAATGTCAATCCATCAAAAGATTCAACGCCAAATATTGCGTGGATCTCCATAATGTTTATATTATTAATCGGTCCATTATATCAAACGCTAAGTGTTATTGGAAGAATTTATTATTAAGAGATCTCTATTATTAACATTTTTGTGCAATATTTTCCATTTCTATATAACACGTGGTGTACGTGAGTTATAAACATGTTATGGACAAGATATCATAGATATGGTCAATTATATTAAAATATTATAATTATAACAAGGAATGTAATGCTTTGCAAATTTTATTACGGATAATGTTTGGATGAGGATGTACTCTTTGGAATGAATGTTGTGTAACAGCGTATTGCGATGGAGCTAATTTTGACCGTTATAGTTTTAAAAAAAATTAAGATAATTCTAAAGTTATTTGATAGGTTAAGAGTGCATTTTGAAATTCTTTTATTTAGAAACTATGTATATATTAAACTTCAACATTTTTTATAAAACCGTACGTACGTTAAAAATATATCAATAATGGGTTCGTTTTGTTCGTTATCGAGAGGCCTTTTTGCTAGTATTTTTTTATTCATGAAACCGGTACGTATCTGTTAAATATTTGGCAAATAAAGTTTGTCATATAAAGAAGTCGTAAATATTTAAAAGTTCAGGGTATATTTTGTAACTAAAATTTATATTAAAAAAATGTTTGTTTCATTTTTTAATTGTGAGTACCTGTCAAAAATTTGGTTAATAAACATGGTCCAAAATTTGGTCTTAACGAAGCCCAAACATGAGGCCCAAAAAATAATTTTTTTAATAGCCTCAACACAATTAGTAGTATATAGGAATTGGGAAGAATTGGTAAAATATGGGTGTATAATGTTCGTATTGGTACTTTTTATAAAATATAATGTACCAAGTGTAATTGATACCAAAACACGCATCGTGGATTTTGCACGAAACATGAATATTAAATAAATTTATAAATAAGGGTTGGTGCACTTATGTAGAAAGTTCTTTTTGTATTTTTAAACAGTTGTCGAGTTTGAAAGTTTCATGTACTTGACCAACATTTTATATTAGCCACATGGCTAATCATTTAGTTAAAAAATATTAAAAATGATGTTTGAAAAATCAGTTAGTTTGAGAATATGATAAATTGATAAAGCAATGTACACATTTGTATAACATTCATGCTGTTTTCTTGAGTAAATTGCTCGTTTAATTGCTTATAGGTGTAACTCTTTACAACTTTTATTGATATTAAAATAGGATTTACATATTGGTACAACTTTGAAAATGTACATGTAGTCTTTGTGGAAAAAAATTGATGTGCAATTATCGGCCTTGGCTTGGAACGCACGAAACTTTAAAAGTGCGAGTGTAGTCCATAGCATGAACGATTATTTCATGTGAAGTATTTAAGTTTCTCACAATTACTCCGCCTATATTTTTAAAGTTGTGGTGATTGCAAATATAATTTAACATGCCTTTGTGTCAAAGCGGCCACATCTATACTAAATCTCAATGATGCAGAAGCTAGCTGGGTAAGGAAAACACAATTTTTGCATATGAATAGGCGTATGAGGACATTTCAGATATCCTGAATACGACTGTAATTTACACACTTCATGACCCCAAAATGAAATAGTTGGTTGTTACTAATTTGGATTGCCAATGTGGCAACGAAAGTAAGGGAACTTAAACTACCTATATGTAAGTTATAAAAAGAAAAAGGGGTGTCACTAACATTGACGTGTCGTCACTGGTGTGCCTAATGGTCCATCGTCTGTTGTTGAAGACCTGCTTTGTGAACCATGCAAGCCTACAGCCCTACAATGATGAAGACATAAAATGATTAACAAATCGGCAATCCAGGTTGCAATAAGATTTTAGAATACTTGTGACTTAATATTTGAACCAACCTGCACACATATCGTCAAACCCCCTTTTGCGAGGACCATTTGCATTCTAGTGGGTGGCTGAAATCTGAATGGAATCTCGCAAGCCTACGACTGCAATCACCAAACAAAAAATAAATAACTTTGGAGACTTGCGCGTATAATGTGTGGTCTGCTACATCATAACATTTGAATCTGATTAAAAATATCTAAAACATGTTACCTTCGGTTGGGCGTGCTTGTTGGTTGATTGGTCATAAATGGATACGGGTGACGGGATCAGAAATGGATTCACAAACCTGATCATGTTCTATGCAAAATCTCAGGCGTCTTCTTCTGTGCAAAAAAGTATGCATATTAAATAGGGCTGTAAACGAACTGAACGTTCAGCGAACATTTCATGAACTGTTCGGTAAAAAAATTGTTTATGTTCGTTTATTTATTAAATGAACGAACACGAACAATATTTTAAGATCATTTAGTTAAATGAACGAACATGAACAAAAGCCACGTCCGTTTATTTATGTTCGTGAACGTCCGATTATGCGTTCGTTTATGTTATTTTATTTATTTATGTTCATACATCATATCTTTTAATTGTATAATTTTAAAATTAGTTAGCTTAAACAAAATAACACTTATAAAACAATATTAGATGTATAATTTAATAAAGTTTATGTTTGTCTGTCTATATTCATTTATGTTCGATCGTTAATGTCCGTTTAACGTTCGTTTAGTGTCCTAATAAACGACCATGAACAACTCATTTTCTTAATAAACGAGCATGAACAAGAAAATTTGTCCGTTTAAGCGTTCGTGTTCGTTTATTTGTCCGGTTAAAATTAAATGAACGAACATGAACATTGCCCCGTTTGTGGTCGTCCAGTTCGTTTACAGCCCTAATATTAAAGCATGAATATGATAGATATTTTTACCAAAAGGCAAGCTTTGGCTTAGGATAAAGCAAGATTGCAAGAACTGTGAAAAGGAGTAGATGATTCACAAAGGCCAACTATGACAACCCCTTTAAGTTTTATCCGGAGCATTACTTGTTTAGATAAGAGTAATAAAGTTGAAAACAACCCCTTAGGTCACTCCAGCGATATAATTTAATGTATTTCTTAAACAGGTTGTTATTTAAGTCAGTTGAGAATAATTCTAGTATCTAAAACGGGTCACATTAATCTTTTTTACAATCAAGAAGGTTCTTTTCTAGCTATAGATTGACTGAAAATTGAATTGTTTTGAATGATGGGATGAATGTTGTGAAGGTTAGTGAGTCGTTTCTCTCTATTGTTATCAGCGACAAAATAGCATTTAGTGAAAACTATCCATATATTGTTAGTGAGTTGTTTCACATATTTTATCTAGTTTGGCTTACTTATCGCCATCCACACATCCTTTTATAACGACATAATGCGTTTCTGTAAGAACCAACCTATTCTTGTCTAATCGAGATTTGGACAACAAAAGTAAAACCATAAGCATTAACATTGTCAGAACCCAAAAATCTACTCAAAATACATATAAGTTTTTTAACATGCCAAAACTGCGAGGCATCTTTTATTCTATTCATCAAAAAAGAATGTGTGTAAAGTGACACAAAGAGCTCCACATACTGATAAAAGAGATGATTTTAGAAAGAAAATTAGTATTTTGAGTGATTAAGGTTTTACCTCTATTGGTCTGTCCAAGTCTGCAGGTTTGATATCCATGAGATCTAGTTATTCTGTTCATACCAACGCTACTGTTAACACAGTAACACCCTAATACACAACGACTATATGGAACATATACAGGCTGCGGCAAAAACGGTTAATAAGTATTTGCATTGGTAAATGAAATAAGAACTGCAACGCGGAATGTTAACAACAGCAAACGCAAGTTCCTAACCTTCGCTGTTGTTTGCGATCAGGGATGGTTGTGTGGTGCCAGTTGTCAAAGGCACATCATTCGAAGATGAAGGATCCGCTATATATATGGCTGTTGTCCCTCCAGTAGTTGGAACGAACTCTTGCAGACGCTACAGCAACTACTGTGCGTGGTACATCGGAAGCTACACGCACTTTAAGGGTATTCCGTATAACAGGTCCAACTTGAATTGTTTCCAAACCAACGTCGTCTATGGTACGCTGAACTGTTCCTGTTTCAAAGTCCAACACCAAGGGCCCACGGCATACGGCAACACATAATACTATAACTCATATGAGAAACAACTTGTGGGACGTACTGATGCAAAATCATGAGTGATGAACACACACGTAATAATGAGAAAGAACCCGAATGCTTACCTATGGAGGAAAATCATGGAGAAGGATGTTGCGCCATATGTTGTTCAGTCGGCACAGAACAGCCGATAAACATTAACATAAAACAGTAAACAATGAATTACCACAAGTTTGGCCACAAGATAGGCAGTTTGAATTATCCAAATTGCTTCTGCTTATTTTCTTACATTGGGACACCAAATAATATGATACAAAGAAGACCAACTGATAGAAAGTATATAACGTGTCTTAAAATACCTGATTCATATTTAAAGTCGTAAAACAATCATACCGTAAAGCAGCCTCCCTAACGCTATCGGCCTTTTATTCACAGCGTCCTGTGCAATATCCTATTTGAAACAATAAAAACACATTAAACAAAAAGAATCATCGAACATTTAACAAAAAACAATGATTCTCAAATTTTTCGATAAGCTCAAATTTACAGCTTTATGAGCTTATTCACTTAAGCTTAAGGACTTTATAAGCTCATATGAAAGCATAGTTTAGAAAAAACTAACAATATCTAAAATCGAAAAAAGCCTGATGTAAAAAAATCAATCTTAAACAGCAAACGACGTGCCCACATATCATCCAACGCAATGTATATTTCTTAATTGTTGAATTCCTTATATTTAAAGCATCATCACTTAAATAAGACCTATTCCAAACTTAGTGAACACATTACCTAAACTGTCACACCCCCAAAATACCTGTATGGCAGCGGAATGGAATACCTGGGGTGACTGTCATAGCACCATAGTTACAGTTATATTGAACGACCTAAAGTGTCGTTTTGAAAATACATCTTTTGATTCACTCAAAATATTCAGAGTTATAAAACATAGGTCCCAAAAGAGTTGGAAAGTTTAAGTAAATAAGTTTAGTACAATCAAACGATAGTTCATAAGTGCATGAAATCCAAAATGAGACGCGTCATCCTTAATTCTCAAAGAAATGACTCCATGCATGTCATGAGGCATATGTCTTAGTTACCTGAAAATACATTGCGAAAACGGTCAACATAAAGTTGGTGAATAATCATAGGTTTGTAAGTTAAATTGTATGTACATAAGCCACAAGTATAAAGTAAGGTGACGAAATGTCAAAAATGCTACATTGTCTCTTAAGCTCATGACCCCGAAGCTAGACGTACTAAAATTTGCCCCAAATGAGTGTTTACCAGACACTCGTACTATATTAGACATGAAATGCATTCGTTTTCCTCTTGGAGCAACCCAAACACGAATGGAGGAGTCACCCTCAATAGATCTATTCACTCACTCTCGCTTGGCAATATAATTAACGGTCCATGATAATAACGGAGACTTAATGTGGTAGTAAGGCAACTTAAGCAATGTACGGAATTTAATACTTTGGCATGTACAGAAAATAAGTATGCAATGTATTCTCCCCCGTGGGATTTGAAAATCAAATATGTAATTGAAAACGGGGCTATGAAAACTCACCTTAAGTGATAGTACGATGAGATGATATGATCGGAACAACAAGGCACGTACACTAGCCGCAACCTAAATGAATGAATATGATCTAATTTAGATCATGAAATGTCGTAATGAATAATCATGCACATGATACCTATACCACTCGTAACTTGAAAATACTTGTTATAGTCAAAATAGGAAATTTCTATACTTAGGAAAAATAAGTTCAATAAGAAATATAGAAACTTGTCGTAGTATAACGGATATAATATGTTAGTGTTATATTCCTCGTCTTGAAAACCTTAAGATATCGTCTAGTAGTCGCATAAATAAACCTTGGGTCGTACGTATTTCGTTAGTTAAAAATAAACTCCTTGAATAAGAATTCTAGAAAATATGTCATTTAGTACGTAGTTATATTATTTTCTAGTAGTGACTAAATATATATATATATAGTTTTGACGATTTTAAAACGCGTATAACTTGGTCGTTTTAAGCTCATTTTCCTCGTTCTTTATATCCACGGATTCGTTTTAGTATGTACTAATATATTTTCGATAGCTCGGCTCCTCTAGGTTACGTCTAACGCCTCTATTGATCCATCGAAAATTTTCAAACAGCATGCAGTTTTCCAGAAAATTAGTTTTCGTCACTTAACTTGCAAAAATCATAACTTCTTCGTTATAAGCTCGTTTTAATCCGTTCTTTCGCCCACGGCTTCGTTTTTGAAAGTATTTTCTAAATCTTTGGTCAAAAATTACCCATAAGCTACTGAGTTTCCCACGTTTTGAAAATGGTGACAGTAGGTATTTCTATTGTTTCAAAACCATTTCTAGGGTTCCAATCTAGTTCCAACTTCAACCAAACCACTTTCAATCACCACAAAACTAGTCTAATCCTACCATACACCTTCTTAGGGTGTCATGGGTTCCTAAACATCATAAATCAAGTGGATCTAACAAGGATCTAACTATAATCACTTTCTAGGGCTCAAAAGTTAGTTATGTTTAAAAATAAAGTGGTATAAATAGCATATGCATGTAGATTTAGCATATATAACATATGAAACTTCTAAAAGCTTGGTAAAATCATAAGTTTGAGTTTCTTACACTTACTTGAAGGATGAAAGAGATTTGAGGATGAAAACCTAAGTAAACCTTGAGTTTATCTTTCAAAACTCAAAAAGGAATACAAACTATATTTGCTAAATTACTTGTTCTTGAAAATCAAATGGTTTTTCCTTGTTTTCTTGCCTAGGCTGAGCACCACAAAAGGAAGAGAGAAAAAGATGAGTTTACTTGTAGTTTTGGTGAAATGAGAATGAGATGTTAATTATTGAAATGTATATTGCATATAAAATAATCTAGGACAAAATCTAAGAGTTAGTGATAAAATTTCAAATGTGTAAGAGTATAGCATGGAGGGGGGGGGGGGGGGGGGGCGGCAACATGGTGAAAGGAAGAAAAGAGTGGAGTTGTGTAAGAGTTGGTGAGTATTTAGTAGTATTATGTATATATTAATAGTTTTAGGGAATACCGGGTACCGAGTTAACTAAAAATAAATTTTAACAGAGTTAACCGGGACATAATAAAGTCGTAAAAATTGTAAAAATATGTTGGGTATAAATATTGAGTGTTTAGATAATTATTATTTAATTTCTACGAAAACCGTCGTAATTTTAGTAAACTTACGATAATAATTAAATAAATTTCCAAAACGCCGGGTAAATTAATATTATAATTTTTATATTATTAAAATGAATATAAAAATATATTGGGATCATAGTCGGGAGTGTCGGACGTGTTAGTCACATTATTGGTCGCGTGTTAACGTTTATTTAGAAATAATTAAACGTAAAAGTTAGTTATACGAAAAGTACTAATTTAAATATCCTACGAGTGGAATAGTATGCAAGTGCCATAATGATGATATGCAGACTATTTCTAGTCCGTATGAAATGTCCCAATGATAATGCTTGAATTCTCTCCTGAACCAATACGGTTACGCGAATTTTGAATACCCGTAAACTAAGTTTACGATGAAATGAGTAATGCACATGAATAGTGGTTTTTTCTCGGAAATGAATAGTGTCATGTGAATAGTGAAAATTTTGATTGTATCTCGGAAAATCAAATTGACCTAAAAAATGATGAATAATGATCAATGAATAGTAATTGGTGAATTTTAAGATGTTGAGGTTTGGAAAAATGACCTGAAATCGTGGGTTGTGATATAAACCCATCTCCTAAACCCATAAATAAAAGCACAAAGAAAAAGATGATACCTTGATGGCGCCAGGTGCAACGGCAGTGGTGCGGCGGCAGAACCTCTTCCTGCTTCTTCATCAGCTTAAGTGGTTAATCACAGAAACACATGTTATCACCCCTAATTTCATAAGAAGCCTAAAATTTAATCGAAACCCTAAATCTTATGAACCATTACGAAACCGGGTGAGTGCTTATTCACTCACTATTATTTGACCAAAACCGGATCAAAACGACCAAAAACCCGACCATAAATGCCAAATATACGATGTTTTTGTATTTGTGTATGTGCAGGTACGGATATGTGAAAAATGGACAAAAACAAAGCAAAAACCGACAAAAACGAGCACGAGATTGGAAAAAGGTAAAAAGCCGAAGCCGAGAAAGAAAGTTATCCAAGAAAAGCCCAAAATGACAAAAGTAATCCTTAGAGATTCAGAGAATAACAAAAGAGACTCTTAGTTGAAATATGAAGACCTTTAAAATAATGGCCCTCCAAGTTTCAGCAAGTTGTCAACTTTGGTCCTTTGAAGAACTTTGGAAGAAAAGTCAACTGAATTCCTCCAAGTTACAAGATCGTTACGTGTAGTATTTAGTTGCATTTGTAGCGTTTTAATATGTTTTAAGTAGTTTTTTTATGTTTTGTAAAGGTCTAGGGGCTAATCTTGCAACTATGTCAAAGATTAGAGAAGCCCTAGCCCCTAGCCCCTAGCCTATAAATACCCCTTAAACACCAACTTTGAAAGGTTGGTTGTCGAGGGTTGGTCCTCATAGTAGTAGGAGTAGTCTAGTTTTATTTTTATGAAATCATTTTTTTTTATTTTACTTTCTCTCTTTAGCTTTATCTCTCTATAAATTTTTAATTTTTAGTTGTTAAAATCTTGTTTTTATTGGTGGGATTTAAAGTTTATGGTTAAACTAGGTTGTTTAGTAATAAATTTGGTGAAAAACATTAGTTTTTAGGCTATATTTTTGATCAAAATGGTGTTTTGTTATGATTTTTATCGAGTTAGTTTTTAAAATTATTTTTATCGAGTTAGGCTAAATTTTTTTATCGAGTTTGATTTTTAAAAAAAAAAATCGAGTTTGATTTTTTTCTTTTTGTTATCGAGTTTGAATTTTTCTTTAATTAGTTATTGAGTTAGAGTTTTTTGCATATAGGGACTAAAAAGCAAATTTTCTTATCGAGTTTAATATTTAATAAAAAGTTACCGAGTTTGGTTTTTCGAAAGTTACCGAGTTTAAATTTTATGTTAGGGACTAATGTGCAATTATAGTAAACATTATCGAGTTTGAAATTGCAAAAAAAATATTTTCGAGTTACAGATTTTCAACAAATATTTTTTTCGAGTTATTTTTTTTTTTATTTTTTTTTATAATGTGTGTTTTCGAGTTTACTTTTTTTTTTTTGGAGTTTGCTTTCATTTTCGAGTTTACTTTCTTTTTAAAAATGTTTTCGAGTTAGGATATTTTAAAAAAATGTTTTCAAGTTTAATTTCATTTCTTATGGCGAGTTAGCTAAGATTATCGAGTTAGATAATCTATACCTCATCGTTTATCGAGTGAGGTTCTCTTATGCTTTATGCTTAGGCGAAACTCTGCCGAATTTTATTTTGGCTTATCTAGTTTGTTTCTTTTATCGAGTCTTTTTATTTTATCAAGTAACTTTATTTTATTAATATGAGTTTCGAGTAGTTTATTAGTGTTTGCTTAGTGGCACGAGTTTGTGAGTTAAGTGTGGACATAAAAGACGATTGTGACTAATAACCGTTATGATTATTTAGACTTGTGATTTTATTATTTGAAGAGCAAAAGCCGGAGAATAATCAATTTACACATCTAGTAATTATTTTCTTTTTAAAGAATTATTTTCAAAATAAACCAACGTTGTGAGAAAATAGTTTTGTTTAAGGAAAATAATTCGTCGTCAATCCTTGGCCCACACTTGATGAACTTATTCACGTCGCTTAGCAAACATATTGTTTTTAAAGTCTTTTCCCGTCTTATTTTCTTTCTTGTTTTAAATCTCTTATTGTTTTATTGTTTTTAATTGCTATTTAATTTCCTTTAGAATAAAAACTCCAAAAATTCCCAATTATATTTTCCCATTCACTTCACAATCACGCGACTCAAGCCGACTCAATCGCCGTCTTACCTTCGTTGGGACATAACGACCCGGGGAACATACTTTTACGAGTGTTTCTTCGGTATAATAAACCTATACTAAAACGAGTAAATCAAAAATGGCGCCGCTGCCGGGGAAGGTTTGAAACGAGAGCGTCGTACTTGTATCGTTTGTTGGTGATTTGAAGACCTTTTTCCCGAGAAGTTATCGTTTTTTTTGTAAATATTTTCAAAAATTTTAAAAAAAAAATTATTAAAAAAAAAGTATATAAAAAGCAAAAGATTGTAATTTTAAGTTTCTTTAAAATATAAAATCCAAAAATATTTTTCTTTTTCATATTTGATTTTCACTTTTATTTTTATTTGTTTTTATAATACGCAAAAACCAAAAATAATCTTCTTATCCTCTTATCATTTGATTCTTCTTCTTTAACCCTCTAAACTGATAATTCTTATGGATCCGACTTGTTTTAAATGTGGAGAACCGTTCTTTGATGGTTCATGTGTTTGGTGTACGTGCGAACAATGTGGTAGTGATATTCACGATAGAGTTTGTTTGTTTTGTAATTCTCCCGAGTATGTTCAAAACGCAATCCTTCAAAACGTTCCCGATTACTTTACACCACCACCACCTTCGTTTTATTGCTTTAATTATGGAAATCCATCCGACGAAGGATTACCGTGTGGGCAATGTTTTTGTAATCAATGTGGATACATCAATTGTATATGTTACGCCCCGAGTGCTGAAATGTCTTACGCTTGTGATACGAGTTTTGATAACTATCCTCAAAATGATTTCAATCATCCTTTTCAAAACTTTTATGAGCAAGTACCATATGAAAATTCATTTCAATGTTCATCCAATTTTGAAAATTGTGGGGTATCGTCTGAAAATTTTTATGAGCCGAATTCATTTTACGATTCTCATGGTTTTAACCAACCCCCACAAACTTCCGATTTTACTAATGATATTTTTGAAATTAAATCCATGATCGAGAAGTTAAAAGAAATGGTAATTAATCGTTATACGCATACTCCCGAGCCTAATGTGAAATCGATGGAAGAACTTCTTGCCGAAGAAAGAAAATTCCAATTTTGTGAGTGTTGTATGTACGATGATGATTCAACGATTACGATCAATCTTAATCCTCAAAATGAATCTATCTCTTCTTCCGTAGAACCCGAAGACTCTCTAACAATGGGGGACGGGCATCTTAACACTATTTCGGCAACGGAATCGGACGAATTCAATAAGTCTAGTGTTGAGAACCTCGTCCCAATCCCAAGTGAGTCCGAGGAGATTTCTAACGAAGTTGAAAATAATCGTCTTGATGATCAAGTTGATACGAATGATATACCATTTGATGATAATCGTGATGAGATATTCTCCGATTCTGATAATGACGATTCTATATCTTGTGGAGATATCGATGATAATGATGAAGATGATGATGCAGAAATCCAAGATGAAGCACTTCGTGAAAAATTATTAAATATCAATCTTCTCATTTCTAAGATCGAGGCATTGAATAATCCACCGATTTCTTCTCCTATCCCCAATATGGATAGTGATTTCTTACCCGAGCTTGAAATTTTTCGATTTGAAGAGACGAGTAGTGGTAATCCCAATATTCATGCTGATATCTCTCTTCCGGATTATGAGCGTTTTATCTTTGAGATCGACTCAATATCTATTTTCGATAATCCGTTACGTAACCCTCTTTTAGAGGATGTCGATCCATTTCTTGCTGCGGATGACTCGATACCACCGGGTATTAAGAATGACGAGAATGATATTCTTTTCGATTCGCTTTCTTCTCGTCCGCCCGCGAAACCACCCGATGTAGTTTTTGAATCAGATACGAATGAAGATATTTTTGAAGTGGTGGACGAGATTTCTGAACATGATGTTCCTGTGCTTGATATTTTACCCACCCAACCCACCCATTATTCTGAACTTGAATTTGCTTTTATCATCTCGGTGTTTTATCCATTCTTTGCTTATCCCATTATTTCTTCACCTTTCCACTCCACCGGGAGTGAGGATACCGTTTTTGACCCTGGCATCTCCGTTTATCATGCCGAGTGTCCATTCTATCTGCTCTCCCCAAGGACGAATTAATTCGGGGATCGAGTCAAGCTCATGTGACTCGGTAATAAAAAACAAGCGCTTCGTGGGAGGCAACCCATGCTTATCCTTTTCATCTTCTTATATTTCTATTTTCTAACAACTAATGTGAGGAGGGGGTACCTCTTCTACTCTTGTGTTCCGTGGTTATTTGTGATGTTTGTTCAGGATTGTCCATGATTTATGATGACTCTCGTGCTCGTTATCTCTTCACTTGGAGTCTCATTCATCGGTGCTACTTGGAAATCCTATATCCGTTAAATCTTATCGACTAACTTTTTCTTTGGCATAATTAATAAACGGCCCTAGAATTTTGTTAGGATTGCCTTAACCCACAAAACATTGAGGACAATGTTTAATTCTAGTCGGGGGGAGGGTGAATCTTCGATTCGATTTGACCTTGCATATTTCACATGTTGTGCACTCTTGCAACTCGTTTTTCCACCAAAATTGAAAAAAATTGAAAAGTTTCAAAAATTTTGAAGAAAAATAAATGAAAAAAAAGCCATGAAAAAAAAAGCACAAAAAAATGAGAAAAAAAAAAAGTTGAAAAAAGTTGTGCAAAAATATAATAAAGTTTGAAGTGTTTTGACACCTTGTTGACTTTCTTGCTGGCGAGAGTAGGAATAAATATTTTGACTTGACCGGGCGTGTTGAGCCCTAGCTTGTTCCCTTAACCAACGATGATCATATAAGCTTGTGCTAGTCTTGTACACAAGGAGCTACTCTTTTGTTGGATCCCGTACTTGACTTTATACATGCGCAGCTTGAAAGCTTTCGCTAGTCTTTTACATCAGAAGCTAGAAAACGCGAATTCTTCTTCTAGAATTTGCAAGTTTCCGTAACTGACTTTATATATGCGTGGCTGATTATCGGCTAAGTATTCGCGGGTTTCATTACTTGGAATCTTAAATTGCGAAGAGCGAGAAATGATAGAGTTTATTTAGAAGTTAGATGCTAAACGTGGAGTAGTGGTTCTCTTTAGAGCTCATAAGAGGTACTTGTGGCTTTTTACTCCCATCAGAAATGTCACCAATATATAATAGATGTTCTAGGTTAATTAGTGGTATTTCGGTTTGAATAATATTTAGTTTTTTGTTTTCTTAAGAGAATTTTTGCTTTAGAAGTTGGGTACATATCAAGGAACATAAAAAATAAGAGCAAAAAGTAAAAAAAATCAAAAGTCAAAAGTTGATTATCTATGTGGTTTTGGAGCTACCCAATAAGCTTCCATTGATGTTATGAAAAAAGTCAAGAAAGAAAAAAAGTGAAAAGTATGAAAAAAGTGAAAAATGAAAAAAGTGAAAGTTGAAAGTAATGTCGAATAAGAGTTTATGTATGTAAATAAGTTGTTGGCGCGTGAGGTGCATGTGATAAGTGATTAGTAATCAGACACATGAGGTGCACGTGATCGTACTCCGCAACTTATATCTTTGATATTGTATGTACTCCAAATTCCTTGATGTGGACCGAATTTCTATTGCAGTGGTTCTTAAGAGAAAATGAATAACTACTTATCGTTTTAACTTAGGTATCACTATCGGACTAAAAATTATTGAAACGAGAAAAAATGAAGCAATTCATTTCTCAACAAAATAAAATATTGAGATACAAACTTAGGACATAGGAGTAAGGAGTTTTCACAAGTAACTTTTATGAGTAGTGTTAGCATCTAATTTGTAGATAAGTTGTGATCTCGTTTGTACGCTTAGTTTGGGGACTTGTGAAAAATCAAGGATGACGATTTTTATCCGTACGGTCACTTCTTAAATAAAAGTGTTTCTACTCGTTGACCCTAATAATTATTGCAAAAATAATGAAAGTTCAACAAACCATCACAAGTTTGAAGTATGAAAAGTACGGAAATAGAATAAAGTGGAATAAAAGGAAATTTTGAAAAACGGGGCGTTTACGGGAATAAATGATTTTGTAATCTCTTTTGAACCTCCTTGCTACTTTTCAAAGTTAGTAAAAAGAGTTATGAAATTATTTATCCCAAAAGCGTAAATTGATCACATTGCGTGAGGACACGACAATACTTTAGTCGGGGGGATTTTGGTGAGTGCTTATTCACTCACTATTGTTTGACCAAAACCGGATCAAAACGACCAAAAACCCGACTATAAATGCCAAATATACGATGTTTTTCTATTTGTTTATGTGCAGGTACGGATATGTGAAAAATGGACAAAAACAAAGCAAAAATCGACAAAAACGAGCACGAGTTTGGAAAAAGGTAAAAAGCCGAAGCCGAGGAAGAAATTTATCCAAGAAAAGCCCAAAATGACAAAAGTAATCCTTAGAGATTCAGAGAATAACAAAAGAGACTCTTAGTTGAAATATGAAGACCTTTAAAATAATGGCCGTCCAAGTTTCAACAAGTTGTCAACTTTGGTCCTTTGAAGAACTTTGGAAGAAAAGTCAACTCAATTCCTCCAAGTTACAAGATCGTTACGTGTAGTATTTAGTTGCATTTGTAGCGTTTTAATATGTTTTAAGTAGTTTTTTCATGTTTTGTAAAGGTCTAGGGGCTAATCTTGCAACTATGTCAAAGATTAGAGAAGCCCTAGCCCCTAGCCTATAAATACCCCTTAAACACCAACTTTGAAAGGTTGGTTGTTGAGGGTTGGTCCTCATAGTAGTAGTAGTAGTGTAGTTTTATTTTTATAAAGTCATTTTTTTTATTTTACTTTCTCTCTCTAGCTTTATCTCTCTATAAATTTTTAATTTTTAGTTGTTAAAATCTTGTTTTTATTGGTGTGATTTAAAGTTTATGGTTAAACTAGGTTGTTTAGTAATAAATTTGGTGAAAAATATTAGTTTTTAGGCTTTATTTTGGATCAAAATGGTGTTTTGTTATGGTTTTTATCGAGTTAGTTTTTAAAATTATTTTTATCGAGTTAGGCTAAATTTTTTTATCGAGTTTGATTTTTTTTAAAAAAAATCGAGTTTGATTTTTCTTTCTTTTTGTTACCGAGTTTAAATTTTTCTTTAATTAGTTATCGAGTTAGAGTTTTTTGCATATAGGGACTAAAAAGCAAATTTTCTTATCGAGTTTAATATTTGATAAAAAGTTACCGAGTTTGGTTTTTCGAAAGTTACCGAGTTTAAATTTTATGTTAGGGACTAATGTGCAATTATAGTAAACATTATCGAGTTTGAAATTGCAAAAAAAAAAAAAAACATTTTCGAGTTACAGATTTTCAACAAATATTATTTTCGAGTTAGGATTTTTTTTTTTTTTTTTTTTTTTTTTTTTTTTTTTTTTAATATGTGTTTTCGAGTTTACTTTTTTTTTTTTCGAGTTTGCTTTCATTTTCGAGTTTACTTTCTTTTTAAAAATGTTTTCGAGTTAGGATATTTTAAAAAAATGTTTTCGAGTTTAATTTCATTTCTTATGGCAGTTAGCTAAGATTATCGAGTTAGATAATCTATACCTCATCATTTATCGAGTGAGGTTCTCTTATGCTTTATGCTTAAGCGAAACTCTGCCGAATTTTATTTTGGCTTATCTAGTTTGTTTCTTTTATCGAGTCTTTTTATTTTATCAAGTAACTTTATTTTATTAATATGAGTTTCGAGTAGTTTATTAGTGTTTGCTTAGTGGCACAAGTTTGTGAGGTAAGTGTGGACATAAAAGAAGATTGTGACTAATAACCGTTATGATTATTTCGACTTGTGATTTTATTATTTGAAGAGTAAAAGCCGGAGAATAATCAAATTACACATCTAGTAATTATTTTCTTTTTAAAGAATTATTTTCAAAATAAACTAACGTTTAAGGAAAATAATTCGTCGTCAATCCTTGGCCCACACTTGATGAACTTATTCACGTCGCTTAGCAAACATATTGTTTTTAAAGTATTTTCCCGTCTTATTTTTCTTTCTTGTTTTAAATCTCTTATTGTTTTATTGTTTTTAATTGCTATTTAATTTCCTTTAGAATAAAAACTCCAAAAATTCCCAATTATATTTTCCCATTCACTTCACAATCACGCGACTCAAGCCGACTCAATCGACGTCTTACCTTCGTTGGGACATAACGACCCGGAGAACATACTTTCACGAGTGTTTCTTCGGTATAATAAACCTATACTAAAACGAGTAAATCAAAACCCTAATTCTTATGAACCACAATAAAAAATTAAACCCTAATTCGATTCAATTGGAAGAAAAATTAAAAAGGATAATTAATTTATACCAAATAAATGAAGCAGATAGCCAAACTTACCTTAGGGTCAGGGTGTGCACACGCCTATCCTTAGGAAGAGTCCAATAGCTTAAAAAAACAGTAAAAAAAGGCATCTTAATACCAAGCCTGCTACACTTCATAGAAATAGGGTAAGACAGGATTTGTTTGTGTGTGAAAAAGAGATGTGTGTGTGTGTGGGTTGTGGAGGGTTCGAGAATTTGTGGGAATTAGAGAGATGTAAGGCAAATCTCGGATGCTGGTGAATCACATGAGTATACCTACCCCATATTTTGAGCCTCATAGGCAGCAAAGTGGGCTGCCAAAAAAACCACACCAGAAAAAGACCAAACCCAAAACTGTAGATTCTACTATAGACTTAGAAGGACGGCTAATGTATATATTACATAATATCTTAACTACGTTATCTATATTACATATAAAGGAAAAATGGCAAATCTTGAAAAGTGAAATATTGAAAGTCAAGGGTGAGAGAAAAAGTATAGTGTAATTAATACTCTTATTAAAACACTTCATTACTTAAAAGTACAATAATTTATTTACATTGTACAACCAACTAAAAACATATATAGCAAATTAAAAACAACCAATTAAAAACTCCTTACTAAAAAGTACAATAAAATTTTCACAATGTACAATTTAAACAAGCTATAACATAATCCAAAATATAAAATAATTAAACACACTAATTATTGTTATTTTTTAAAGCACTAAAATTAAAAGTACATGTTATTATACACATTATACAACTTAATAAAATACACAAAGCTTCATACAAGCTAACAAGTTGATGGTACATATCGTTTTGAAAACCAGACCGGACCAACGGGTTCAACCGGGAACTGATGTGGCCACCAGTTCAGCTAACCAATAAAAACCATCCAAAAACGAACAGAGAGGACCCATTGAAACCGATACAAACTAGTGAATCAGGTCTTATCGAGATCTATTTCTCCGGCTAATCGTGACAGGGTACCCGCCGCCACAACGCGCGGGTACCCTGCTATACTATATATAAAGGAAAAACCAAAAAGTAAAAAGTGAAAAGTTAGAAACTAAAAAAGGGAATGTTGAAAACATATATTTCAAAAGAAACTATTAATACATATCGAAAACCTGGCTGACCCGGGACGCTTCAAACCCGGCGGGTTGACTCGGTTTAATTTGACCAGTTCGCGACCCAGCCCGTCTGGTTGACTCGGTTTAAATCGACTCGTTTTTCGACCAGAACGGTTCAACCGCTTGAACCACCCGGGTCGAACCGTGTTTCAAAACATTATGTTTAATCCCCAAATCTTCAAACTTTTATTAAATTTTCGTTTATAAACCATAAACTTTTTTTTAACACAAAATGATCTGTCGCTATAAAATCCCGTTGCTATGCACGAGTACTCGTCTAGTAATAGAAAAATAGTCAAAGCTTGAAAAGTGAAATCTTGAAAGTCAAAGGTGAGAGAAATGCATAGGATAATTAATACTCTTATTAAAACACCCCATAACTTAAAAGTACAATAATTTATTCATATTGTACAACCAATTAAAAGCATATATATCAAATTAAAAATAACCAATTAAAACACTCTAAAATGAAAAGTACATGTTATTATACACATTATACAAATTAATAAAACACATAAAGCTTTATACAAGCTAACAAGTTGATGGTACATATAGTTTTGAAAACTGAACCGGACCAACGAGTTCAACCGGGAACCGGTGTCACCATCGTTTCGGCTAACCAATAAAAGCCATAGGAAAACATATATTTTAAAAGGAAACTATTAATACACATCTAAAATCGGGTTGACCCGGGACACTTCAAACCCGGCGGGTTGACTTGGTTTAATTTGACAAGTTTTCGACCAAACTCGACGGGTTGATTCGTTTTAAATCGACCCATTTTTCGACCAGAACGGCTCAATCGGTTGAACCACCGGGTCGAACCGGGTTTCAAAACATTATGTTTAACTCTCAAATCTTCTAATTTTTATTATTTATCGTTTATAACCCATAAACTTTTTTTATCACTAAATGATTTGTCGTTATAAAATCCCATTGCTATGCACGAGTAATCGTCTAGTAATAGAAAAATGGTCAAGTGAAAGTGAAAAACTGAATTTTTGGTCAATGCCTATAATGAGATGAAATTAATATATAACTCATATTTGCCATATAACCAATGAACCAATCATAACCACCCATTTTTATTTTTCACATTTTTTTAAAACAACATATCTTGCAAACGGTAAATCTTCAAGCTACAAAAAAATACTATCGCGACGAGAATTAAATCATCTTTTTATAGATATGTATTGTTATATACCTTCGACAAATTTTTTTTATAAAATTTCCGCCCAGAAAAATCATATATGATTCGTAAAAATCACATATGATTTGATTTTTACAAATCACATATGATTCTTACGAATCATATATGATTTGTAAAATATTGAATGATATAACTCCTTGATTGCTTTATTCCATAAACATGATACATATATATAGGTTACAAGTGATAATTCCAGATTATCTATAAATAGACTAGGCCTAAATACAAAGAAGAGTCAATCGGGCCTATAACATAGAATCGACTAATACTCCACCGTTGTTGGAGCGGGAAGTAGCCGAACGCTCAAACTGGATCTGAATTCTTCAAATAATGCGGAAGGTAGACCCTTGGTGAAGATATTTGCGTATTGATAGCAGGAGGGTACATGGAGAACTCGAACCTGACCAGCAGTAACCTTGTCATGGACAAAGTGAATGTCGATCTCAATATGTTTGGTCCGTTGATGTTGAATTGGATTGGCAGACATGTATATGGCACTAATATTGTCACAGTAGACAAGGGTTGCAGCGGACAATGGAGAGTGTAATTCTCGGAGAAGGTTGCAAAGCCAAGCAGTCTCAGCCACGACATTGGCAACGCCCCAGTATTCAGCCTCGGCACTAGAACGGGAGATGGTTTGCTGGCTCTTAGAAGACCAAGACTAGAGATTGTCTCCCAAAAAGACACAGTAACCTGAAGTAGACCGTCTTGTAGAGGGTCAGTGATACGTGGGAATTGCACCAGGCTTTACCTCTCGAGGGATCTCGAGAAGCTTACAACCCCCACCAGGCAGTGTACCTGATCGTTGTAGTATAGTATAGTGACAAGTACCGGGGGATTGATCGTTCAACACAGGAATAGTGTCGCTAGGATTAGAAAGTCTCCTAAACTAAGTCTAAAGGGGATAGATGATTCTTTTTGTATTTTTATGTTTTATAAAAGCAAGTAAAATCTCGGTTTTTTGGAAGAGTAGGCGGAATTAGTTGCTAGTCAACTAACCCAATTAACTAAAGATGCAATCAAAATAAAATAACAAAAATGAAATGAAACTAATTAAACTCGTGTGGTGAAAACAATGATAGGGAAAGTTGTGTTTACTTAGGTTTCATTACTCCCTAGATATCTTTTACAGGTTGATAGTTTGTTACAATCGCATGGATGACGGGTCATATTCCTTAATACTAGTCGTAGGGCCGTGTACAGTATTTCCTAACTCTATAGGATCCTACTTCACTCCTATGTCGAGCCGTTAGAAGCTCCTAACATGGGATCATTAGAATTCTTCTACGCATTAAATACAACCAAATATCGTAGTACACCTCCGATCATGTTTCTTAAGACGTTCAAGCAAGTTACCAATGGAATTCTGCCAGTTTTCTTAAGCCTAACATCGAATACAATCATCCGTAACAACTATAAACAAACAATCAACCCATAATTAATAACTAGGTTTCACTACATCTAAGCAAACACAAAAGAAATCCAGCCGAGCATGTTAAATTGAAGACAAGTGTAAGATATATATTCAAACAACACATAGACATATTGATTGAATTGAAAGAGTACCTATCTCAAATTTAGTATGAAAGTTTCAAAGGGTTGAAACCCTTGAAAAAGCTAGAAAATTCGACCTAGGGTTTTTTCCCTCAAAGTTGCACACTAATGAATGAAATTTGGAAAACTATATATAGATAATACAGGATGACGGCGTCAAGAAGGAATTTGTGACGCCGTCAACTCGCCGCCTATAATGAATTCGTATTGCCTAGATCCACTTTTGACGCCGTCATGTAGGAATTTCTTTTGGGCCGTCATTAACAAATGGACCCTGACGGCCTAGGTGACACCGTCATCTCCAATGCACAAAACACTCTGGACCGTCACGTGTATCTTCCACTTCCACCACTTTTGTTACTCTTGACGCCGTCACTTGGAGACTCTTGACGCCGTCAGGTACTGTTCCCAGCAAGGAAAATTAAGACTTTGCCATTTTCTTCACTTTTATGCTCCAAAAACGTCCAAAATGCTTCATTTTCTAGATTTCTTTCCAAAAGTACCTAAAATGACAAAAGGAACGATTTAGGGCAATATTTGATCAAATAATCTCGACTTCGGGCTTAAATGACCCCTTAAAAACGGTTTATTTTTCGCCTCATCAGTTAGCCGGCCCAATCTGCATCGGTATATCCAACAAGAGAGGTGGTAATAGACGAGTACAAGTGAAATCCAAAATCCAGAGTTACTCGAACGTAGCGTAGGATATGCTTAAGGGCAGCGAGATGAGGTTCACGAGGGTCATGCATGTAGAGACAAATCTGTTGCACTACATATGATATATCTGGTCTAGTAAATGTGAGATATTGAAGACCACCTGCGAGACTACGATATAAAGTGGGATCCTGAACTGGAACAACTTCGGGACCTAGTTTGGATTCTGTATCAACTGGTGTTCGTGAAGGGTTACAGTTGGTCATGTGAGCACGCTGAAGGAGCTCAATAGCGTACTTCTTTTGAGACAGAAACATCCCTATAGAGTGGCGAGTAGCAAAAATACCAAGAAAATAATTAAGAGCCCCGAGATCAGTCATGTCAAACTCACTATATAGAGAAGCAATAATCTACTGTAGTAAGACTGTAGAGGAAGCTGTAAGAATAATGTCATCCACATAGGTAAGTAAATAAGCATCCTGAAAGCCCTGTTGAAGGATGGATAGAGAAGAGTCACAACGGCTGTGGTAAAATCCAACACGAGTGGCATAACCTGCAAATCTATGAAACCAAGCACGGGGTGCCTGTTTCATACCATATAAAGACTTTTGTATAAGACAAACATGGTGAGGGTACCGGGGGTCCACAAATCCTGGTGGTTGATGCATATATATGGTCTCATATAAATCCCCGTTAATAAAAGCATTCTTAACGTTAAGCCGGTGTATAGGCCACTTGCGAGATACCGCAAGACTGAGGACTGTACGGATGGTAGCCGGTTTGACCACTAGGAAGAAAGTCTCGTCACAGTCAATACCAAGTTGCTGACTACTACCATTGGCAACCAAACGAGCCTTATAACGACTCAGAGTTCCGTCAGCATGAAATTTATGCTTAAACAACCACATAGATCGTACCAAATTGATGCCAGGGGGCCATGGTACAAGAAACCAAGTACCATTTTTAACTAACGCATTATACTCATCATACAAAGCATTATTCCAGTGAGGGTTTTGAAGAGCGAGGAAAGGAGGTTTAGGTAGTGGTGAGATAGTAGAAGTGTGAAGGGAGAGAAGGTCAATGGGTTTGACAATGCCTAATTGTGACCGAGTGACCATGCGATGAGTACGGGGAGCTTCGATGGGAGGTTGGTTTGGGGCGTTGAGTGGTTAGGTAGGAGGCTGTTGAGTTGGTACTTCAGTTTGGGGGTTGTTGGGTTGTTTTGAATTAACGGGTAGTGGGCTGGTGGGTGTAGTGGGCTCAGTATGGATATGATGATCGGCTTGTGATCGAGTTGAGGTAGGGGTTGAGTAAGTACTTGGTGAAGTAGAGGGGAGGGTGTAGTGTCTAAGAATGTGTAGGAAGGTGGGAAATTGGGTGTCATTGAGCGGTAGGGGAATTGGGTTTCATCAAAGGTGACATGGCGGGAAAATAAAATTTTGTTTGTTTCAAGGTCTAGGCATCGAAAGCCATGGTGATAGGCGGGATAGCCCAAGAAAATGCATGGTATTGCTCGTGGGGCAAGTTTGTGGGGTGAGTGAAGGTGAGGGTAGCAAAGACACCCAAAGATTCATAGGTTGGAGTAGTCGGGTGTTTTGTGAAAAAGTCGTGTGTAAGGGTTTTCGTTGTTGATGGCTGTGGAGGGTAAGAGATTGAGGAGATAAGCGGCCATATGTAGGGCTTCGACCCAAAATGTGGGGGGTGGGTGGGCTTGTAACAAGAGCGTACGAATGACATTGTTGATGGTTCTAATCATGCGTTTGGCTTTGCCATTTTGTTGAGAGGTTTTTGGGCAAGATAATCTAAATTGTATACCGTGTTTTGCAAAAAGGGTATGTAAGAGGTTATTGTCGAACTTACCGCCATGGTCACATTGGAAACTTTTTATTTCACATTTAAATTGGTTCTTAACATAATTTCGAAAATGTAGAAATTTATCAAGCATGTCATATTTATCACGGAGGGGGTAGGTCCATAAGTAATGAGAGAAATGATCAAGAAATAATACGTAATATATGAAACCACTTTTACAAGTAATAGGAGATGTCCATATATCGAAATGAATAATATCAAAACAATGTTTAACAAAAGACATTTAGCTATGAAAAGGAAGCTTCACATGTTTTCCAAGCTGGCATGCGTGATAAACATGAGGAGACTTTTCTTTATTACACGAAATAAATTGACGGGAAGCAAGAGACTGTAGCACTTCGTCACCGGGATGACCGAGGCGTTGGTGCCATGAGGAGGAGCTTTTGGAGAGAAGAGCGGTAGGGATTGTTGATGGTTTGGTAATGGGATAGAGATCACCAGAACTATCACATCGAAGGAGGATATGGCGAGTCCAGAAGTCTTTCACAGAATGGATACAGGTGCTTCTTCCCATTTCAATTCCAACGCAAGTAATTTAAGTACACTTTTTAACAAACGTTTATTCCCATCTGTAAACGTTGGTGACGGGAATTCTATTCCCGTGACCAACACCGGACATAGGATTATTCCATCTTCTCATCGCCCACTTCATTTACACAATGTCCTTGTAACCCCTAATATTATTGAAAATCTCATTTCTGTCCATCAATTTACTAGTGATAATTGTACAATTATTATCTCTAGTAAATTGATGGACAGAAATGAGATTTTAATAATATTTGGGGTTACAAGGACATTGTGTAAATGAAGTGGGCGATGAGAAGATGGAATAATGCTATGTCCGGTGTTGGTGATGGGAATAGAATTCCCATCACCGACATGTACAGATAGGAATAAACATTTGTTAAAAAGTGTACTTAAATTACTTGTGTTGGAATTTAAATGGGAAGAAGCACATGTATCCATGTTCCATGTAGGATCTTGTAATGGTATGGTGCTAAAAGCACCAGGGAGTGAAGTTGTTTGAGACAGGTACGCAATAGGGGGAGGTCCGAGTATACTGGAAGGATAAGCGGGCTGTGAGGGATGTGTGTACTGGGCTGCTGGTTGTTGTGGAAGTTGTTGGGTCGGGTAACAGTACTGGGCTGCAGGAGCAACTTGGTTAGTGACGGTGGGCTGGGGATATAAGGTGGTGTTTAAGGCTGATTGTGTGACAATGGGCTACTGGCCCAATCATGGAGTGAAGGTGGGTTGTGGATGGTATTGGGCCACACGGCTGTTGTACAGGCCTGGAGGAGAGCAATTAGTGTAACGGTGAAATTGTGGTGTAACAAAAACTCGACCTATGTGACCCCCTATGCTAAACGAATTATTCCCCATGTTGTTTTTAGTATTTAAACCCGGTCGGTTGCGGTGGTCATGAATAAAGTTACACCGATTACCAAACTTGCACATACCTTTGTTAAAATAATCACATATTTGAGGTAGACTTTGGGATTTATTAGAGTGAGTGTTGGTGTTACCTCTTAGTGCCGATGGAAGAGGTGGTGAAGAAGAGTTATCATCAACGACCATTGATGCCGATTTGTTCGACTATATGAATGCAAAAATGATTGGAGATTAGGGATGTGGAGAGGATACTTGTTATATGATATTGTATTATGATACTATGGTTATGGAGAATAAGTAGGTGCCAATATGGATAATAAAGAGGATATTGAGGATATTTTTCATGCAAAAGAATTGAAGTTGGTCATATTATCCTTATGATATTGTGATATTGGTTATGGAGAATAAGGAGGTGCGGCTGAAAGTGGGAGAGGAGGGAGGGATCCGATTTTGGTGGAGGGAAAGAAGGAAAGGATTGTTTAGTTTATTAGGCCTGATACCATATTGAATGGTATAACTCCTTGATTGCTTTATTCCATAAACATGATACATATATATAGGTTACAAGTGATAATTTTAGATCGAAGCTTTTTGATGATATCGTATCTTCTTCATTTATTTGGAGTAATAGTAGATGTAGTAGGAAGTTTTCTAGGGATATTTGGCTTAAAAACCCGCATTTGATTTCTTTGTAATGTCTTTTCTAGCGTCTTGCTAGTTTATAAAATTTCGCCGTTCAAAAAAAAGCCAACATCATCATTTTATATTGAGATAACCAGGCTTTAATTATCTAACCCGTGTGTTGCACAATCTTTGGTTGAAGATCTATGTGTTTATAGCGTAATGGTCGGTACTAATTAGGTTTCCAGTATTTAAAGTAGTTTCTTCACGTTAACAACGCAGCACCGATTGTTAACCCGTGTTGAGTTGTTAACGTGATGGTGAGGCTAAAATATAAAACAATGTATAACCTCACCCGCCTCGGTAGGATTCTGTTAATTTTTAGGCAATGTTGGTGTCTTTATTTTGTCACTTTTAATTCAGGTCGAGTCAAAAACTCAAAATGATATTCAGACCCGTGCGAAGCACACGGGCTGTATCAAAGTGTTCCTAGCGTAATGTTTGACACTATTTTCATCATATATAACTTAGGCTGACTCAGGACTCGTGTGATGCACACAAGTTTTTATAACCATAATTTATATAATTTTGCTCACACGTAAATGTGGAAAAAAGAATATTCGATAATGGAATGGTCTCCTCCCTACACTTATGCACCATGCTACTATTTTAAAAATAATTATCCAGTTGGAGTTGGAGTTGGAGTTGGTGTTGGTGAAATATACATCTTTCTGAGTTTCTCTCATTTCCAAAATAATTTAATCAATGTACATCATTAAGAATGCCATCACTATAATTCTTGATTAACTTAACACGTTGATCTTTGTCGACAATTGTAAATTATTCTTCAACATTTGATACAAAAGATGGAATGACAATAAGCTAAGTATTATTGCTAAAACTTTATACATGGCCATATTTATCAAATTTATTATTGTTATTATAATCATTATTATGGGTTATTTCTCTTTAGGTAGTTTATTTGCTACGTTTTATAAATGGTATATTCTGAACTACTGATAATGTGATTCACTAAAATATAAATGGCGAAACTTGCTTGAACTTTCCACTTATAAATGGCGAAACTTTTGATTTCTCCTAACTAACAACTCTCAAATTCCACTAACAATGTGCAATCAATTTCATAATAAATTCAATTTTTTGATTAATAATAAATGTTATTGATTAAAAATAATGTTTTACTTGTAAATGCCACTAACAATGTGCAATCAATTTCATAATAAATTCAATTTTTTGATTAATAATAAATGTTATTGGTTAAAAATAATGTTTTACTCGTAAATGCCACTAACAATGTGCAATCAATTTCATAATAAATTCAATTTATTGATTAATAATATAATGGTTAAACATCAAATAAATGGTAACTTCCAAAAAATAAAATACGATTACCCATTTATCACACAACCGCTTGTTTTTGTGCCTTTAGTAACCTTATTAATGTATGAAAAAAAGCTAATACAATCATATTTTAAGCTCAAATAAACACAAAGTATAGCCCATTCCAATAAGATATATTACCCTAACATCATTTATTGACACACACATCAACATGGATTAAAATATATCAATACCACGTACGTGACTTTATTTTCCATTTACATTTTGACAAACGTATAACAAAACGGTATTTTCTCCAATTTATTTTCCTAAGTAAAATGATAACCACGTCAATTTTATTACATTGCCCTCACCCCACCCATAACTGAGTTAACATCATCGCCGCTTTTTCCATAACTTTAGCAAATAAACTTTTTCTAACTTTCCAGCATTTTGTTGTGATTATAACCATTTTAAGATCATGATTACAATGAGGCATATTTTGTACTTCGTATTTGTAAGGCTGGACACAAGGGGATTCAACCTCCCTTTTTTTCTCTGCCACGTCAGCTTTCTCTCTCCAGCGACCTGCAGGCAATTAAATGCCCCAGTAAGGGCAACCTACCCTACGAAAAACATACCCCAAATATTCTTTTTTAATTAAATAACACACACACAAAACATATACACACTCGGTCCCTACCTCGACCAAGTTCAAAAAAAAAAAAAAATCGTCACACGACCAATTAGAAAAAAACCCACAAAAGGACGATCGATATGTAATCGATCTTATTAGTCGGTCGTGTATTGCTTCTGTCGCTAGCCTAAGTAGAGTTAAAATATATTTAACTACTATGTTTGACTTTTGAGACAATGAATAATCAAGGCCGATATTACAACTTCCTTTTCGAAAAAGAGAATTCACCTTTGATTCTTTTATACGGAGTATATAAACAGTGAACTTTTCGTAAAAGAGGTTTTCTTTTGTTCTTAAATTCGAAAAAGAGAATTCACCTTTGATTCTTTTATACGAAGTCTATAAACAGTGAACTTTTCATAAAAGAGGTTTTCTTTTGTTCTTAAACAAAAATGATACCATATTTATGCTTTACACTATCAATATAAAGATTAAACATAAAAGAATTTGATGACATGTGGAAATTGAATGGTTAAACTAAATCAAATTGTTAACTAATTAAGGAGGGTGTTGTTGGTATTTACTTTTTTTCCATTTTCTAACAATTCTACAATACGTTTCATCATCATCACCCTAAATAAAGGGTGCAAATTATTTGTTCTCTCCACATTTTAGATCTAAAAAAACGTTCCTCAAATCTCGAAGCCATTCTCAAGTTCATATTGACATCTTTGTGAATGTAATTAAAACATCCACTTGTGCATGAATTTATTTTTTGGATGCTATCATGCGGCGGTATCAACATCCCATCGTATCCGCGACCTCCAATCCCACCCTGCAATATCCCGGTGAGGCTTCGCTTTTTTGGGGACGCTTTGTTATCCCGATTCGCTGTGTTACAGATCTGTGTTGGTTGGTGTGCCATGTGGGTGGAAGAGGTAAGTGAGTATTGAAAAGAGAAATAAAGCATTCTCTTAACTTACAGATCTTTGTTCACCTACCTCTTTCACATTCTGGTTATGTCGTTACCTTCGTGGATGATGGGAGGTTCATTCTATTTTTCCCCATTTTTTTTGAAGTTTGGAGAGCATTAAGAAGGATTGATAATAGAGTGGTATCTAATTGGAGCAGATCTTGTATTAGTGCTGATAACAGTTATGTTGATGCTGGTTCAACATCTAAAGATGGTAACCTGGTTAGTACTCTTAAGGAACACATGGCTTCAGCACTATGTTGTTCTTGGAATGGTCTTGGAAAACCTTTAGCTACATCAGACAGGAATGGTGGGGGCTAGATTTTTACCCATTTCCGGATGCAATGAGAATATGTTATTTATAGACTTGTGTGGTTATATGAAAAGACTAATTTTAATGGCTATTCTTCTATGATGCTAATTGAAGTTTAAATTGAATTTGTAAATGTTTTACATTCTCTATCATTTGGTATTCCAAAGCCTCGAAACTAATTATTATAAACAAAATTTTTTGTAGTTATTTTGGTACGCAACTTCATGTTTGTACGGTACTTTTGGTTGTGCACAACCCCCTTTGCACATTAAATTAAGGGGGATAAGCTTTAGATATAATAGATTCTTAATTAACCATCTTTATATCAATTCATTATAGACATAAAGAGAGATTCACTTGAATTTTTAATGAGATATAGTTAAAACAAGACAAAAATACACCGTTAGTCCCTAAACTTTCCCAAAAACATCATCAGACACCCCCAAGTTCTGTTTTTAGCACGATGCGTCCATAACATGCAATTTTTAGGCCGATTGAATCCCTTAACCATTTTGGGCTCGGTCAACGCAACATTTTTGTTAGATTTGCAGGGGCATAATATGGAAATAACTTTTATGACTCCACATTGGTTAACTATACCCAATAGTTTATAGGTTAGGGACCAACTGAGAACTCTACTTTGTAAGTTGAGCCAATCTTCTCAGATACGCTAGTTATTACTGCCGTGAAAACCAATTAACCCAGTAGTAACCAAATCCATTTATACACCATTATCTACAAACACTCATTTCCAGTACTCAAATACCCAACTCAAAATCCAACAAAACAATGTCTTTTGTTGATAATGTGATCACTGATATGGCAGATTATATCAGCAACATGCTTGATAACGTAACCACTAATACTATGAATCGTATGCCATTAAAAGATGCGGTGAGGACCTGCATTTTAGTGAGAAGCTGGAGGTTTAGGTGGAATTTGCTCACCGATGTCATAGTTGATGTGGATTTGTTTTACTACTTAACAAGTAAGTTTGATGGTAAGCGCTTTTAGTTCAGCTTAATGGTCCCATAAGAAGCCTTGTGTTCTCCATAGAGCCCAAAATGCTTTTTGGACAAGACGACTTGAGTTATGAAGAGATTTAGGATTGGGTTTTGATTTTGGCTCGGGTAAGAGTTGAGGAGCTCACAATTCAAAACTGGTATGGTGAATCAGTTACGTTGCCAGTCCAACTCTACACCCATATGGAGTTGAAACATCTCGAACTTCATTCTTGCACTTTTCCACCTTTGACAAGTTTTAAGGGTTTTCCAAATCTATTAAGCTTAGAATTGATTTATGTCAATTTTCATACCGGTACAGTTTGGGAGTTTGTTGCTCGTTGTCCTTTACTTGAGTCTCTTAAAATGGATCGTTCTAGTACAAACGAGATGAGACTATGGGATCTTGCAATACTTAGTAATTTGAAGGAGTTAAATTTGTCATTCGGTGTTTGGAATAATCCTATGACAATCACAACTTCCAATCTCTTTCACTTATCAAGTCTTCCTAAACTTGAGACCCTTACCTTGGATTTTCAAGACTCCCAGGTAAGACCTATGTCAGTTTTCCACTTCAAATTACATAATTGTAAAGTAATTTGTAAACTGATCTCTTTCACTTCAAAAGAAAATTCGAATTTTTGTAGTTGTTGGCAGAAGGTACCTCCTGGATGAATGTCCGTGTGGCCTTTGTACCCCTCAAGATTCTTGAGTTATCAGGGGTCGATTTTGGGAATGATACAATGATTTCATTCATCATTCAAATGATTCGTGGGTCTCCAAAGATGCAAATGCTAGAAACCAGAGTAAGTAGAATGCATATGTATGAAAAACATCATCTTAAATTCCAATGGTTGTGCATCTCAATACTCTGTCATTTTGCAGGCTTTATACACGCTTAGTGTTCTACCTTTGGAGATTGAATCATTTGATTTAGACAGCAAGACAATGAGCCCGGGGCAGCTTGAGCATGTGGTGTTTCGTTCTTTCCCTAAAACAGGGATTGAAATAGCCATAATAAATTTCATACTTGAATGTTCACCCTTAATGAAGAAAATTTATATCCATGACTGCAATTTGACTCATGATGAGTATGAAAACACCAAAATGAACTAGGAATTGACAAGGAGGCTGTTGAAACTCCATCGAGCTTCCCCCACAGCCGGGGTAGAATTCTTTTACTGTTTCTAGTTTATGTATGGGTTGAATACTCTAAGACAACTAATTTTGTATAAATCATGTTGCTATTTACTTCTTGGTTGTCAATATGTTTGTGCTGCGAATGTTTACTTGACATTCTGCATATGTTGGTCGCCAAATAGTGGTAAATGAGAGTATTGAGTGCATCCAAAAAAGGTTTTCTTTGACATATGCATTTGCAAGTTTGACTTTATAATGTCAAACTTGTAGTATGGTAAAGTTTATTTACCATTTTCATTTTTACTATCTATAGTCCAAATTGCCATCCATTAGTAAAATTCTAATTTAGATTGTGCAATTTTAAGTTTGTAATGTCAATCTTGCAAAATCATTAGTCAAAAACTCCCATTTACAATTGTCAAGTCCGACTTTATAAAGTCAAAGTTGCAAATGGTTAGTGGGCTTTACCATTTCCAGTTTTAGTTTCTAAAGACAAACTTGCCACATATGCCAATTGGGAGTCAAATGTGGTAAAAAAAATGTACACAATTCGTATGACTAGTGTTTGGATATGATTTTTACAAAATTAATAATACTTTTGTTATATGGCTTCATTTTGTGTGTGTGTATGTGTTTGGCAATGTATTAAGATTTTGAGTAATTAATATATGTCATAGATTTTCAACAGGGTGGGTAAGGATTTAATGGGGGTGCGATTAATTTTACACAAATTACAGCGTTGGTCCCTAAACTTGTCAAGTCTGTAAAAATAGTGAACACGTCACTTAATATTGGGCGGAATTTTAACTCTGGCAACGACGATGTAGACAACTTTAAGGACCAAGTCTGAAATAAAAAACTTATAAAACCCCTTGACCGTCTCTTCCCTGAGACGATATTTACTTTTACGCGTAAACCAATAAACCCAAACACATCCTTTTCCTGACACATTTCCCCATGGAAGATTTCCCAATGTTGATTGAGCTGATGGAACTCGCTGATTTACCACAATTACATGATCGTATGGGACTGTGGTTTAGTCAAGAAGCTGTAGAAGAAGAGTTTTTTAAAAATTTGTGCCGCTATTGATCATCTAAAGAGGCTAATACCAAAGCGTAGGGAGCTGATTGTGGAGAATGAAGCTTTGGGCCAGTGTGGTGTGGCGCTTGACAGTTTGGATGCGTTAAGAAAAACCCAGGCAAAGCACATCGACCTACTACCTCTTTTGATCAAGATTTATGGTGAAGCTGATGATTGCATTCGCATGCAGGAATGTTTTGTTAAGAAAATGGTTGAAAACAATTAGTTAAATGGGGTATTTTGGGTAGGCAAATAGGGCCATTTTGTGATCTTGTTTTTAAATTTCAAGGTTGTTCTTGACTTTATTTAGGCTACTTGCCAGTATTATGAATATGTAAATCAAGTCTTTAATCTTCTTGTGTTGTCCTTTTTTATCTACCGTTGTTATCACCAAAACCAAACACCCCTTTATAACAGGTAACCAAATACATCCCTAACCTAGAAACTATTGGGTATAGTTAACCAATGTGGAGTCATAAAAGTGATTTCCCTATTATACCCCCTGCAAATCTAACAAAAAAAGTTGCGTTGACTGAGCCCAAAATGGTCAAGGGACGCAATCGGCCTAAAAATCGCATGTTTTGTACACATGGTGACTAATAACAGAACTTGGGGTGCCAGGTGATGTTTTTGAGAAAGTTTAAAGACCAACAGTGTATTTTTGTCTAAAAACTACATAGCTTAGTTTTCATGGTTTTTCATCTAATGTTACATGCCTAACAACCTCAACGTCATGTTGTTTATTTTCATTTCCCATACCCCATCCTAAGATTAAAAAAAATATGCATTACATAATCAACATACACATTTTTCCACGGGCCACTCGAAGGATATACCCAAAAGCTTTATTTTCTAGTCAGAAACTACGTACTCAAAAAATGGACCCAATCTCGACCCATAACTGACCCGTTACAACCATTATTTTCAGATCGAAACACAAAAATATTTAAAAAATGTTTACCTTTGAATGTGCTTAACCCCGAACAAAGATCAACAACGAACCCAGATTGCCTCTTTTCCCCCAAGTCGATCGTGCATACGAAGATGCCGATGAACCCGAACAAAGAACCGATTACAAAGATTAATAGATCAGACGAACATAAGCATGCCAAGGTATTTCGTGGATCAACATTGACGAACTGTATTTATTTTCTTCTAGAGATTTTGTGGTGGCTGATAGGATGATTAGTGATCACGAATTAAATGAATGATCCTAAAAATATGGACAATAACAAAATCAATGGTGAGGATGAGAAAAAAAAAATTGATTATGCATACAGTTTAGTCATCTCAATCGATTTCCAGAAAGGAAAACAAAAGTTTATTTAATTATTCGAAACGATACAAATAAAGGCCTCAGGCCATCAACATGTTCATACATCAATACATTGCATGTCGTCCCTCGGAAAACTCACGAGTGTGCGTAAAACCAAGTAAAAATCACAAGAATATAAGTAAAATAAACAATGACATAACGTTGCCAGATATGTAGTTAATAACTTAGAAAACCATAGCATACGCTGCAACAAGTAACAAACATAATGCAGGAAAGGTTGTGTATCTTGTTGAAGTTAACCTGCAATCCATATTGAAAACATATATACAAGAATGATAAGTAAAAAATTTTACATTCTTAGGTCTCGTTTAAATATAGGTAAACCTAAGTTTCCTTTTCAAGATCAGATGCGTAGTCACATCTGACTTTAATGTTGAACATTGCCTGTCATTTGGTGTTTAAAATGGAAATTTTCTGGATTCTTTCAAGTTCGAGGTGGCCTTTCTAACTCATTTATCTCTAGCGGCTGGTAGGCTATAAATTTTTTCCAGAAATAGATACGGTTAAACAGGTGGAAAATGGCGCAAAATTTGTTCCATCCATTAGAATAATGAGAACTCTATCAAAATAATTTTGATTTAAGTACTAAAACAATATGTTGACTTTTAGAAAAGATCAAAGTAGTTGACTTTTCTCAATTCAGGGGTAAGTTTGGACCATTTTACGTTAAACTGAATCGAAGATTAACTGATAAAAAAACTTCAGTCAACTGGAAATGCAATCATTTTAATATAAAATAATATTAAAACCTTAACTACTAGTATCTGTTTATATCTAACAATAGCAGCTTGTTAAATCATTACCAGTAATGCAATGAGCAACTTGTCCGCGTGATTTCCCTGCCGCTAACAATTTCTCCAAACAATTTTTGTTATTATGAAGTGTGGGATTTTTAATGTAGGCGTCACATGCCCTGGCAGCTTCCAGTTCAGCAGTTGTGCACCCCCAAGGGTTAGCCAATTGAGCCATCACACCTCCATAATGCATAGCCATTGTGATCATTAGGATCATCACGATTGTGTTGATCTGTTGCGCCATTTTGGTTTTGGAGTTTAAGGTTGTGGCCGGTTTGAACAAACGTATAAAGGTATTGTGGATCCATATATAAGGAAGTATACCTTATCTTAGTATTTTATAATGCATTTAACGTTTTGAGGTATTTAATGCACCAGGGTCCAAACCCTTGTTTCATTTACTGGGAGGTCCACAAAAACCTCTCTCACTCAATTAATTGGCTATTCTAGACATCTCTTCAAACCAATTAATTTAGTAAACAATCCCTTAAGATTTAAAAATTCAGCAACACAAGTGCAACTAAATTAAACATAACTCTAACATTAAATACCTCAAAAACTTAATTTTCAGCAATAAAAGTATTTATGCAATATTTACAATTTATTGATGCATAACTAATACTAGCAGGGTCCCCGCGTGATGCAGCTGCGGGCACCCTGTAAGTTAATTTTTTCGATTAATAATTTATTTTATTTGTACGTTTTTTGAAAATAGCTTTACTGATTAGTTTTTTATGGCAAAAGTTTGATGATTTTACTTTGTTTGTATCATTTTATTTATTATTTAGTTTATGTTTTTGTTTAGTAGTTTGCTTGGTTTGTACAATATGTGAACATATTTTAGTTTATTATGTTTTTTTTGACAATAAATTTACGGATATAAAAAAATTCGTTTAGCTCGTGTCCGTTCGGGCTCGAGCCCGTTTGACCCGTGCCCGTTCGGGCTCGAGCCCATTCGGCCCATTGCCCGTTCGGGCTTAAAAATTTGTATAATATGCGTTATTATTTATATTAGTGACATTTAATGCAGGAATTGTGTTTAAGTTGGTTGTACAATATGCTTGATAATTGTATTTCTTATGTAAGGGGTGTTTTAATAAGTGTATTAATTGTATTTATTGACTATTTAATTAATTGTATTTAATATACATAATGATTTATTTATTGTATTTAATGCTAATATTAATTGTATGTTAGAATTAAATATGAGGGAAATTTCTATAAGTAGTATTTGTTGTTGTACTTATAGCTTTAAAATTTGTAAGACTTAATTTTAAGTATTCTATTAATAGTAGGCATTCATGCTTTATAATTTACTATGAAACATTCTTAAAATACTCATTTAATGATAAATACAAGTACTAAAATGCATAATATAAGTCATGCAACTTGCTAATTAGTGATGCTTTAAAAGCTTCCTTTAAATGAAAAATACAATTAAAAGAACACATAATACAAATTAAGCAAAGTTTCACCAAAATTTTGTCATTGCTTTTAGTTTCTAAACGAACAAACTAATCAGTAAAGTTATTGCCAAATAACATATAAATAAAATAAATTATTAGCTGAAATAATTAAATTACAAGTAACCGCAGTTGCATCGCGCGAAAACTTTGCTAGTGTTAGTTAACTCAGGAAGCGTTTGTTTGTTTATTACTTACCTACTTAACTCTTATTTTGGTATAAATAAAGGTACACATCTAGATTGTCCATTCGATTTGATTAAAAATACAAGATTTAAGATTTAAAAAACATAGAGGGTCAAAAGTGTAAATTCACAACCATGGCCTCCTTATTTGTAGAGGTGGCAAATCTTGCCTAAATTACAATTAAAGAGTGGTTTTTGGCATTTTTGTACGTTATATAAGTATTTATACGTTTTCGTCTGTTTTCATATGTTTTCGTCCATTCTGATATACTTTCGTCCATTTTTAAACCTGTCCATTTTCATACGTTTTCATCTCGTTTTATACGTTTTCGTCCACTTTTATATATTTTCACATGTTTTCATACGTTTTTGTTCATTTTCATATGTTTTCATACGTTATCGTCCTATTTCATACGTTTTCATTTGTTTTTATACGTTTTCATAGGTTTTCGTCCGTTTTCATACGTTTTCGTCCGTTTTTGCACGTTTTCGTCCATTTACACATGTTTTTCTCCGTTTTCATACGCATTCGTATGCTTTCATATGTTTTCGTATGTTTTTATGAGTTTTTGTCTGTTTTCATACGTATTCGTATGTTTTCATATGTTTCCGTCCGTTTTCATATGTTTCGTTTGTTTTCATACATTTTCGTTCGTTTTCACATGTTTTCATCCATTTTCATACGTTTTCGTCCGTTTTCATAAGTTTTCGTCTGTTTGCCTACGTTTTAATATGTTGTCATGTATTTTCATACATTTACATTTTCATTCGTTTTCATACATTTTATACGTTTTTGTTTTATTCATACGTTTATGAAAATGTACAAAAGTCAAGCTAGTAAATAACAATGAAGTAAGTAGCATACCTTTATTATATGGCATGTCTCTTATCATTTGTGAAATTTCATAAACATAGTTAATGTCTAATATCCCTTATGATATTTCATAAACAAACAAGTATGGTTTTTAACCTTTAATATCACATGACTTATTTAATTACTTTGCATATTTTCATATGTTATCAACTATGTGTTTTCTAATATTTTTATATTTTTTAGACATTAGATTTAGATGATTTTTGTGCCTTTCACCGCACTAGACAAGCGTTTTTTTTTTTTTTACTCACAAGGGTTTTAACCCATTAAACCCCTATAATAAAATATAAATGATTTTTAATCTTAGAAAAAAATCTTAAACGGATTGGCGGGTCGGTCAACTTAATTTATTCCTAACCTGAACCTGACTTGTTTAATAAACGGGTTAGATGTGTCGACCCAAACCCGACATGAAATCTTTTTATACTTAATCCGAACCTGTTAATTTCGTGCTTGTTTCAGATCGAATTTCGTGTCAGATCAGAAATTGTCACTCCTAATATTTAAAAACGTGGTTATAAATGTTAAGAGGTTAAAGTTGTCAACCCATGAAAGATTCAACGCCAAATATTGCGTGGATCTCCATAATGTTTATGTTATTAATCGGTCCATTATATTAAATGCTAAGTTTTATTGGAAGAATATATTATTAAGAGATCTCTACTATTAACATTTTTGTGAATCTTTTCCATTTCTATATAACATGCGGTGTATGTGAGTTATAAACATGATATCATAGATATGGTTAATTATATTAACATATTCTAATTCTATTATAGTAAGGTTAGCATGATGGGAATGGGTATCGATCCAATGAAAAATATAATTAAAATAAGAAGAATAAGAAATAACTGTAATCACAAACTTAATATGCATCGACTTGAATTAGATGTATCTATGTTCATTTAGATGCATCCAAATTGAGTTTGAAAATAATTTTGAAGTAGAAATGATGCACACTAGTACTAGCAACAAATGTGACCCGTAGGGAACGAAAAATACATAGAATTCATCTAACTTGATGAAATGCATCTAATATATATATATATATATATATATATATATATATATATATATATATATATATATATATATATATATATATATATATATATATACATTTAATTTGTGCTAGGAAATATTTTATGGTTCATCTAAAATATTAGGGATGCATCTAATTTAAGTCGATGCATCTCAAATATATGGTTATAGCTATTTCTCATCCTTCTCATTTGATCTTAAGTCTGATGGGTGTGACTTATATCTATTGTAATTCGATCTCATCATTTATATGTGTTTTAAACAAAGATTATTACCAAGCAGATATAACGACAATTTATTTGTTCGCTAGCGCGTTGAAGCGGGTGCGAAAACCTTCATTTTATATATCCTCCATTAATACAAACTCAATAAGATCTCCTTGTAACACAAGCCATAATCCAATGAACCATTTTAGGGTGAAAACCAAAACCAACTAAAACAGTCTCCAAGAACCTCCAATCCACAGTATCATATGCCTTTTAAATATCAACTTTAAAAGCACATCTAGGCGGATTAGTGACCACTCCACCTGTGATAATTTCACATAAGCTCTTGGGTTAAAAGAACATTATCAAAGATTATACGGCTCGGGACAAATGCAGATTAGTTTATACTAACAATTTCTCCCAACCCTTCTTTAATACGATTAGTGTTAGGAATTATATTAGAGTTGATAAGACAAAAGATTGAAAGATGAAGGATTTATGGAGACAAAGAGGAAAACTACATAACATGGAGAAGGACTTGCTTGCAAAAGAAGATTTATATTTTAGTCCTTCGTATTATTCTTGTAACCCTAATTCTGTATTTTATAAACAGAATACAGAGAATTGGTTTAATAGTACGTACAAGATGTAAAACCTAGTAAAGGGGTGTGTGTAAACCTAGGGCGTGAGTAAGCTTATGTAAACGCCTAGGTTAGTTGATTAGTGTTAAGCCTCAACGATCTTAGATCGCTGTTAGAGTGTAACCGTGCTACACTTGATCACGTAGCATTTGGGCTTTGGTGTATGTTAGAGTAGAGATGATGGCGAGAAACCTTGTTTATAATATTGTTCTTATTCCGCTATGTTTTATCATGTGAACATTATTATTCCTAGATTAAGACCTAATCAGTCTTGAGCCAAAACGGTCCTAGAAACTACTTTATTATGGCGTTATTTAGTTTCTAACATGTGGTATCAGAGTGGGGGCTCTTGATATCTGGGATTTACAAGGTTTGGTTTGTAGAAGAACGAAGAAAACAAGAAAAATTCGAATTTGGTTCTATTTTCGTAACTCACTGCAGGTCAGTTTTCAAGGCGCGACATGTGACAACCGGCAGTTTAGGGAGCTATTTTTAAAACCCGCATTACAATATAAGTTCGTTTATAATTTTTACTTGAAATTTTCATTTCACAACGACCTTGTAAGACCTATTTTATGAATATTTTATTTAATGACGTTATGGAATTCGTGAATTATGTTCATAATTCATTTTTGATTATATGATCGGTGATGTATATTCAAATTCTCACTTGGTACTACGTTGACTTTGGCACTAGGATTACCTAACGACAATTTTATGATTCGTCTTAACGAGTCCGATATATATATTTTAATTATTTACGAGAGGTTCTCGAGTGATATTGAAGTTTTAAAATGAGTTCGGGTCCGGGCCATATGTTTTTACAATAACCCGCGTTACCCGCTCCACCGTAATAATATTATTATTATTACTATTATTATTATTATTATTATTATTATTATTATTATTATTATTATTATTATTATTATTATTATTATTATTATTATTATTATTATTAACTTTTAAAAAGTTAACTACAAAGGGTCCTTGGTCCGGTTCTTCACCCACACACACAAACCCTCACTTATTTTCCATTCTCTCTCTCAAAATTTATCCATCTCTTCCCCACTTCTAACCTAGCCGTCGCCGACCTCAGTTCCGGCCACCACCGCCGTACCTCCGATCCCCTAACAAAACTAACACCACCATTTTATTCCTCTCTTTCCCCTCTTTCTTTTGGTATAAGAAACTCATCCTAGAACCATCATTAACACCACCAAATCTATATTTATCCATCCGAATTTGTGATACTTTTCTAGATCCGAGCATTTGGAGGATTTAGAAGGTGAGAAGAAGCTTTTCAAGGGTTTTGGGAGCCACGAATTGGCTTTATTTCGTGGCTACATGGATAATTTTTGGAGAATCGAATTGGTTTTCGAATAGAAATGATGTTTTTGTGATTAAAAACTAGTTTGGTATCCGGGTTTCATGGTTTGGTCGTGGTTGACTCGGAACCGAGAGTAAAGCTCTCGGCTTAATTTTTGTTGGTTCGAAGCCCTTGTGTGGCTATGGTCCTTTGATGATGATTGTTTGATTGGTTGTTGTGGTCGAGGGTGGTGTACCTCGATCCGATGCTAGCCGAGACCATGTGGTCTCGGGGTTTCTTTTGGTGCTCTTTGGCCATGCCGAGACCCTCATGTGGTTCTCGTTGAGTGTGGTTCGAGCCTATTGGCTCGTATGGTTAATGTGGTTCGACCCTTTTGGGTCGCGGCTTTTAGCCGAATACCACTTTGTTGCCGAATTGACCTTTGGGTCGTATGGAGTATATGATTTCTTGGTTTAGCTCTTGTGAGCTATATGGTACTTGTGATGCTTGGTTCGAGTCTAAGTGACTCGCGGTTCGGAGCCGAGACTCAATGGAGTCGAGGGCTCGGGTCGGCTTGGTAAACCGACCCACACATTAACATGGTTAATGTTATATACTTGTATTTATAATTGTGAACTATTTGATATATTGTTGTGATAATTATTCATCGGCCGAATACTTTGGTTGAGTCGAGACCATTGTGGTCTCGACATGAGATATAATTTTTGGTAATTGAAGATGTGTTGACGAATTGTGGTATTGGGGACCGATTGTGAGACGGTCGTTAGATTGACGGAGATAGGTTAGTCGGGTGCCGTAGTCGGACCCTATTGTTGTAGCCCGTGATTTGAGGATTGTGATTGGACGGAGATTGATTATTTTATGACTTTTGCTTATTATTGGACTTGGACAATGAGCCGAGGGTCATGACTCGGACATATGACCATTTCGTATAACTCAATAACTATTAAAATTGAAACGGAAATAATAAAACTCGTAATAATAATTATTGATAATATGAACGTTTGTATGAAAGTATATACGTGAATAACGTATATATAACCATATAAACGCGTATATTAATAATAATAATAATCACGAGTCGTATTATAAATAATACGATTAGATATATATTAGGCTACGAAAGTGGCGTAATATTATTAAACGTATTATTATTATAAGAATTGTGTTATAAAACGGGAAACTCCCGACAATTATGAAACGTCTAATAAAATGTCATTTCGGATATATAACGAATAAACTTATTGAGTTAGGCGAAATTGTCGTCATTCGGGTCCAGGTAAGTTACTATTTGTGACGTTCGTGTTGTCACGGATATATGACGACTAATATAGACGTTTCCTATAATTAAATAACCACTTAACCGTAAGGTCGAGCCGGGTTGTTTGGTTATACGAAATAAATATATTAGTGGGCATCGTCTCCTACGACGCCCATAGGTTGTAGTATATGTGAAGTGTAATAGATTGCGAGTGTATATATCGGGAAATCTGGCCAATTTGACGATATATATGAGGAATTTATTAAACTATGATATATACTATATAGTAATTATGTGCTATGTGCTTTAGGTTGGGTGTAATCTTGGAACGGTATGTTACGTAAATAAATATGAGGATTATCAAATCGACGGATTTGGTAAACTTTGGCGATTTATTTAAATGATATATTGGGCTAATATTAGATTTACAGTTTATTTTATCTTTCTATGTGTGATCTTGTTGGTTTGTTTTGAGTCGACCCACCACCCGTATGGATACCAAACGCAAATACACCAAACTAATACGAAATGGATTTTCGGAAATAAAACGGATTCTCGTCCGGGTTTGGGAATATTATATATTTGAGGAAATGATTTCTGAAAGAGTTAATATTGTTAGGTCGTGCCAAGTCCGTAGTTGCTGTTTCGTGAGTTATCATACATCTTACTTCTATCTACCTCGTCTTGCTATTTTCTGGACTTGAAGTGAGTCATAGCCCCACTTTTTACTCTTGAACTATGTTTTCAATGATTGGGGTGAGAAACGTGCAAATCATTTTACGTGGACTATTATCGCTTTTATATTATTTCTAAACTTGCTATGCGTATGGACTAGGATCTATTGTCAGCTTTAGTCACACATGTCGTGTGTACTATTCAAGGTTGGCTTATTTGGTTATTGGTGGATTGTCAGCTTTAGCCACATATAGGTTGTGTGTACTATTCAAGGTTGACTTATTTGGTTATTTGGAATTGTCAGCTTTAGTCACATATATGTTGTGTGTACTATTCAAGGTTGACTTATTTAGATACTGTAGTGTGCACCTATAGGTTATTAATACTTCGGAGGTTATCCGAGTATTTATTGGTATTGCGGGGGTTACCCGAATATCTATGTTGTTACGGAAGGGTATCCGTGTGTTATGTTGAGAGCGGAGGGTATCCGCAGGCTTTTAGCGAATCCTTAGTCTAGCTAGCAAGCGTTTTTGCGTATATGTCCACTATATTGTTAGTTGAATTTAAACCTATGATCTCACCAGCGGAAGCTGACTTTTAGCACGTTTTCTCAGGTAATTAAGTGTTGAGATGCATGCTTGGAATGGAAGGCTCGGCCAAGGCACACGGTTCATGGATCTATTTTTCTAAACTCTGATAATTAAATTTGGACCTATTGTTATTTTATTTTGGGCCTGACTCTGAATGATGTTGGGATAAATGTAAACCTTAAAACCCCGTTTTGGTTGTGTTTTCATTATGTTTACTTTATCTCGTTCTATATTGTCTTGTGTTGGATACCAATTCCCGTAGCACCCCGAAAGCTTGTTGAGTCTTCCGCTGTATCAAATTTTGGGGGTGTTACAGATTGGTATCAGAGCCAAGGTTATAGAGAACTAGGTAAATAAACGCCTAAACTATAACCGTATTTTTATAGAAAATGATCCTTGACTACCGCCCGCCAGCCCGCCAAGCCGAAGCATCTTCTATTATTTGAGGTATTATGTGATATTTGAGACGATTTGAGGTTTATGGATTTTAGTAATAAGATGGCGTTCTCGAGGATTTATATGGTCTATATGTTTTATAAACATTTTAGTAATGCGGTGTTTGAAATTTTTTTATTAAGATTATATATGGAATTATTTGATGAGTATATTTGGTATGGTATTATGAGTTGTGATTTAAGTTGTTTTGAAACACTTACACCTACCCTACGCTGTTGTCACAGACTATGGCCTCCCATATGCCCGATGTCGTCGAGGACATTCTTACCGCACCAGTTTTACCTGCACAGTTCATTATGGCATCTGATGACCCTTACCAGATGGCCATGACTTCAGCTACTGTATCACAGGCAGCTTCTACTTTAGCACTACCTGCTGCATCTACGCAGGGACCCTCATCTTCTTTAGGGCTCCCTGGTACATCGAGGCAGCTTACTCTTCATCAGGCTTTGGCTCGTGTGGCACCACGCTTTGCCCACCGAGCTACGGCACGCATGTCGGTACGCCCTACTCCATCACCTTTACAGATTGATGCTCATTCTCTTCTGTCTGAGGCGTCACCCACATCACTGCGTCGTCGTCCTAGATCACCTACTACATCTTCACATGGTTCACCTAGTAGGAGACAACGAGTGATGAGGTACTCTTCCGATGAGGAGGAGGAGGAGGAGTACGAGGGTGAGGATGAGGCTGATGACCCTGAGCGGGAGGATGACCCTCAGGAGGTTGAGCATGGTGATGATGATGACCCTGAGGAGGAGGATGACCCCCAGGAGGATGAGATTCCTGATGATGATGATGATGTGTTAGCACCACCAGCTCAGGCTGAGGAGCCTGATTCACCTGTACACTCGATTGAGCCTGATTCACCTGATCATCCGTTCTTGTTTGAGTTGCCACCTGGTAGTCCCGTTGAGTCGGATGCATCTTCTGAGGTTTCTGCTGAGCATGCAGAGTTGGGTGAGGTTGGCAGGTTGTGGGCTCGGATTACTGAGCTTAGTGACAGAGTTGCACGTGTATCGGATCGACTTGAGAGAGTCATTGGAGAGTTCTTAGCAGATTTGAGAGTTGACTTGACTGTCGTTATGGGCAGGACTACTGAGCTGAGGAGAGTTTTGATGGATGTCCACGAGCATATCGATAGTTTGCAGCGAGGATTTGTTACTGCTCGTGAGGCCGACCGCAAGCTTTGGCAAAGGAATGCCGAGCTAGAGAAGGAGGTGGCTGACCTCAAGAGAGACCGAGATACCCATAGCGTGGAGCTAGGATCGTTATGGAGGGATCTTGATGGCTTGAGGCAGGAGTTGAGGATTCTCCGTCAGCCACGTGGCTAGTTGTTTGGATTATATTATCTTGTTGCTTTCTTAACCGAGGGGTGTTCGGTTAGAAAGGCTATTTATCATATTTTGATGTATTTTGTTCGGTATTCGTCTCTTTTGGAACGATTAGTATGTTTTGTGTTATCTATTAGTCGGAACGATGTTAGACCGCTATTGTATGGTTGATGATTATTAGTATATGGTATTATGTGATTTTGGGTGTTATGGAAATTGAGTCCTTATTCGCTTATTTGTTGTTACGTGGTGTGTTGTTGCTATTCTTTCCATGACTTGATTCGTTGAGATGTTTTGTTGAGCATGTCGATAAGTCCTATTGGAGACTCATGAGCTTGTGTGATGTTACAGATCAATGGCACCCCGTCGAAACCCTGTTAGGTCTACCAGGACTGGTCCTGCTGTGACTACTCCTGCTCGCCAAGGTCGTCGACCTACTCGAAATGTTGAAACCCCTACTCCTGACAACCTGGACACTACTAACCGCAACAACAGGAATCAAAATGTTGATGTTGATGTTCAGGGAGACAATGATCATGTTCCACTTAATGCACCTACTGTGGATCAAGCAATGATCAACCAACTCGTGGAGCAAAGAGTTGCTGAACTACTAGCTGAGTCAAATCATTCCAACAATTCTGCTGGAACTTTTCCACCTGTTCGTGCTAATGGATGTCAATACAAGGAATTCAAGATTTGTGGACCCATTGAGTTTGGTGGAACTGAAGGAGTGGTTTACTTAGTCAGATGGATTGAGAAGACTGAGTTAGTGTTTAATGTTAGTGGCTGTGCGAGAATGCGAAGGTAAAGTTTGCTTCTTTTACTTTCAAGGATGAAGCTTTGACTTGGTGGAACAACTATCGAAATGCAGTTGGGAGTGATGTAGCTTATGCTATGACCTGGGAGCAATTTAAGTCCTTACTGATTCAGACTTATTGCCCAAGGAATGAGGTCAAGAAGCTAGAGATTGAGTTTTGGAACCACAAGGTGAAAGGTAATGATATGGCGACTTACAATCGTCGTTACCAGGAGTTAGCCTTGTTGTGCCCTGATATGGTGAAAACTGAGACTCAAAAGATTGAAAGGTATACTGATGGATTGCCTGTAGCTACGAGGAATGATGTAATTTCTGCTAGGCCTGCAAACATCCATGAGGCAATCACAATTGCTCAACAACTTATGGATTCATTGGAGTTAGAAGAAGCTGATAAGGAGAAGAATGGAAAGAGAAAGAGAGACCGTCACTCTAAGAGTAATGATCACCGAAGCAAGAGACAAGCTAAGGCTTATGCTATTGGGAATGGAGATAAGAAGAATCAGAACGGTGATGCACCCAAGTGTGATCGTTGCCATCAGCATCACACTGGATGGTGTAGTGTGAAATGCCAGAATTGCTCAAAGAAAGGACACACAGCTAGGGATTGTAGAGCCCGACCTCTTGCTATGGTTCAAGCTGCTCCTGAGATGAGAAACAAGGCAGATGTTACCTGTTATGGGTGTGGAAAGAAGGGACACTATAGGAATGAGTGTAGAGAATCGCGGAATCGTGGAAATCAAGGCTCGGGTGGTAATGGGTACAATTATGGAAACCGTGGAACTGGAGGAAATCGTGGACGGCAAGATAATGGGGACCAACGTGTGGAAGCTGGAGCTGCTCAGGGAAGAGTGTATGCACTCGGGAACGAGAGAGGAGAAGATCCGAACGTCGTTACTGGTACGTTCCTTCTCAATAATCGTTATGCTTCCATACTATTTGATACTGGTGCCGATAGGAGTTTTGTGTCCACTACATTTGCACCCTTACTAGAGAAACCCCCGATGGCCTTAGGAATTGGATACGATATTGAGTTAGCTAATGGGAACATAGAAAGGATTAATACTATCATTCGCGGTTGTACGTTAAATTTCTTGAACCATCCTTTCAACATAGATCTTCTACCCGTCACGTTAGGAAGTTTTGACGTAATCATTGGTATGGATTGGTTGTCGAAGTATCGTGCTCACATACTTTGCGACGAGAAGATCGTGCGTGTACCATACGGAAAGGAGGTCCTAAATATATTAGGAGACCGAAAGGATTCTAGGAGCCCATCCCGATTAGCAGTTATATCTTGCACGAAGTTACCGAAGCTAATGGAGAAGGGATGTTACCTTTTCTTAGCCCAAATTTCTGAGAAGGGAGAGACGAAGAAAAAGGAAAGGTGCATTGGAGATGTGCCTATAGTTCGTGATTTTCCTGATGTGTTTCCCGATGATTTGCCGGGAATCCCGCCGACTAGACAAGTGGAGTTTCAGATTGAGTTGATACCTGGTGCTGCACCTGTAGCACAAGCGCCTTATCGTCTTGCACCTACCGAACTGGAAGAGTTGTCGAAACAATTGGCGGAGTTAGCCGAAAAAGGATTCATAAGACTAAGTTCTTCCCCTTGGGGAGCCCCAGTCTTATTCGTGAAGAAGAAGGATGGATCGTTTCGTATGTGTATTGATTATAGGGAGTTGAATAAGTTAACGGTGAAGAATCGATACCCGTTACCTAGGATCGATGACTTGTTCGATCAACTTCAAGGATCGAGTGTGTATTCGAAGATCGATTTGAGATCGGGATATCATCAACTTCGAGTTCGTGAGGAAGATATTCCGAAAACGGCTTTCAGAACCCGTTACGGGCATTACGAGTTTCAGGTGATGCCGTTTGGGTTGACTAACGCACCAGCAATATTCATGGATCTCATGAATCGTGTGTGTAAGCCTTACCTAGATAAGTTTGTGATTGTATTCATCGATGACATTCTGATTTATTCAAAGAGTGAAAAAGAGCATGAGGAGCATTTAAGACTCATTTTGGAATTGCTCAGGAAGGAGAAACTCTATGCCAAGTTTTCGAAATGCGAATTTTGGATTCCGACGGTACAATTTTTGGGTCATGTGATTGATAGACAAGGAGTCCATGTGGATCCTGCTAAAATTGAGGCGATAAAAGATTGGGCGGCACCTACAACCCCAACCGAAGTTCGTCAATTTTTGGGTTTAGCTGGTTATTACCGAAGATTCATCGAGGGATTTTCGAAGATAGCTAAACCATTGACCAAATTGACCCAAAAGAGTGTTACGTATGAATGGGGAGATAAAGAAGAGGAAGCGTTTCAATTGCTTAAGAAAATGTTGTGTAGTGCTCCTATCTTAGCGTTACCAGAGGGTAACGAGGATTTCGTCGTCTATTGTGACGCCTCACATAAAGGTTTAGGAGCCGTGTTAATGCAACGAGAGAAAGTGATAGCTTATGCTTCCCGACAGCTCAAAAAGCATGAGAAAAACTACACTACCCATGATTTGGAGCTCGGTGCTGTGGTTTTTGCTTTAAGAATATGGAGACATTACTTGTACGGAACCAAGTGTGTTGTGTTTACTGACCACAAAAGTCTACAACACATCTTGAATCAAAAAGAGCTCAACATGAGACAGCGACGTTGGATTGAGTTGCTAAGTGATTATGATTGTGAAATTCGCTACCACCCTGGTAAAGCAAACGTAGTTGCTGATGCTCTTAGTCGAAAGGAAAGAGTACCACCGTTACGAGTTAGGTCATTGGGAATGACTATCGTATCGCCATTACCATCTCAAATACTCGAAGCTCAAACGGAAGCGTTGAAAGCAGAAAATAGATCTGCCGAGAATATATTTGGGATGGCTGATAATGAGAAAGGATTTGTTAAGCGTTCTGATGGATTATTATGTTTTGGAGATCGGATTTGGGTACCTTTATATGGAGAAATTCGAGAATTGATTATGCATGAGTCGCATAAGTCAAGGTACTCCATTCATCCTGATTCCGATAAAATGTACCAGGATCTTAAGAAGTTCTATTGGTGGCCGAATATGAAGGCAGATATAGCATCGTACGTTAGTAAGTGCTTGACATGTGCCAAGGTTAAGGCCGAACACCAGAGACCGTCAGGATTACTAACGCAACCAGAACTTCCAGTCTGGAAATGGGAGCGGATTACTATGGACTTCATTACCAAATTACCGAGGACAGCTAGCGGTTGTGACGCTATCTGGGTAATTGTGGATCGTCTGACAAAGTCTGCTCATTTCTTAGCTATTAGTGAGGATGATAGTGTGGATAAGCTTGCGAGGTTATATGTGAAGGAAATTATTTCGCGTCATGGAGTCCCGATATCTATTATTTCAGATCGTGATAGTCGTTTTACGTCAGCTTTATGGCGATCACTTCAAACGGCTTTGGGGACGAGGCTTGATATGAGTACTGCATATCATCCCTAAACCGATGGTCAAAGTGAGAGGACCATTCAGACGCTAGAGGATATGCTTCGTGCATGCATCATAGACTTTGGTAATGGCTGGGAGAAGTATTTACCCCTTGCGGAATTCTCCTATAATAATAGCTACCACACAAGTCTTAAGGCTGCACCATTCGAAGCTCTATATGGCAGAAAGTGTCGTTCGCCTATTGGTTGGGCAGAAGTTGGAGATAGTCAACTTACAGGCCCTGAGCTTATTTTGGAAACTACAGAGAAAGTAACTCAGATTCGCGATCGGTTGCAAGCAGCCAGAGATAGGCAGAAGAGCTATGCCGATCAGAGACGTAAACCTTTAGAGTTCCAGGTTGGAGACAAAGTAATGCTGAAAGTCTCGCCTTGGAAAGGTGTTATACGTTTCGGGAAACGTAGTAAACTCAACCCACGCTACATTGGACCATTCTTGATTTTAGAAAGAATTGGGCCCGTGGCTTATAGGTTGGAATTACCGTCCGAACTGAGTAAAGTTCACGACGTGTTTCACGTGAGTAATTTGAAGAAATGTCTTTCTAATGAAATGCCCGTCATTCCAATGAGGGACATTCGTGTTGATGAGAAACTGAATTTCGTGGAGGAACCGATTGTGATTTTAGATCGTGAAGTTAAACGACTCAAGAGGAGTCGCATTCCGCTCGTTAAGGTTCGTTGGAATTCCCGACATGGACCAGAGTTTACGTGGGAACGTGAGGACGAGTTCAGGAAGAGATATCCGAAGCTTTTCACTTCGTAGATGAATTTTTCCGAGTGAAACCCGGGACGGGTTTCCTTCTGAGACGGGGAGGATGTGACAACCGGCAGTTTAGGGAGCTATTTTTAAAACCCGCATTACAATATAAGTTCGTTTATAATTTTTACTTGAAATTTTCATTTCACAACGAACTTGTAAGACCTATTTTATGAATATTTTATTTAATGACGTTATGGAATTCGTGAATTATGTTCATAATTCATTTTTGATTATATGATCGGTGATGTATATTCAAATTCTCACTTGGTACTACGTTGACTTTGGCACTAGGATTACCTAACGACAATTTTATGATTCGTCTTAACGAGTCCGATATATATATTTTAATTATTTACGAGAGGTTCTCGAGTGATATTGAAGTTTTAAAATGAGTTCGGGTCCGGGCCATATGTTTTTACAATAACCCGCGTTACCCGCTCCACCGTAATAATATTATTATTATTACTATTATTATTATTATTATTATTATTATTATTATTATTATTATTATTATTATTATTATTATTATTATTATTATTATTATTATTATTATTAACTTTTAAAAAGTTAACTACAAAGGGTCCTTGGTCCGGTTCTTCACCCACACACACAAACCCTCACTTATTTTCCATTCTCTCTCTCAAAATTTATCCATCTCTTCCCCACTTCTAACCTAGCCGCCGCCGACCTCAGTTCCGGCCACCACCGCCGTACCTCCGATCCCCTAACAAAACTAACACCACCATTTTATTCCTCTCTTTCCCCTCTTTCTTTTGGTATAAGAAACTCATCCTAGAACCATCATTAACACCACCAAATCTATATTTATCCATCCGAATTTGTGATACTTTTCTAGATCCGAGCATTTGGAGGATTTAGAAGGTGAGAAGAAGCTTTTCAAGGGTTTTGGGAGCCACGAATTGGCTTTATTTCGTGGCTACACGGATAATTTTTGGAGAATCGAATTGGTTTTCGAATAGAAATGATGTTTTTGTGATTAAAAACTAGTTTGGTATCCGGGTTTCATGGTTTGGTCGTGGTTGACTCGGAACCGAGAGCAAAGCTCTCGGCTTAATTTTTGTTGGTTCGAAGCCCTTGTGTGGCTATGGTCCTTTGATGATGATTGTTTGATTGGTTGTTGTGGTCGAGGGTGGTGTACCTCGATCCGATGCTAGCCGAGACCATGTGGTCTCAGGGTTTCTTTTGGTGCTCTTTGGCCATGCCGAGACCCTCATGGGGTTCTCGTTGAGTGTGGTTCGAGCCTATTGGCTCGTATGGTTAATGTGGTTCGACCCTTTTGGGTCGCGGCTTTTAGCCGAATACCACTTTGTTGCCGAATTGACCTTTGGGTAGTATGGAGTATATGATTTCTTGGTTTAGCTCTTGTGAGCTATATGGTACTTGTGATGCTTGGTTCGAGTCTAAGTGACTCGCGGTTCGGAGCCGAGACTCAATGGAGTCGAGGGCTCGGGTCGGCTTGGTAAACCGACCCACACATTAACATGGTTAATGTTATATACTTGTATTTATAATTGTGAACTATTTGATATATTGTTGTGATAATTATTCATCGGCCGAATACTTTGGTTGAGTCGAGACCATTGTGGTCTCGACATGAGATATAATTTTTGGTAATTGAAGATGTGTTGACGAATTGTGGTATTGGGGACCGATTGTGAGACGGTCGTTAGATTGACGGAGATAGGTTAGTCGGGTGCCGTAGTCGGACCCTATTGTTGTAGCCCGTGATTTGAGGATTGTGATTGGACGGAGATTGATTATTTTATGACTTTTGCTTATTATTGGACTTGGACAATGAGCCGAGGGTCATGACTCGGACATATGACCATTTCGTATAACTCAATAACTATTAAAATTGAAACGGAAATAATAAAACTCGTAATAATAATTATTGATAATATGAACGTTTGTATGAAAGTATATACGTGAATAACGTATATATAACCATATAAACGCGTATATTAATAATAATAATAATCACGAGTCGTATTATAAATAATACGATTAGATATATATTAGGCTACGAAAGTGGCGTAATATTATTAAACATATTATTATTATAAGAATTGTGTTATAAAACGGGAAACTCCCGACAATTATGAAACGTCTAATAAAATGTCATTTCGGATATATAACGAATAAACTTATTGAGTTAGGCGAAATTGTCGTCATTCGGGTCCAGGTAAGTTACTATTTGTGACGTTCGTGTTGTCACGGATATATGACGACTAATATAGACGTTTCCTATAATTAAATAACCACTTAACCGTAAGGTCGAGCCGGGTTGTTTGGTTATACGAAATAAATATATTAGTAGGCATCGTATCCTACGACGCCCATAGGTTGTAGTATATGTGAAGTGTAATAGATTGCGAGTGTATATATCGGGAAATCTGGCCAATTTGACGATATATATGAGGAATTTATTAAACTATGATATATACTATATAGTAATTATGTGCTATGTGCTTTAGGTTGGGTGTAATCTTGGAACGGTATGTTACGTAAATAAATATGAGGATTATCAAATCGACGGATTTGGTAAACTTTGGCGATTTATTTAAATGATATATTGGGCTAATATTAGATTTACAGTTTATTTTATCTTTCTATGTGTGATCTTGTTGGTTTGTTTTGAGTCGACCCACCACCCGTATGGATACCAAACGCAAATACACCAAACTAATACGAAATGGATTTTCGGAAATAAAACGGATTCTCGTCCGGGTTTGGGAATATTATATATTTGAGGAAATGATTTCTGAAAGAGTTAATATTGTTAGGTCGTGCCAAGTCCGTAGTTGCTGTTTCGTGAGTTATCATACATCTTACTTCTATCTACCTCGTCTTGCTATTTTCTGGACTTGAAGTGAGTCATAGCCCCACTTTTTACTCTTGAACTATGTTTTCAATGATTGGGGTGAGAAACGTGCAAATCATTTTACGTGGACTATTATCGCTTTTATATTATTTCTAAACTTGCTATGCGTATGGACTAGGATCTATTGTCAGCTTTAGTCACACATGTCGTGTGTACTATTCAAGGTTGGCTTATTTGGTTATTGGTGGATTGTCAGCTTTAGCCACATATAGGTTGTGTGTACTATTCAAGGTTGACTTATTTGGTTATTTGGAATTGTCAGCTTTAGTCACATATATGTTGTGTGTACTATTCAAGGTTGACTTATTTAGATACTGTAGTGTGCACCTATAGGTTATTAATACTTCGGAGGTTATCCGAGTATTTATTGGTATTGCGGGGGTTACCCGAATATCTATGTTGTTACAGAAGGGTATCCGTGTGTTATGTTGAGAGCGGAGGGTATCCGCAGGCTTTTAGCGAATCCTTAGTCTAGCTAGCAAGCGTTTTTGTGTATATGTCCACTATATTGTTAGTTGAATTTAAACCTATGATCTCACCAGCGAAAGCTGACTTTTAGCACGTTTTCTCAGGTAATTAAGTGTTGAGATGCATGCTTGGAATGGAAGGCTCGGCCAAGGCACACGGTTCATGGATCTATTTTTCTAAACTCTGATAATTAAATTTGGACCTATTGTTATTTTATTTTGGGCCTGACTCTGAATGATGTTGGGATAAATGTAAACCTTAAAACCCCGTTTTGGTTGTGTTTTCATTATGTTTACTTTATCTCGTTCTATATTGTCTTGTGTTGGATACCAATCCCCGTAGCACCCCGAAAGCTTGTTGAGTCTTCCGCTGTATCAAATTTTGGGGGTGTTACACGATATTTCCTTCGTTAACTGTTGGATCGGGCTAAAATTTTTACTGGAGGTTCTCAACATGTCAAGGAAGAGTTTCGCCGGAGGGATCTTCCATCTCAGCTCTAGATCATCAGGAATAAATTTTTGAAAACTGCTGCTTAGAGAGGTATATTTTTTTCGAATTTTTAGGGTTTTTCTCAAGAAAATCGTTTGTTAGGGTAATTATGTTGCTACACGATGAATGGTACAAGCTTTTTATGCTATACGTTCTCTTTATTTGCTGTTTTGGTCATATTGGTGTTTAGGGTTTCTACTTAATCGACTTTATCATGACTGGTGCTGTTATACTGTCTTAAGGAAACCCTAACTAAGAAACCCTAACAAGGATCTCCAACAGAGGCAACATTGTTTGTTTGTAACAATCTTAGTTTACTGATTACGATTGATTAGATACGAATATGGTTACAGGGAGTAAAACATGTTAATGAATGAGCGAATGAGATTACTGGTAATTACTCCTATTGGTTGTGCTTGATTGTGGGTCGGTGGTCAAGTATTTTATTATCATTGATTGGTTATCTTTGTTTATCATGGGACGGTGCTAATTATCTTTGTTGCTATTCCTACCTAGTACCAATTAATGCATCATAGGTCAGTATGTATTGCTGATATCACGTGGAGCTGGTCTACAGTCTTTTGATACTATCTTGAGTTTCTGAATTAAAAAGAACAAGGGTTTTATGTTCAGACCTGTTTGCTAGCACTTTGATTCGTATTATTCAGATCAGGAGGAATCGATGTGGGCTACTGGTACAACATTGAAGTGTTTCGTTCAGAATATTACCACTGCTCGATTTATGTTACCACTGCTGCTACTCAGAATGTTTCCACTGCTGCGATACTTGTTCCCACTGCTACTTAATTGTTTCCACTGCTGTTAGAATGTTTCCACTGCTAATGTAAATTGTTTCCACTGCTACTATGATAATAAAGGTATTCTTACTTGTTATTCAAATAGTGTTTGTCGATGAGTAAAATCATGGATGAATTCATAATTCTAAGATACCTCGTACTGAGAATGCAATTAATTAAAGAGTGGTCATTGATGGGATTTTCCTTCATACATTAGTCGGTGTGAATTTATAAATCAACCTCTTAATATGTAGGGCTGATTTAATAGAAGATACATAATTGTTTGTGTGGGACTTATATTGCAAGTGATTTCATTGGTTGAGGTTTAAGATAGTGGGACGGTGTATTATTCTTGATAAATTTTATGATCATGGATCTGATATGTGCAAGAAATCTCGACCAAGTTAATATTGAGAAGTTAGAAGTACTGATTTGATCATCATGGGATTCACTGATTGGTAGTCTTGTCACATGGTTTTGTTATTTTATTAATGGTAAATCGAGGATCTGTTATCAATCATGGGTGAATTAATGTGGTCAGTACTACCTCGTACTTCTTTAATTGAGGGTCTGAGCAGTAATAAAGGTTGTCGTTTGTTAATTATGGCACTGATTTGTGGACCTTATTTGCTGAATGGTGTGAATTAATAAAACATTGAAGTGCTGCTATATTTTTTTTAAAGTGCTGCTCATAATCGAAACTAACTACTGCTAGTTATTTGGAGATGTTTTACACAGAGGTTATTGGTTCACACACACGAGGAAGATTTTGGTTTCGGTTCGTAAAAGATATAATGGCTCGTTTTTATTTGTTTTAATTGGTTACGAAGAAAGGTTTTTATCACCTATTTGATGATGAAGTGGAGTTTCACAGGTTTGTGTTTTATCATACCTTTTCAGTTGGAGGTAACTTGTTCGTTCGTTCAGGTGACTACGAATTGACAAACACTTGAAGGAGTTACGTTATTGTACTCAGTGTTTATTGTCAAGAGATTGCGATCTCCCTATACGTTAAGTATACGTTCAAAGTCAATTTTAGTACAAGATATAAGGCACAAGTTTGGGTGGTTCTACTTCAGTATCAAATTGGTTATACTTAGTTTTCTTCATCAGTGATCATTACATAGAGCCTACATTCAACACATGGTTAACATATGGGTTTCAAGGGAAGCTTATTGTTAAAATGATTAACCATTTATATGCTACATCGAGGTGAAGGTTCTTGCTACTGCTAGTTGTTATTACTATTGATGGTTTTGATTTCTATTGTTTCAAGTACATCTATAAATGCGGAAAACTTAATGGTGGGCGACTTAGAAACATCGGAAAGATGGATTGGACGTGTAATATTGATTCGTGGTTGTGAAGATCAAGGTTGCTTACATTTGTCCCCTATTTGATGATGACAAAAAGGGGAAGAAGAATAGTTTGAAGATTGCAACTTGAAGATCCTTGATGATATGCATGGTTTAAGGGGAAGACGACATCTTTTATATACTTGGTTTTGTCATATCAACTAGGGGAGATTGTTAGGAATTATATTAGAGTTGATAAGACAAAAGATTGAAAGATGAGGGATTTATGGAGACAAAGAGGAAAACTACATAATATGGAGAAGGACTTGCTTGCAAAAGAAGATTTATATTTTAGTCCTTCGTAGTATTCTTGTAACTCTAATTCTGTATTATATAAACAGAATACAGAGAGTTGGTTTAATAGTACGTACAAGATGTAAAACCTAGTAAAGGTGTGTGTGTGTAAACCTAGGGCGTGAGTATGCTTATGTAAACGCCTAGGTTAGTTGATCAGTGTTAAGCCTCAATGATCTTAGATCGCTGTTAGAGTGTAACCGTGCTACACTTGATCACGTAGCATTGGGGCTTTGGTGTATGTTAGAGTAGAGATGATGGCGAGAAACCTTGTTTATAATATTGTTCTTATTCCGCTATGTTTTATCATGTGAACATTATTATTCCTAGATTAAGACCTAATCAGTCTTGAGCCAAAACGGTCCTAGAAACTACTTTATTATGGCGTTATTTAGTTTCTAACAATTAGTAATGATCTTACTAATGCATTTATAAAGGGCCTTACAACAAGAGATAGGTGTATAATTAGTAACTTTTGATGGGGTACTGTTGAGTCAAAATCTCACCAAAGTATCCTCACAAGTATTTGAATTATTAAATTAACCTAAGTTAAGATAGATGATTACATCAGAAACCTAACTCTCTCTCTCTGATATAATCAAACACGTAAACCAAAGAGCAAAGTTTACCCCTGACTAAATGATTAGCACAACTGATCATTATCAACCATCCAACAGACTCAAAGGTATACACCTTATGAGAGAACCTTAGAGAAGTCAGAGTCAAAGACCACTGAATGGAAGAACAGCGATTCTAAGGGACTCACTGAGTGTTCACATATCAAAGGATAAATCCTCAGATATGTTGTACATCTTCTTAGCTACAATAGTCTGCCAAGCTAAATGAAAAACTTTGTAATCTAATAACGGAGTCAGCTAGCTAAGAGCAAAGAAGTGACAAACCATCAAAGACCTAAAGGACTGAGAAATGTTTTTAGGACTCTGAAACATACTTATCATCTTAAGCCATGCATGTGAACCAGTTACACAGATCAGATACACTAAGGGGCTGTTTGGTAGGGGTGAATGGAAAGGCTAGAAAGATAATCAAGCAGATTTCTATTGTTTGTTTGCGGCTAAGAAAGTAAGAATGGAAACGAAAAATAGAAAAGTCATTCTCTTTCCACCATATCCTTTCAAAATTAGAAGAATGGGGAGGAATGACGTTCATTCCACTGAGTATAAGAGATGGGAATAAGGCTGAACATAGTGGCTCGTAAAATATCGGTCTTGGGCATCATTCGACTGACTTTGAAGTCGGTCATCACCATTGTGACATGTCATTCGAATATCGATCACTGGCTAAAAAAAAAGAAAAAAGAAAAAAAATCGGTCGTCATTTCAACCAATTTTATACACACTAAATTTCAAAAAATCCTACCGGTTCATATTAAAAAAAAAAAAAAACTTTTTTTTTAAATTACTTTACCACTTTACAACCTTATAAATATCAACCTCAAACACACATCTAAACATACAATTTCAAACAACATTTCTATCAATACCTTCAAACGATGAAGAATTTTTGTAATGTTTTTAATGTTAGTTGAATAATTTACAATGTTTTAAATGTTTAATAGAATAATATATGTAATGTTTTTTTATTTTTAATGAATTTTAAATTTGTTGTTTACAGTGTTTGAGGAAAAAAATCGGTCACCACTGTGGCACATAGGTCCTGTCTAGTCAACGGAGAGAGAAAGCTGAGGTGGCAGTGTATGACCTGAGTCACCACTGTGAGTGGTATTAAATATCATTATCATGTGCAACGCACATGCTAGACAGTTTGAAGAGATTTATAAAACCCTAGCCTTCTCTCCTTTCGGTTCCTTAATAAAAACCGATACATTTTGCCCTATTGAATCATTGTTGCTCCTCGATTTTCCAAATCACACTTTCTGATTGATCAAATATGCCTTCTTTTTACTTTTTTTTTTTTTTTTTTTTAGTTCATTTTGTGCATAATCACCATATACCTTAGAATTTTACCATGATTTATAATTTAATATTCAAATCATGATCGTCATATTCATTTGTTTGTGGGTTCTTTTTATTATTTTATAGCTGGACATGGTTTATTATGTAAAACGTGTTGAGAAATCAACAAAAAATTGCTTGAGTTTTGTTGAGAAAATTAATTATCTCATTTGTGTATTTTGGCACAACGATTATCAATTCCACTTCAAAACATAACCAAACATAAGAATAGATTGCCTTACGTATTCCTGTCATTGATTATTTGTTTATAACAAACATGGGAATTGGTTTGAGATTTTCAAATCTATTCTCTTTCTTTGCAATTTTATTCTTTGCAAAATTTCCATTTTTTCTAATTCACTCGTACCAAAGATCCCCTTAGAGTATTCTTCAACATACTTGCAAAGTATATCCTTGGATCTGACTGAAGTTCTAAGACACGCTTAGGCGGGAGTAATTTGAGATAAGCAAAGCAGGAAAATCCTTGGGAAGATAAGAACTCATCGAGAGCAGGGAAAGCAACTTGCATGTACAAAAGTTGTCAACACAGTTAAACAACCTTAGCCACACAAGTGTACGTGTACCTTACTTCTAGTTAAGTTATCACTATTCTCTTTGTAACTACTAACAGTGTATCTCCCTCATATATAAAGGGAGGTTAGTAGTTGACTTAGGTCAAGATTGTGTAAACATGCTCCTATTTCTAATGAACATACGTTATTTTCATTCGCTCAAGCTTTTGTTCATACAGTTCATGGTGTTACACAAATATATCGGACCAACAGGTACTAACCATAGGAATGAGAGCAAGAATAATATGATTAAGCTCCTAAAGGAGCTTGACATTAGAAAAGAAGTCCTGAACCGCGTTAGACACATCAACACCTACCAGTTACCACATCCCACATCTTCTTTAAAAACGCAGTAGTGAACCCTTCCAAACCCGGGGCTTTATCATCCCCTATAGAAAACATAGCAGCCTTTACCTCATCATTCGTAACCATACGGACAATAAAATCAGCCTTATGAGTATCAAGAACCCATGTAAATAAATCTTGGTTGGCAAGGTGAATAGTACTTCCTTCCACACCAAGAAAGTTCTCATAATGATTCACAAAAACCACGGGAACTTCATTACCTTCGCGTAACACATTAGACGAGTCTCGGATCATTTCAATCCGACTTCTAGAACACTTACTCTTGCCAACCTTATGAAAGTAAGCCGAGTTAGAGTCACCCTCGCGAGTCGCGAAGCCAATCGTACTCAACTTTCGACTTTTGTTTTAAAAACCTCCCCTCATCAAGTAATGCGTTTTTAAACACAAGCAAATTATGGGATTCCTCCACACATAAAATAGGACAAGAAGGATTATTATCAAGGGACTTTTGAACTTCATCTAATTCAGTACGAAGTCTATTGACACGATCATGGATGTTACCTTGATCTTCTAAGAGCTTATGAAGGGGGGATTTAAACAATTTAAGGCGCTTGACCACCCTAAACATGGTAAAACCTTCAACTTGCAAATTCCAACCTGTCTCAACTCTCAACAATACTATGGAAACGTTCTGTGTGACTAATCGTTAATCCTAGGAGTATCCTGTCATGCCTAGGTTCACATGTAACACACAAAGTTGCATAAAAGAAATATCATATTTACCAGAAACAATACAATTTGATCTGATAATGAATACAAGTAATAATAAAATAATAATAATAATAATAATAATAATAATAATAATAATAATAATAATAATAATAATAATAATAATAATAATAATAATAATAATAATAATAATAATAATAATAATCAAATATATTTGAAACAATGCAAATAAAGGCCTCAGGCCATCAAAATGTTCATACATCATTACACTGCATGTCCCTCGGAAAACTCACAAGTATGTGTAAAACCAAGTAAGAATCACAAGAAAATAAGTAAAAATCATAAACACTGACATAATGTTCCCAGATATGTTGTTAATAACTTATAACACCATAGCATACGCTGCAACAAGTAACAAACATAACACCGGAAAGGTTGTGTATCTTGTTGAAGTTGCATCTGATGGAGGACCATCTGCTGGTGGGCTGGTGGCGTTTGTATCTGGAGAAGGAATTGTTCCTGGAGGAGGAGGTGTTGTTCCTGAAGGAGGAGAGTCGCTTGGAGAAGCTGCAATCCAATTTGAAAACATACAACAATGATAAGTAAAAAATTTCACATTATTAGGTCTCGTTTAAATATAGGTAAAGCTAAGTTTCATTTTCAAGATCAGATGGTCACATTTGACTTTAAAGTTTAACATTACCCATCATTTGGTGCTTAAAATGGAACTTTCCTGGATTCATTCAAGTTCGAGGTGGCCTTTCTAACTCATTTATCTGTAGCTGTAGGTAAGCTATAGATTTTTCTGAAAATAGATACAGTTAAACTTGTGGAAAAATCATGCAGAACATATTGTTTGATACAGTATATTTTTTGTTTTTTCTAGTAATACAGTAATAATTTATAGCATTTACTATAATTTAGGCAAAGATGTGTTCTGATCAACCCGTCCGTACAAAAACCTTCCATTTTGACCCATTTTCCAACATATCCTATTCCACCTCTATTTTGATTAGAATAATGATAATCTATCAAAATAATTATGATTTGAGTATTAAACCAGTATCTTGACTTTTAGAAAAGATCAAAGTAGTTGACTTTTCTCGAGTCACGAGTATGTTGGACCATTTTCCATTAAACTGAATTCACAACAAACTGACACTGAAAATTTTGTCAACGGGAAAAGCAGTCGTTCCAGAATAAATTAAAATTAAATCCTTAAATACTATCTGTTTATATCTAACAATAACTTGTTAAATCATTACCATAGCATTCCCTTGGTGTGACGACATTGCAGATCTTAGGCAAATCATTCAAACCCATAAACGATGCGGTACTGTTAAAAACTTGACACAAGCACTGTGGTTGTGACTCTATCAAGCTTGAAAATTCGCTGCAACAAGCTGATGATGCTGTCGATGTGGGATTCGCAATGAAGTTGGCACATGCTGTCATGCTAGCTATCTCGGTTGCGCACCCCGAAAATTGAGCCATCACACTTCCATAATACGTAGCCATTGTGATCACTAGGACCATCACGATTGTGTTGACTTTTTGTTGCGCCATTTTGGTCTTCTGCGGGATTTGTATTGGAGTTTAAGGTTGTGGTTTGAACAAACGTGTAAAGGTGCTGTGGCTCAATATATAGGGGAAGTTAGCATAGGTTAGTTTACTCAGGACACGTTTGTTGTTTATAATTAATCTACTTATGATATTAGCCACTAAACATTGCAAAGATCCAGCTTAGAGTCTAATGATTTTGAAGTCTTATGTTTGACATTCTATTTGATTTCAGATTTGATTAAGTCAAGTGTCGACTGTTCAGATTCTTTGAGGGTCACTTACAACGAAAACATTTAAATGTTCTAATGGCTCTGAAGTTCATGGGATGATTGATGCTATCACCACGGTTACAGAATAAAACTCTAAGCTGCACATTATAATATATTGATAACAAGTAACACGGATCAAGGAAAAAAAAAATCCACTAAAAAGAAAACGGGTCAGATTGGTGGAAAGTAAATGAATACAAACTAATTAATTTATTCATTAATTATTGTAAGAAATGAATGTTTGTAATCATATTTTACGCGATTATGTATCAGCACAAAAGAGTTGTAGAATAAGGAATCTTTATAGGTCATAATCTAACCCGCTTGACCTGCCCATTTTGCTACCTCTAGGTTTAGGTTTAAAATCTACTTTTCACAAAGTTTCAAGGATTACAAAGGCTCGTGTTTCACCTGGTTAGTTACCTTAAAATTGTGTCGTTGATTTTTTGATTCTCGTACCTTTATATTATGTGTGACTGATTGTTAATCCGTATCCTGTCATGCCTAGGTTCACATATTACATAAAAGAAATACTAGTATCATATTTATCAGAAATAATTAATACAAATACAAGCTAGAAAAGAATTTCGTACATAACATGCACTCCACAAACTCACAAGTATGTTGAAAAAGAAGCAAGTATCAGAGGAAAGTAATCGCAGATTATAATCCATTACATAATGTTGCCAGATAAACTAATTTCTAACTTAAAACACCGTTGCATATGCTGCAACAAGTACGTAGTGAAAAAGCCAGAGGAATTGTTGCGAATCGATCTTGTTGAAGCTGCATCTGATGAACCTTTATCTGTTGATGGTACGGTGTTTGTTTCGGTTTCCCGAAGAAGTAGGCGTTGTATTTGAAGGAGAGTTGGTTGGAGAACGAGCTGCCAGTTTTAGAGAATAGAAATTAAATAGTTAGATAAAATTTAAAATATGTTTAAATAATCCAAAATAAAACCAATGACTAGCTACTAAATAAATATGTAAATTATTACCATTGCATTGACTAGTTGGCGGGGTCTGGACATTGCAGGCAGTAGGCAACGCAAGAGCCTGAGTTTGGTTAATATTAATAACCAAAGATTAGCCACCACCATTAAGC